>OZ035829.1:13053186-13461142 GCA_964034765.1 Knipowitschia caucasica
GCAGCGTCGATTGTTGAGGAATCAGGGAATTTCATATGTTTAAAATATGAATAGAAAATTATATTATATATTATATATAAAAAAAAGAATAAATACATGGCCTTTGGGTTTTTGGAGGTCCTGTGAAAACTTTAGCGGCTAATTCAGCTTAATAACAAGCACATCCATGCAAATAAAAAAAAAAACATACAGGTATCAGAAAAAAGCCAAAACAAAAAGATGAATAAACATCGACAGACAAACCTATATTGTGTTATCTGACCTTTATTCCCCTAAAATATGGTGTATAGAATTCAATGGTAATTAGGCTTAATTGTATCTAAATATCATCTCACACCCCCCAGTTATTATAATAGATCCATGCCCCCAACTCGCAGACCCCACTTTGGGAAGTGTAGTGGAACGTAAAGATAAAGTTGAGAGTGAGCAGCACTTCCATCTAGCGGTAGAAGTAGGACATTACAGTTTTCTTTTATAGGTCGATTTTACTTTGTGTAATCTAATAATATAATATTTCCATGTATCTGATAGAAGACTTTTTAAAGGAGGTATTTGTGCAGATAATATAAAAGTAATTTGAAGGAAATATTACTAAAAAACAGCTCTCAGCGAATATGAAAACGGAGCTAAACAGATTTTCACAGTAAAATTAGAAAAGTAATACGAACTTCCTTGAACCATGTGTGTTTATCAGGGATTCAAGGGTCACTCACAGTACCACAGAACTGAAAACCAAACTAAATTGTAGAAAGTCCATGAATACACGTGTTGTGTGTGAACTTTGACATATGTTGTCAATAGATTCGACAAAATATGGAAGTGAATTTAGGTTTGAGGTATTTGCACTGCTTTCTTCATGATTTTTTGTTTCAGTACCTGGGCTTGTACTGAAATGTGACACTCTCCACTGACATTTTACTGCTAACTAGAGTTATTATCTGCAAAGAGAACCGTCGGTTGGCCTGAGGCAACTGTAGCGAGAGAAGCATGTACCAGCACAAGACTGACGGACAGCGCAAATACATAGTTCTCACTGTACTTAGCCGCAGGAGCTAAGTGGCTAACTAGCATCATGTTCCACCAACTGTACTTTGAGCAGTGTAAAGCCAAGCCAATCAAAGAACGTTTTTGACTTTTTCATCCTACCACAGCAGAGAAGAGGTGGAACTTAAAGGGATTGAGGCATGGGAAACGACGGCAGCACACTGGCCCAAAAAGGAGGCTAACATCGACCTCCATCTGAGTAGACTATATTGCTACATTGAGACTTTATTAAACCTTAAAAATTATACAGATTATTATGAAAACTGCTTACGATATTTGTACCACCTCGTAATTATTGCTGATTCAAACATACCTGGCATATAATGCTAGTTTAGGAATCTCCGCGCGTTTTCCTGCTGGACACAAATGGCGCACCGTAGCCTGATCCACGGCCATGCGTCACAACGAGGGGCGGGGCTAATGTTACAGCCTGCGCGTGAGCACGCATGGAAGTGCACGGGTGCGCGCATTTCTGGTTCTTTCTCATTCATTCATGGTGCGGTGAATAGGGCACAATAATGTTCATGACGAAAACAAATGTCATATTATTGCTGATGTTTTATGTGATTTTTTGTTTTGTTTTTACTTTTAAAAGTAAGTAAAACTAATAAAGGGTCAATAGCTACAGTCAGCAGTGCCTCTGACCACGCTCTGAGTCTGACCACATTTAGGATAGGGGCATAGTACCACGGAGCGATGGAGCCCGTTATTAATAGCTCCATCGTCCACGCATGGAGCACATTGGATGAAATGTAGTAATTTCATGGATACCCGATAGAGGGCAGAATCTGCACATTTTAGTGCAACTTGGGGAACCTCTGTACCAGCTGCATTTTGTGAGTCTTTGTAGTGCTATGGCAACTGCCTGAAACACTTTCCCAATCTGAGAAGAGAAAGGACTAGTTTGTTCAAAAATAACTAAGATAGACCTGAGAGCAGTGTCTTGAAGCTAAAACTACAGCAGTTGAAAGTTGTAACCCTCTTTATCACCAGTTCCCAAAATGCAGACTTTCCATACAACTGTTTTATGACCAATCCCTTTTTACATAAACATTATTGTTTTACATGCTGTTTTCTGTTTGCTAGAGATGTTTCTTTCATTATGGGATCAGCAGCAGTAGAATGAAGTCATGGAATCTTCTAAAGACCTCATCTAAATACAACCAAGTTTTAAAAGGTCCCTCTTAAACCAACTCTGGCTTTTATTTGGTGCACTGATGCTGCTTTGACTCTTAGGCGATAGCTTTAGACGATTTTTATACACACATACCCTTTCAATCAATTAAGCCATAAAACAATAATATTCAGGTTCTTGTTGCACAGCTGGGACACTGATGTTGGGGTCTCCGTTGGCCCTTGTCCCACCCAAAAGATCCTCCTCTCTATCCTTTCCTAGAAGAATGAGGTCAGCAGAGGGATTGGCCAGAGGTATCACCTGGGGAATGCATGAGTGCATGGATGAATCCATGTGTGTAAAATAAAGAGTAAAGGAAAAAGAAACAGTATCTATCTTAAATATGCCCGGTGCTCAGCACTGGGTGGAGATCTCTTGTCTAGACCTTCACAGCAAAGCTCAGTTCTGCAGTATCTTGCAAAATAGATAATAGGGTACACTGAAAAAAAAGTTAAACATGAACCAGGGACACCATCTGCATTTTCATAGTGTTACAAACCAAAGAGGGAACTAAAATATAGAATAGCCACTGGTACCAAAAATGAGACATAAAAAAACATATTTTCTACAATATGCAATGTTTTTACTTTGTAATTTAACCAAAATACATTAACGCTCAGGCAGGTCTCCACTTTGGGAAACACCCGTACAACATGTAGTGTCATTTCTAATAGTGAAAAGATGATGGAAAAAGAGGGGAGGATTTAATAAAACAGTTAAAACAAAAAATATACAAATGCAGAACCAAGAAATACATCTCATTTATATACAGTACATGCAAGTTCAATAATGATTCATAAGAATCAGAGGGCAGCTTTCACACCCAGAGTGAGTTGGGACAAGGGTTTTATCGTCCCGGTCTCTTTGGGTGGGCCCAAAGCAGCACTGACACTTGAATCATGGCTGTTTGACGGATGTTGTACACATACTCTCTCCTTAGCTTTTTCCTCAAGGATGTTTATGGCCTGCTGCACTCATAATGCCCTGTGTTATCTTCTCTCATGGATTTTTAGTAAGCTTTCAAGGCAACTGTTTCGCTTATGAGATCCATTCAGAATATTCCATTAAAGGTGGTCAAGGCAACTTCACCGGAGGATTCGAATCCAATCTAAAAAAATAATAATTTTCCAGTATATAGAAGTACATCTGCTCTAGACACCATCACTATCTTAAGTTACAAGCTATATAAATGTTGTGAGGGCAGTCTCACTGTGTTTCATGAATTTTAGCGAAGCAATAAACTCAATGGCAAAAGGTGGTTTACATCAGCACAGTTGCAGGGTGCACGTCCAAAGCCATTGTAGCTTAGCAGAAGGGAAAAACACACTTAATGAGATATTTTGCTACATCCGATAACAAACACACTCCAGCCTTGACTTTCTCACTATGAGCATTTTGAATCGTTTTCTTTTCAGGACTTGTGCCATAATAGCTGGGGGGGGGGGGGGGGGGTGCATGCATGACACGTGTATTAGAAGCAGATTGTGATGTCATGGCGTCAGCTGCTGTTCATCCCAAAAAGCATGAAGGCTAACAAACTTTCAAGTGCCCTTTCCCACACACTCACTAGTGGCTCAGTTACCTCACTCCTGCACGTGACTCCCTGTGAAGGCTTCTGTCACTATTGAACAAACTAATGATTAAACAGCTTTAATGGTGGCTGAGTGGATAGCACTCTCGCTTCTCAGCAAGAAGGTCCTGGGATCAAATCCCGGTCGGAGCAGGGCCTTTCTGAGTGGAGTTTGCATGTTCTCCCCGTGTCTGTGTAGGTTTCCTCCGGGTGCTCCGGTTTCCCCCACCACTAAAAACATGCACAATAGGTATGAATGTAAATGAGAGAGTGAATGGATGGTGTTGATTGGGAGCTGATGCGCCAGTGTGTTCGGCGACTCGCTTCCATCATCACCGTGTGTGGAATGATTGGAACAATATCCGAACTCTGAACATTGTAAAGCGCTTTGGATGGCCTTGGTCTGTAAAATGCGCTATATAAATAAACATTACTTACTTACTTACTTACTTTCATATGATCCATGTGTGTGGACTTTTACTCTAAGTGTGTATCTTTAGTGTCGTCTAATCCTCTGGTTTTGTCAATTAAATGCTGACATGGCACAGTGTAATTGGTAAAAGGATAAGAATTTCTATATGACCCATGTTTATGTTTTGGTCTCATATAGTTATATGATGCCATGAATGGTTTTGACCCTTTACCATTTCACATTAAATCACATGGTGTCAATTATAATCACATTGTTAAAAAGCTTATTTGTCATTATGTGTTTGCTTTCTCCCAAAAATCTAGCAACATGACATTCTGTCCAATCCTGTGTATGGAAGGTGTAATGTACTGGGAGAACAGTCTTTATCAAAGGAATAACAAAAAAGTATATTGAAAATAAAAGACAAATATAAAAATGATGTTGACTTTGTTTACTGAGCCACTTGTGTTATTTTGTTATGATTATAAACAGACATGAGATTAACAGAAGTAAACCTGTTAGATTGCGGTATACTTGCTCCCTGCCCATGCACTTGTTCTGTGCCCAGAGCAGCTTATGGAGGCAGTACCCAAGTTCAGTGTTTTGTTCCACTGAACTTTAACAACAAGGGTATTGCAGAGATTATTCACTTTTTATCACCTGTTTTAGAAAAGAAAATTAACATAGTATAACTGTGCAGACTTTTCTTCATTAATTCTTCATTAAAGAGAAGAATTAGACAAACACACCATTGATATAACAGTGTGAGACTGACACCGTTCAAAGGCGGTGAAAGTGAGGACAAGGGTGCTTTTCCCAAACGGATTTAGTGCCTTGTTTTGTGTTGCCGTATTGTTGACTGCTTGAAAGCTGGGCTGGGCATGAAAATGTTACAGAGCATTTGGGAAAGTGAATGTCGCTTGTTCCCTTAATCAACTGACTTTTCTGACTTTGTTCAAAAAAACGTTGTTCAAAAAAAGACGGACAAAAAACTGACTGTATTTCAAAACGCAAAACTTGGTCAATGTAAAAATCACTATTTGGAGATTTATGATACAAGATCAAAATTCCAATTTTAACCTAATAACTGGCTTTCTGTTTGGGACGCTGTTCATCCGGACAACAAACCCAATCATCTGAACTTTTTAAATAGGACTAGCTTTACCACTGTAAACCTTTTTCATTTAAGAGTAAGCTGGACTCGAGTTTTTGGATCCTCTATTTCAGTCAAAAATATGGTTGGCATGAGATGGAAGCCCCATCATTCACGGTCTCAACAACAGCGGGTCATGACTTTCTGTGGAACTGTCCAAAACACATTGCCAAGGAGATATTATATATTTGTGTAATAGTACTGAGGAGACGAACTTAAATATAAATGTTTCCTTGCTGTTCTTTACCTGTGTCATAACAAAAATGCACAGATATGCAGGCTGTAAAAAATACAATCCCACATAAACTTAGACATTCAAAATCAATGGAACGTTGCATTGTGAATTAAAATATTGTGAAAGTTGTTTTTTTGCTCACATTCAAGCAAGCAAAAACCTTACACCGACAGCACAATACAATAAAAACATGGGTTGATCAAACAAGTATTGTATATCTAACATAATTTAATATTACTGTAAAAAAGTTAAAAACGAAAATAATGTTTGCATAGATTTGAGGATTTGAAGTGCTACATTTGTCATGGATGAACTCACTTTGAAGGCTGATGGAAACTTGAGAGGAGCAGAGCGGCCATTAATACTGTGTTACTGTAGCATATTTTTTGCTGCACTCTTCCCCTGGTACTTCTTGCACAGCAACATTGTACACAGTGAAGAGTGGGTCCAGGAAAAAGTTCTCATTGTATTTTTGAGGTGAGAAATGTACACACAAATTGAAGAAAAGTATAATATTATCTATCTCTGTAGCCTGTCCTGTATTGTCCAGACTTCAGTGTTTAGATTTTTGTTTGTTTCACCAATACCACCTTTTCTTGTCCATGTGTGTACTTATTGTGAGAAGTGAGAGGGAAAATGCCCTCAAAATGTGGCATCACAGACTTCCAATGAACCTATTGTTTAAAGTTGCATTGGAGGGCAGCAAAAAAACTATTTCCTCTTAACTATGGTAAGTGTCAAAAGTCATACATGGCCAGTTTTAGTTTATAGCTAATGTCTCTGTAGCTCTTGGGACAATTCTCATGAAACAAAAGTTGTCAAAAAAACACATCATCTTTGTCAGTACTTATGGTCTTTATTGGGAATTATTTTCTCATGTGTAAAAAGTTGTGCCAATATTCAAAAAACATGAAGGATTTTGGCCAGTGCAAAGAACTTCCAGACATAAGAATAATCAGTCAGGCTGTGAATCTCTTTCTAATAACCCTCCACATGAAACATGAATGCAACCTATTGAATTCATACTGTAAATAAAACTATCTGTGCAAATCTACATAATCTCATCTTGACGTCTGGGTGTCAACTTCCCAGTGATCATGGCATGGGACGTCCAATTCTTAAGGGAGGGTCTGATGTGAGCACAGTCTCCTTGATGCTGCATACGCTGGTCATGTCAAAGCTTTGAAATCGGCCTCCCTCGCACATACATGCAGCCCAAGGCTAATGTCCTCTTCAAGTCCTCCAGGATGCAGGAAGTTCCCATCTCTTTGACCAAACATCTGGAGCATGGTCCTTAAATCTCCCGTTCCCATGGTAACAGTAAATCAATATGCCTCATAACTGTGTGCGGAGCTGCCAGCGCTTTGAGTAAACAAAGCAACAAGAAACATTTATCAAGAGTGTTATATTCTACATGACATTAACTTAAACAATGATATAGAGGGAGATGATTTGGGGTATGTAACTTTAACTATTGGTATTATGAATTATGAAGAATAATGAAAGGGATCGTTTCCAATGCAGTCCCTTGAGTGCAATAGAAAGGCAAATGAGCCGGACAAGACCCTGGGAATTCGAGCAAAATGAGGATTGCATTTTTTGTTTCTTATTGGCTCGCCCTTTCACATACTGTACATGTAATCCATAAACCAGATGGGGGTATTTTCTTAATCTATATATAGGTCACTTTCCAATTTGTATTGTTGATGTATTTCTTTGTCACCCATTACCACTTTCTTTTGGTGGTCATAGCTAAGAGCCAGTATCCCAAATCATGACTGTCTGCTGTCAATGAATTCATGCCAGCTGTTATGAGCCATGGGATTTCCCTACTGCCCATTGTGTTCTAAATCTAATATAATAATTGTTTGGTTGTTTATCTTGGTGGGGATTTCAGCGTTCAAACACATTGTACCTCCCCACCCTCACTGCTCATGATTATCAATGACATTGGTGCTTATTGTTTTACTCTGAATGCGAGGCTAATTGTAAACATGTTGCAGTAGAGAGGGCGGTTTGAATACAAAGCCTAACATTTGTTTTTAATAAACGGAAAACTTCTCAAAACAACAAGGTGAAGGCCACTCAACTTCCAAACTACAATAGAAAACTTCAGCCGCAAAATGCCCTGTTTCTGGTGTGGCTTCTGTGGCAACGCTGAGGTGACCCTCACGTGAGACACTGGGTTTAGAGTGTACATTTTCTTAAATCTTTTAATTTGATTAATGTGTGACTCAATGTGGTTGGAACTTATAATATTAAACGATGGAGAAATAAGCACAACCCTGTAGTTCACATGTGACGTTACTTAACAGGCAAAACCAGTGTTGTATTGTTTGTAAAGTTTGTTCAAACCTATAAACATTTTATGAAAAACTTTTTATTTATTTAATGAAAAATCAACTTTTTTTGTGCTTTTATTCATGTTACAACATTGTTGCTTCATCCACAACAGAACAGATGTTCTGAACAGAACAGATGTTCTGTTGTGTAGAACCATCCACACTAATACAAGGAACTTCTGGCACATGTAACCCCGCCCTTTCTGTCTAAAAGCTCCTGTCTCCATCATGTTTTGATAATTGATCAGGTGAAATTATCAGGTGAATTATGTTCTTTACAATCACAACACTGTAATTGCAGCCAATAAATTTAGAAGAAAACAAAACTAATTCAACTCCTCCCTCCCTCCGGTGGGAGCATAGGGAGTTACAGGAAGAAAGCACTGTTTATCTTTCATTCTTGTTTAACCATATATTGTCTACTAAAGATATTATTTCACATTCCAAGTAAATAGTCTCATTATCACCTTTAAAGGTCAACAATAATGCATTATATTGTTTTTATTTTTTAGTTATTCTGTTGTTATGTTTTTCTTCTTTTACCCAAAACTCACCACACAATTTCTCTGCTTGTTGGTAGTTGAATAATAGGACTCCTGATGAGTTTGTCAAAGCAAAGGATCCTTCACTGTTGTGCAGCCTGGAAAGCTGTGGGTGGCCAGTCATTTGGCCTGGGGCGACAGACGTCTGGATCAGCCAACAGCACCCACCAGCTCCTCTGTCTGCAGACTATGAGGAAGTAAGACGCACTAAATATTAACATATAATCTCCATGAAACATTTTGAGGATGAATGTCAATTGTTCATTCTTTAGTTAACCTGGACACTATTCCCAATGTAAGAAACCAGCCGTTGTTCCTGCATAGTCTGCTTTGACTATTACCCATGAGGACAGAGGAACACATGGGAGTTTTTAACACAATTAACTCCTATGAATAGGGGCTATTACTGTTTGAAGATCCAGACAAGGGCAAAAGGAAGTAAGAGATGGAGCAAAGATGATGTAGGGATTGGTGAATGAATGGAGGAAAGGATTAAGGTGGAAAAACCTGATTGTGGCAAATTACAAGACAGAGAGTCAATTAAGGAAAGAAAAATCACCTGAAATCTTGCAGAGTGGATCGTTGCCTCGTCATTTCAGGAACATACTTTCTGAAAGGACATAAACATGCAATCAACATTTTATTGAATAAGAAGTACACTGGAAAAGAACACAATACTCACATTTATCTCTAGTTTCTCCAGCTCAGCCTCCATACACGAGTATCCAGGGAAAAATACTGTGCACTAAACAAACTCTGAAAGTGATCTTGATAATTACATCTTCTAAAGCCAGTAGTGTGACTATTTCACCTTCTAATTTCACTTCTCTCATTTACTTAACCTCGTATCCAACCAAACAAACAATCATGTGCGATGTGTCACCTGTCATCTGCTCTGCGAGGCTCCACATGTGCTGTGTAATTGTCAGCTGTTGTTACGACTGTTTATGACTATGTGATTTTCTTGTCCAAACTTCCATCTCATTTGAGTCAGTGGATACAGATTTTTGCATTATCTACACACGGATACATCTACATGATTTAGAATGGCACTGTGAATAAGACGTACACAACACAACTTTCCAGCATGACATCATTCTCCGAAGTTGCCAAAGAACACCATTGTTTGTTGGGTAAACTCTGCAGTTATTGGTCCTGCAGATAGGTGTAAAAGATAAAATGGGGTTAAAAGTCGTATGCATGCAAGTGTAAAAAACCCTAAAACTACTGGTTAAAAAGGGAAAAGTAGGCTACGGCTCAGTCAGCAGCTGGACACAGTTTGACAACAGGGAGCCATTAGCTGCAGAGCAACCCGGAGATGCCGTGTTGTAATGTGTTTGGCAGAATCCTTATGGCGTTGAATGCTGACTCACAAAGGGACCATTTCTGATTCTTTTTCACTGTTTTGCCAACATGCACATCTCTTATGTCATTTCAACCAACCAGTTTGAGTTGAGTTTGAGACATTAAACGTCACATAATTACTGATTCCTAGTTGCATCATTAAAAAACGTTCTGCTTTCCCATTAAGGCAAAGTAGCATCAAATAAAACCTGGTTAAAGGCTTTGTTTTTAAATGGCAGAGGCTTATCATGTACAGTTTCCACAAGTGTTTCCAGCACAAGCAGACTGTACGGCTGTACAGACGCATGCCCATAAAATTGAACTTACCTTCAGGGACTTACAGTGCATCTACCATCTGAGTCCACTTGTCCCAGAAAATGTAAAATGTCATTCTGTAGTGAACAAACACCATTGTCGTTGTCACGTTTCCCATTCTAATCTCTTGCTCTGAAGTTTAACCTACTTGATTTTCTAATGTGGAGTTGGATCGGTGTCCTCCCTTTGGGATTTTCTAACATAGTTCAGATGGAGTGACTCACCATTGAATTTCACTTCCTTGCTATTACTCATTGTTTGACAAATACAAATATATAAGCATCTTTTTATTTTCTTCTTCTCTCCCCTTTTTAACGATAATTATGGTCAAACAAATTGATCTAATTGAGATTAAAATTCTATTTTCCATGAGCAACTGGATAGTTCGGAAGAGTTTAGACTCACAACACTGTAATTGTTGCATATACAATGCATCCTCATTTTTGTTTTAAAATTATTCTAGTGGTGTTTGTGTCCTGGACCTGCAGTGTGTGTTTGTTCTGTTGTTTGTCTTTGAAATAGATACATTATTTTGTTTAATTGGGTCATCAATTCCTCCAATAAAAACACATAAAGTAGAATCCCAATGGGAAATAAAACAACAAACACATATTTACAAAAGGATTTCACTGGTTTATTTGGCACAATACAAAAGTGCTTTGACATAACACTGTTCTTTTGGCATAAATTTTGTCCCATTATCAAAAGTCACATAAAACGACATGAACACATAACCTATATATCTTAAAGGCACTGCACTTAACAAGATATTGTTGGTATTGTTCGATACAACATTGCAGTGGATGCCTGATCATTTTACATGTACTTTTGAATAGTACATATAACTGCAAGTACAAATCCTATATATAAAAACGATTTACATAAATACAGTAAAGTAAAAGCCACAGATCTGTCTCCACTTGCACTCAATAACTTACATCTATTGCATTTATCATTGCTGTTATTTCAAACAAAATCCACAGCTCAAAGTTTCACATTGTTTGGTCAGACACTAAATGTATTTCACTTTCTTATAAAAAATATGCATGAAAATAAAAGCTCTTTGGTAATTAAAAACAAATATAATATAACGTGTATAAAAGCATCAGAATTCAGAGGACACTGGCTACAGCAAAAAGGGCCAAAAGGCAGAAAATTCCAGCTTTGACTTAGTAGGGAAAATGTGCATGAAAGTAAAATAGTTCACTAAAACAAATATATAAATTACAAGAGACAATCAAACTATAATTGCATCCTGACCATTTGATGCAAGGCAAAAAAACAACCGCTGAGGTATTTTATCATGTTTAAGTCAAGCAACACATCAGCAACAGGATAGACACAAAAGTGCATCAGAAATTAAACTCATGTCTGATCCTGCTGCGTTACAAAAATGGGATATAATTCCCCCCAAACCCTGCTCCTTCTCTCCAGTGCCCGATTCACATTCCCATATAAGGTAGTAATAAAGGAGTTTTTCTCCACGTGGCACTTTGACAATGACTTCAGTTGGAAGGCACAGTATTGTTGCTTTGAAAGTGTCCGCCATGGTGATGGATTTATATACGCAAAAACATGTCAATTAGAAAAAATAAAAAAGTAATATTTTTCATTACTTTACGAAAACTATCTAGTCACTGTTTTTGCAAGTGACAGCAGCAAGACATGTATGCCATTCTCCTCTGGCCACATGGTCACATGAGAAGGCGGCGATTAGATCTACCCACCGTTCATGATTTTGAGATTTCACAATGTAAACGTAAGAACTGAAGTCATGCATTGTAGGAAGTTAGATGACATATTTAATTATACTAATCATTTACTCTGTGATGTTCTGGCATATGTGTTGCGTGTTTTCACATTTCATTGTGCACATTCAATGCGTGCAGGCTGATATAATAAATAACCTAAACCAAACCTAAACTGGAACAAAGGAACAGTGTTTCTTTCATCATTGTCTGAGTGAAAGGGAATATTATGTATTGGTAAAACCAATAAGCCCTGGTCTTACTGAGCCATTGCATTGTTTACTGTTTATGGCCTTCCTAGACTAGGAGACATATGTTTTTTCTGTGATACAAATATTACATCGTATACAGTTTCAGTCATTCAATAATTTAGTGCTTTGCAGTCACTACTTAATAAGGCCACTTAATAAGGCCACACCAAGAATCGACAATCAAAAGCTGTTAGCACCATGGCTTAGAAAGTTCTTTTAATAAGACAACATTGTAAAGAAGCTAGTGCTGTTTAATTGCCTGACATGTTCATCAGAGGTGACGCGAGAACGAGCCTCCTATTTTATCTGACGAAGGCGGAAGTCTACTGCCGAAACATGTCAGGTTATTAAGGAGTTTTAGCTTCTTTACATTTCTGTCTTATTAAAAGAACCCTCTAAGCCTTAAACATTAGGAGACATAATGAACTGTTAGCACCATGTTCCTGTAATAAAATGTACATCCAGTTATCACAGCAGCATCTTTAAAAAGACACATCTCATGTAGCGGCAAGATCTCTCTTTCAGTTAGATGTTCTCTGTTCAACGACATGTTGGTCACAATGGTGCAATGGAAGAAGATGTTGCCACTGGCTGAGCACAACCTCAATGGGCAAAATGTCTTCTAGTATGTTTGATGTAAAAAGACTGAGCCCAGTGAAATGACACATAAAGAGGTAGCTAAATATCATTAAGCCTAGCACTCTTGGTTGTCAAATATACTGAAAATACACTGTTCATAATATTTACAATATTTCTCCAAGCATTTTTAAATATGAAATGATAAATCCACAACAAATTCCAATTTTCCACCATAACACAATGTTGTGGCAATGATTTAACAAAATAGCAGCCTTTGCAATAATAATACATTTCAAGTTGTGTGATTTGCCCATTTTGGCGCACCTCAACCAATGTCTCCAGAGCAGCAAATACATCAACTATAAATTGTGACAGCAAAACTATGTATGTGGAGGATAGGTGTCATACATCCAACACCATGTCAAAGTGTGTCTCCTTCTTCCTTTTGCCACATTTGTTTATTAGTGCTGCGTACAATGTCAAAAGTATGACCCAGTAACTGGCATAGACCACTGCTCCTATGACTAAAACTAACTTCTCTGAGTCTGGGAAGGGCTTCTTAGTCTGTAGGATCACAGTGTAAATGATCCCAATGAAAAGGATGCTAAACCACACTGATATGGGGATCAGACCAATAAAGTTCACCACAATGGTTTTCCTTCCAGACGTCCCCCAACCAGACTTATTTATAGTTGCTATTGCAAACATCTTTGCCGGTAAGAGACTTGACATGTACAGTACAGAGTAAAATGACATGAACACCATCACAATGTTCCCTCGAAGGCAGCTGGCAAATGTAGATTTGATCAGTGCCACCGCCTGGACTATGAGAAGAAACAAAAGGATATTCCAGAGTCTTCCTTGGTAGAATAGCTGGATGGCTGTGGCAATAAGAAAGAAAGGGAAGAACCCTGTGATGACAGCTTCATACGTCATCCATAAATGGTGTTTGTGAAACCACATAGAATTGTAAAGCCACTCTCTGAAGTAGGACTTACTCCAGCGGGTCTGCTGGTTGAGCCATCGCAGGTACGTGATGGGTGTCTCTGTTAAGCACTTGGAGCGTGCCGTATACTTCGTGGCATACCCCAGACTGAGAACTCGATTTGTGAGGTGTCGGTCATCTCCAAAACTACAGTGGGATCCCATAAAGGTTTGATTGTACCAATCTTCCAGGAACTCGTGCAGGAGGGAGTTTCGATACATTCCCAAGGGCCCACTGATGCACTGCACACAGCCAAAGTAAGACTGACAGGCTCGCTCTATGTTGAAGGCCATCCAGTACCGAACACTGCTCAAGAAGGAAATCCATGACTCGTACTTGTTCAGGATCTAGACACACAATAGAAATCATACTTTAGAAAAGGTCATGACCTTGGCCAGGGGCTAATGTAATCACCAGGCTTTTTCTGTCTGCTTATAAACATAAACATATATTAACATCAGTCTACATTTTATAAGTGACTGTTTAAAACATTCACAGTGAAGCTCAAAAATGGGACAAGGAGAAAGAAAATACATTTTTTAAGTGATCAGGCTCACCGTCTGGATCTAGGAAGCTCTCAAAGGAGTGGACCTCTGCAAGACCTCTGCAAGCCCTCCTCTTAGCAGAGGTCTGTGCTTTACGAGTGTTATTTTGCAGATGATTAATGAGACTAGTGGATGGATTCCTGATCATGCGTAAGACACGTGGATTTTCATGTGAATTTACCTGCACATCTCCTCCAACACCTCCCACCATTGGATCCTCCTCCAAAACCTTCACCATCTCCACTGAGCAGGCTGGGTCCAGCATAGTGTCCGAGTCACACACCTGCAGAATAAACAAATATAATCAAAATGCAAGGGTAATTTATCCTCAACCTCCCAAGAACAGATGTATGATGAATACAATGTTGGATTCAAACCATGATCCTTAAATGGAAATCAAACAATGGTAATAAACCTCCACTCAATAAACCATCTACTAAATGTACTAATACATTGTTTTGATCACAGCAGCATAAGCAACAAGTCCAGGCTTAGTGTAATGGTCTTTGAAATCTTTATTGGCAATTACGTTTTCGGGCATGTTCCAAATAGGAACAGGTGGACAACAAAGATTTGTTTTGCTAAAGTAACTAGTTTCAGGAGTTCAAAAGAAAGTATCACTCCAACATATGTAAACAGCACTTCTGCCTTTCATCTAATCTTCAGCTTTTCATCTTATTACACTCAAACATAGCTACTGCAGCGTGTCTTCACACCACACTTCACAACACAATGCACACAGCCACTGTCCGTCTGAGGAAACACAAAAGATTCTTTGTGGACGGTGTGTTTGACTTGGCAGAGCAGCCTCTTCTTTCTACAAACCCAATGCTCTAACATTTCTTCCCCTATCATAAATCTTAAGCATACTATACTTCATTCGATACATATTATTGCACCTTTAGAGTGATTGTTTCTCTTCTTTACTGTGTTGTCTTTGCTTTGCATTTGTGTAAATGTTTACATACTTGAACAGTATCTATATTGATAGATTGACGCCAGTGTTATCTTGTTACTTTTCTTTTAACACAACAAAGTCGTTGTATCTTGTGCTCTTATCAACATTGCAGTAAGGCAATACTCAGATGAATATAGACCAATTTTGTCGTGCCAATAAAAGTGCCAATCCAGATAGATAGATAGATAGATACTTTATTGATCCTGAAGGAAATTGTGCACTGGTCCCTTGCTTGCAATCATACAAAGATACATACATAGGTTAGAATTAAAAGATGCAAAATAGTTAAAAAAGAGACAATAAATACATTAAAATCATTAAAAGAGAAGTTAAGGCACTGCAAAACAATTTTCCTCCTCCCCCCAGCTCCTCCCTGAAGTGGCTTTGTTATAGAGCCTGATGGCGTTGGGGACAAAAGAGTTTTTGAGCTTGTCCTTGGAGCACCTCAGAGAGAGGAGTTTGGAGCTCATGGTGCTTCTCTGTCGGGGAAAAAAATAATTTAGTGGGTGGACAAGATCACCCTGATCTTGGAGAGCGTTCTTTGCTCTACCACCTTCTCCACTGAATCCAGACCCAGACCCACCACAGAGCCCGCCTTTCTAATGAGCCGGTTCAGCCTCTCAGTGTCCCTATTTCTTGCACTGCACCCCCAATAGACAACAGGATAAAAAAGGACACTAGACACAACAGACTGACAAAACATGTAGAAGCTCATCACAGACCCTGAAAGATGCCAATCGCCTCAAAAAGTCCATCCAAAAAGATGTGTACATTCTAACTATAAAAGAAAAGTTAAGGAAAGCAGTTGGCTATCTCAGTGTTTTTATGTCCTTACCTGCACATAGTCGACACTCCGGCCCAGTGCCTTGAATGGAGTGTACATGACCTCTCTCTTGCCTCCCCACTTCTGCATGATGCAGACACACTTGTTGTTGAGGATTATCCTGGAGATCTGCTGCAGGCTCTCAGCGTAGCTCTCTGCCGTCTCACCTGCTCCTTTTGAGTGAAAATTACTCTTCCAAACATATGTGGCCGATTTATCCCAGCCCATAATTTCCTTGAATATCTCCATCATGTACAAATCATCATCGTTGTTCCCATCAATGACCATGATAATTTTGATTCCGGGATATGTCAATCGTTTGACTGATACAAGGCATTTCCGAAGATAGTTGGGGTCTTCTTGATATGCAGCAATGCACAGTGCTAATGATTTATTTAGTTTGATTGGTGTCTCCAAAGATCTCCTCATGTTTCTGTGCTCTAGCAGTGCAAACAGACTCTGGATAATGAGATGAACCACCAAGATGGCACCGTATAAGCCAAAAGATAAGTGATTGTGTGCTGTGGTGAAGAACTGGTAACCCATAATGTAAGCGGTGGAGATGCCCACGAGAAGGGACACGCCGAACAAAGTAGTCCCGAATATCCGCAGGTACGTCATCCATTTATGACAATTCATCTGCAACATGAGAAAAAGAGGTTTTGATTAGAAGAGGTCAGAACAAATAAGTAAGCAATAGCCAAAACCATTAGCAGTATAGCCCTTTTCTGTGAAAGACTATAGCACAGCATGATTTGAATTTTTATGAGTCTAACATTTGGATTTGGAATTACAGAAAATGTATAGAAGAAATAGACAGTGAAATAGATGTTCTAGTTTCCATGCGACAGAGACTTCCTTTATTTCCAATGCCCAGGTAAAGAAACCCCCCACCTCTTTACCTCTCGACAGCCCCCTTCTTCCTCTCCCCAAATCTCACTCTAAATGTCAGACACTTGTGAGAAGCCGATTGTTCTCCTCTAGTTCCTGTGTGGGCCAAATTACATGATTTCTTGACCTAATTAACCAACAAAATACTTTCCCATGCCAGGCTTTCAAACCGACCCAAGTGGTCAAGATAAACACAACAACATTTATTCAAAATATGTCTTTTTCTAGTTTTTGTTAAACTAAATCAAAAACTCCAGTTTGTTTCCAGGCCTCATTATGTTGCTACCGCCATCTGTTTGGCAGACCCATGAAGACCCACTCTGAGTGGCTCAGCGCAGAGCGGACCACCCTGTGATGTCATCTGTTTATATCTTCGTGGGAAGAGCTGGACTTTTGACTTTGGGACTCAAAATGCTTTGTGTCTTTCTTCTATCAAAGACAATGCAATAGGAATTCATTTTTAAAAGTTGTAATTTGAGAGTAAGTGTCAGTAAGGGTCTAGTTGACGTCATAATTTCAGCCACACGTTTTATGTCGTTTTCAGGAAATGTGAGCCAAGGTGATGAGGGAAATCCATGCAGCCATCAAAAGAGGAGTGCGCAAAGACCAGAAGTGGATGTGATTTGGCACAAGTCGACTGCACCACACCTACAGGCACAAGACAGATGGAGGGAGGGATCAAGAAATACACAGACAGAAAGGAATTTTGCAGATGATTGATAAAAGAGGTATCATAGGAAAAGCAGTAATCCACAAAACAAATTAAAAGACAGACATAAGACAGGGTGCTAAGACACTCAACACGCGGCTGCATCTAACTCATTTGATCTCCACATGAGAACGTTTCTGGGAGGGAAGTGGCCTTTTTCTGGCACGTGGCGCAGCTCTGAGCCTCAGCTGCTGGTTTACAGGGCCCTAGAAACAAGCTGTTCACTGACTACAGTAAACATAAGCACAAGCACAGCATAGCCAGAGAAAGAGGTGTTTGTGTAAATCACCTCCAGGAGATCCTCCAGTGCCAATGTGGGCCACTGTGTATGTTGCTTTTTACAGCTAAATGAGGAAGCCAGTCAGCAATTCTTTCAAAAGAATGAATAGACCAGTTAACCATTAAGGTATTCAAATAGAGATTTCACTAATCTTTTGGTGAGATGCACTTTCAAAAACACTGTATACAGTATTAGTTTGAATAAATGATATATCTGAAATATAGATTATATACAAATATAGTATTTCAGGGATTGGTTGCTCTCATAACAACACATGGATTTTTGTAAAACACATTGAAGAAATATCTTAATACATCTTACATATTTCATTCAGATTAGAAGCCTTCACTAAAAAAGTTCCGTTTGAAATGAGTACCATTAATGAAACCCATAGTCTATCTAATTTAATCATCAAATCAAATCTGAAATGGAGTCACCAGTTTTTCATTTCAAATAATAACGTTGACATTTTTCTCTCCGCCTCACAACCTAAAATCTCCCTGAATATTTGTCAATACAGTGATTCAAAACAAACATTGCATCTGCGTGTAGAAGTGTCTTAGTTCGTCATAGGCAGAATCTCATACATCATTTTGGCCGTGTGATTACACACAAAAAGGTCAGACGCAAGTAATTAACTTTAGTCTGTGGCTAGATTAACAACAGATGGATGGGCTGGGTCATTTCTGCAATGGACTGATACAATTATTACATACAAACTCTGCAGGATCTTTTAACCGCAGTAAACCGAAGTTGGTCAATCACTGTCCCTTTGACAACTGCTACACTTTCAGAGTCATTCAGTGCTCAGGAGACACTCACAATAACTATTTTTTACATATTCATCTGTTTCAGCACTTTTGTTAAGGCTGGGTAGATTCTTTTTTTTTATCGCTCATTTTGTCAAATGCATTGCACTTAGTTAATTTAACAGTGGCATCTTGATTGAAACATACTGTATATATCTCTTGAGCCATGTTGTAGGTCGCTGTATCGGACTGTTGAGGTCAGGAGGGAACCTACCAATTTACCATGGATCTATAATAATAACTGGATAGGGTATCACTAGCTTTTAGCTGTCAGACCAATGGGCACAGGGGTACTGCAAACTAAATTCACAAGAGTTACCAAGAAAAAAGTCCTATAGAACTCAATGTAAACTAAACCAGCTCAACCTCAGCTGACAGAGAGCCTACAGCTTTTATAAAGATCGGATTTTGTGGGGATTTTCGTTTCCCTTGTCATTCTGAACTTTTTTTCTCCTTATATCGTTCGGTTTTCTTTAAATCCACAGTTTACTACAACAAACTCTTCTGTTTTTCCTTCCCGCTCTGACTCTGCTCTACCGCGGCTCTGATCTTGGTCAAAATAAGGCCGAGCCCCTCTCTGCACGTGCATGAAAGCCGCACACGCATATTTGGCGCAATGCATCATGGGAGCTCGTCCACTGCGCAGAACCGGGAGGACCAGACGATGCCCAAATATATACGAGTTCCGCTAATCTTTCGGCCCCCGAAAGCCCCATGCGCTACTGAGCACAAGCCATTCATTTGAATAGGACGCCATCTTGGATCGCCGGGGCTTGCAAATTATCCTCAATCTACGCTCTCACCTTTGGTCTCAAACTGTGATTATTTTGACCAGATTAGAGTGTAGAGTTTCATTCACATGGAAGGAGCTGAGACTACAGCCACTTCTCCATATCAAGAAAAGCCAGTTCCGTGCATGTCCCACCGGAAAGAGCTGGCTTGGGAACACCTCGGGATTCTCCTGAGATTCTCATGGATTTAGCTTTTTTTTCAGATTAATATGGAAATCCACCACCTAGCTTAGATAATTAGTAAAATAATAATTCTTTGTTTTTGTTTGTTTAAGACAGAAGGACGCCTGCAGCAGCAGTCAAGACCAATCATGTTATGGCAACAAACAAAAAACACTGGTGTGATTGAAGAAGGATCAAGAGAAGACCAAACTCATCTTTTTGGAATGGTATCTTTGGAAAATGACTAAAGACTATTGTCATTGACTGAATACATTAATATTTTTTCTGAAATGAAGCACATTCAGTAAAAAAATAAATAAAAATTGATACACTCGCACCGTTTTCACATGGCTATTGGGGGAAATGATTTAGTACCAGCAGGGGAATAGCCCCATGCTGTAATACCCTAAAGTAAGTTATATAAGTGGGGATAGTTGTCAGATATACTACTGCTTGAAACATACACTGTTAAGTTTTTCCTGTTGCCATGTGTTGTTTGTGTGTCCCACTGGCTGAAGGTAATCTGTGAGTGTGTGTTTTGTGTGAGGAAAAGACACAGGAGAGCATGAATCTCTGTCAGAATGGGTCCCACGCAGCTCAAACCTGAGATGGAACATAAAATATTACAAGGCTTAGTGCCAGACTGTGAATGAATGTATACATTAAATGTGCTATATGTGAATATGTGATCCATTACTGAATGTTCTGCACAGGCTGTATGTATCTGAAGCACAGCCAAAAAAGACAGCCGCTGGAGTTAAGATAACAAAAAGCCTACCTTAAGATATTGTGAGTCAGCAGACATTGGCTATAAGAATAACACTTAGGTGCATTGGTGAGAAAAGGGACAGGCCACACTTTTGTGTGTATACTGTAACACTTTCGTTTTTTGTTATATGCATATGATTTAAGATACTTTTGTCCACTGATTTAATGGAAATGATATTCACATTACAACTTGTAGTATTTGATTTTTATTTTTTGCTGATATGTGTTTGTCATTTTATTTGTCATATAAGTGGTTTGAAAGGGTATTCATAACCCAAGAAAGGTTACACTTTCTGTTGCATCACAACCACAAGTATTTATCTTAATCTTTTATGTGAAAAAAACACGTCCAATTACATCTTCAGCTTTTCTTCCTAGATTGTCTTCTTCCCTGTCCCTGCTGAAGATAAGCAGCACCGTGCTGGACAGAATCTGCGAGGCGACCTATGGTGACTATTCACACTATAGTAGAAGAGTGAGTCTTCTTTTTCTTATGGAAAATGACGCTTCAGCCTATTTTATTTTCTTACTTATGCAAAATATCCCACTGATAGCGCTGTAGTGTAGTAATCATTGATAAAAGGCCTGTTTTAAATACTTTGTTGCTGAAATTGCTGCGCTTCTTCAGCCAATTTTTTTTTTCCATTTTTGGATTTCAAAGCGACTGAAAGATCCGTGATCAGTGATGTCGAGCTATTAGTTTGGACAGATGGTTGTGTCTTGGTAGATTTGCAGTTGTGCCATAATCAAATCTCTGGAAACCACTGTTTGTGGTTGTGATATGACAACCACAAACAACATAACAAGGGCTAGGAAGACGTTTTCAAGCCAATGTTAAGCAAATACTGAAAGTAAAAGATAAAGCATTTATTTTTACGTTATTTAATTGAAATAAAATGTGTTCCACTTTTCTTAGCATTTCAAAAAATCACATTGATGTGTATTGATGACATCAACTCAATTGAAAAAAAGATAAGTATCAATTTCATTGGTGCCATTTTTACGGTACCTCAAATAATCAATACCAGTCAACACATGACACAAGATGTAATGTAGACATTTGACCCACTTCTACATGTTTCAATGCTGTGTGCAAAGGCTGGTGGGTGTGTGCCTGGGTGTCTGGGCTGGTCTGAATGAGCATGTGTTGAAGCTCTTGTGACGGCTGTAGAGTGGGAGCAGAGAGAGAGAGAGCGATCTGAATTTTCCCAGATGAGAGGAGGAGGATTGACCAAAGATTGTGCCGAACACGTCCCAATTATTATTAAAGGATTGCAGTGTGATATTTTATCAATGAACAGTGTCATGAGTGAGTGTGACACATGTTGTGGGTGTGTGAGAGTTTATTTGTGGTCTCAGCTGTGCAGGTGTGAGCAACTGGAGGAGCACAGAAGTTGTTATGACATGTGGCTCTTTGTTTTGATATGACTGTAGTTATTTTGCTTTAGTAGAGTCCAATAAAGTTGCATTGAGTGTTCCTTTGTCAAGGGTCTCCAACCTTTATCCCTGGCGCTAAAGTAGCCCCCAAAGGAATTAGAAATTGAAAATAATAAGAAGAAGGTCCGTCATTCGTCCCACAATGGGGAAATTTCAGTTTGATGCATACACATACACATCAAGGCAAGCAGCGAACATCACTTCCGCACTCCTTATAGGCAAAGTGGGTTAAGTG
The DNA here is from genome assembly GCA_964034765.1 of Knipowitschia caucasica. Taxonomy (NCBI): domain Eukaryota; kingdom Metazoa; phylum Chordata; class Actinopteri; order Gobiiformes; family Gobiidae; genus Knipowitschia; species Knipowitschia caucasica. The sequence continues at coordinate 13,075,289 of OZ035829.1, forward strand.
TTTTGCCCAAGGACACAACGACAGCAGACATCAGTGGGAGTCGATGGAGAAGGTCTTGTGGTGGGCTCGAACCCACGACCTTTGGGCCCACAGGCCAATGCTGAGCCACCACCAAAGAGGACCCCATTATTTATACTGGGCTTGGTCAGGACAAGCAAATGTGGTTGGGAATGAATGATCTTTATAAGTCCCACAGTGGGGAAATGAGCTTGATGAAAAAACATCAAGACGTGCAGAGGACCTTGTCCATGTTCGTTTGTGATGATTAAGAACAGCAGAGAGCACATACATACGTTTCACAAAGGCATGTTAGATAAACATGTTCAATGTGAAAACCGGAGGGCTCGGAGGAAACCCACCCAGACCCCGGAAGAATCATGAGAGGTGACACAGAAAGGCCCATGCAGACACAGAGTCAAACCCACAACCTTCTTGCTGTGAAGCATGTATGAATGCATGAATAAATATGTTGACGTCAAAGGTCAAAACAAAGAAAAACATGTAATACTTTCCCTGGCCGAGTACCACAATGAAATGTTACACTGTGAATGAACTAAAGGTCATGTCAGTAATAAAAAGAAGTCACTGCATCTCGTCACTCGAACTCTTCCCCCAGCCCTCGTCTCATAAACCCCTCAATGGGCACAGTAAGCTGCTGTCATTATAAGAACCAGAGCCGAACAGCAAACACCACCCACAGAGACGTAACGCACTACCTTTTTACATGATTGAAATCAGGTGGACCCGGCTGCCACTGGCAAAGCATGACTGCAAAACACACACATGATGTTATTTATTTTCTCATGTTGAGAAAATGGACCAGCCAGAGGGTCCTGAGACATACTGCCAGTATCAAGACAGGAGATAGACAAGAACAGCATCTAGCATGTACTCACTCCTGAATTTGTAATGACTACATTCAAATAAACAATACATATAAATAAACAAATATAAACTAGTCCAGTTTAGGGTTGCAAAAAGTTCTCTATATAATGTGACATTTCTAAGCCAGGATCAAGTTGGAATAAAATCTAAAGTTACGATATATGCAAGTCCCAAAGGGGGCAGAGTGGAACATGATTGAAAATCTGTTCTTCATTGTGCATAATATAGCCTTGTGTTTCACCTCAGCCTTTTACCACTGGAGTTGCATCACTGCTTTTGTTGCTCTGCAGGGTGAATCTGTGCTTCATCATTTCATATCCCCTATTTGATTTCAGGGCCAAGGTTTTCTGTTAGGTATCTTGACAAAACCTTCTGTTGTATACGAATGACTCAAAGATACGAGAAGAAATCACAGAAGGAGATAGTCTGCTGCAACTGTGAGTCTGATATCAAAGGTAGAGCTGGATGAATGAGGGTAACATGGTAGACTTCAAGAGGAAAGGAAACTGGATGCCTGGCATTGGTTTGGCTCATGTCACAGGCAGCTGAGGCATTGGAGGTGTTTTTATACAGTAGCATGTACCAACAGGAAACCAATTTGTGGATGTAGCATTTCTCTTGGAACTACTTATCAATGAGCGTAACAATCTCTGCTTTACCAGACCGTCGTCTACTGATCTAACCCAGTACTTGACAAAGACTATACATAGCAGTTAGTTATCATGTCTCAAGAGATAAGAGATAGTGCAGAAAATAACACACATTAAGCAGATAATAGCAAGAAGTGTTCAGGACAAGCTTGCATTAAACATGGTACAATGTGATTATATAGTTGCAAGCTTTACATGAAAGCCATATGACATCAGTTCTAAGCAGGTTTTCTACATGTTTTAATAATTGGACAAACTAGGGGAAATTGCAAATAATAACAATGGCAATGAGTATACATGCAGTGATTTGCTGAGCTTTGTATCAAGTCCCTTTGGTCTCTGGACTTCAGTAGCTGGCCTGGTAACCCTGGGGCCTCTAAACTGACGGAGTCTTGCTGTGAGGAGTAATGGCACATGAGACTGCTTGTGGGTCCTAATGGGGACCAGCTAAGGAATGCCTGTTTTTGGTAAGTAGTAAACTGGTCCATGTCTAATGCTACAAAACCATCAAGGCCACATCTGCATCTGGATGACTCTGCACATCTCTTTATGCGTCACCACTAGAAGTCTCACTCACAGGAAATGAAATCACTTTCACGATTAGTGCAATTGACTACTTTTCTTCTTCAATAGGAGTCATGACAAGGGCAGTGATGCTCAGACCGTATCATGCCCATGCCACTCAGATATCTATGGTAAATCATGGAGTTTGTTATGAATAAATGGCCCTGGATCGGATGTGTAGAATGGAAAACTGAATTTACATCAAGAAATAAATGTCATGGATTCCCAGACATCCAACTCACAGATGAGCATTCCTTATGTGGGTTTTATCTGAGGAAACAGTGGTATCTGAGAGAGGCGGATGAAGAAAGCATGACAGAAAGAAAGCAGTGTGACAGATGGCAATTTGCATTTATATGGGTATTCGTTACCGGGTGCAAGCAAATGGCAAGGTCGGTGGTCTGACATTTTTGAAGGGACACATGTTCCGTGGTGTGAATCAAGTGGGACTAAACAATTCTCAAAAGAATCACCGCAGACTCGGTCCCATTGTGATAGGCTATTCTAGTGAGACAGCGCACTACTTTTAAATGCAAGGTGTAGAGGAAGAGATTTTAGGTTAAAATACGCGCTACTACCACGATGTAAGCGTTGGTCAACTCCACGGAGCTTATTGGATGAGAGCACAACGACGTCGGCATTGAACGTCATAGCATTATTCATGGTAAAATAATATTGTAGGATGTAGAGGGATAATTAGGCAGGTAATAATTGTGTATTATAATCATAGTTACGCATTGTCATGAATAAGGTTATTATTTACAATTATTTTCATTTGTAATATTATTCGAAAGAAATATAACAATTACACACGCTTTGCACAAATCAGACACTCTCAAGAAAAGTCATCCTTCTATATTATGGTCATATCCACTTTTTTTCTCTAAGATATTATTCCTAGCCCCAGAAATGCTTACCTTGATCAGAGGCTGCTCGTCCCACTCAACGATGCGTCAAATCCAGTTGCGGTTGTACCAGTCCACACGTGAAAAGATATCTGGACCTGAAGGTTTGCTGTATGTCTCAGGAATCCTCTGACAAGAATCCTATATATTTCACTGCTTTGTCCGGTGTAACACTTGCTAAAGTGTCCATTTTGGTTAAAAGGAGGCGTGTCAAGGCAACTTAAGTGATTCTCATAAAAAATGCAGCAGCAGGCAAATATAAAAGTTTTTGATATAAAATTAAAAAAAATAAACAAAACAATAAAAAGTTGAATGTGCCAGTGTCTATGTCTAATGGATGTCAGGTCAGCATTATCTTGAGGCTTCAAACAGCTCCTATAAGCATCCAGGCCAGCCAGCATGTAAAGTGGTGAGCAGAAGTGTTCAGTTGTCTAATTTCTTCCAGACGCTTGTGTGTGGAACCTCCTTTACGGCTGCTGTGGCTCCTAAAGCCCTTTACCGGCCTACAACAGATTGGCGTGTTGTTTTAATAAGAGGGGAAGGTTTGAGGGCGCACTAGGAGGAGCAAAGGCAGAGGAAAAAGAGGGGGACTATCTCCTCCAACTCATTCAAACTCCGAGCGAAACAGAGACGCGCCTGCTGCTGCTCCTGCTGCTGCTCCTGCTGCTGCTGTTTGGAGAAGCGCACTGCAATGAAGATGTCTGACTTGTACCCCGAGAATAAAAAAAAAAAGAAAAACGGCCCCTCTGTATCACCAGCTCTGAATTGACATCTGAAGTATATTCGGGGATTTAAAGATGAATGTCTCACACACATCACACACGATGAAATATCATGGGGAGAGATGAGTTGTTGCAGTAAAAAATAAACTAAATACGGAAATCCATTATGCTTGATGAAACAGGTGGATATCATAACATAATAAATGAATAATCTACATGTAGTTAGCGGCTCATACCACCAGGTGTTGCTGTCTGATGAAGGGAGGATGTGAATTGATCTCCAGCTGGATGGAGGGGATGATGAGATCCACATCAGCACCATATCAGCACAGACAGGCTTTTGACGCGACCATTCCAATTACTAGTCCACTACAACAACTACTAATACTAATACTAATGATGATGATGATGATGATGATGATAATAATAATAATAATAATAATAATAATGATAATAATGATAATAATAGAAGTAATAATGTAATATTAATATCAATAGTACTCAGAGGAAGATGCTGATAATAAGTCTGCCGGTTTTACAGTACAGCAGGACACGGAGCCTGCTGGAAAACCCCTAAGGACTTTGTGGTGTTTATCTGTGATAGAGAAAAAGTATTCTGTTTCCAAGTTGCAGTAGGTCAGTGTGCCAGGTCCGAGGCAGCGACATTAAAGTGTCTCTGGGGTCTATACTGTTGAAGACTCCTCGTATACTTTTCTGTTTACGTTTGTACCATGGCACTGACTGATTTCCCCTTATATTTATTTTCTCTACAAAATATACTATTATTTATCTTCCTATGGAGTTACGTTATTACCCTGTGTAAATACAGATGATGTATGACTCAAACGGTATATTTGATTTTGATAGTTTGAATGACTAAAACGGTGGTCATCCAAAGGCCACTACAAAGACAAATTAAACTGAAAGTATTGCATTAATAAACATTGATAGAAAAGATTGGCAGGTCAACCCTAAGATGATAAGATTAAGGGTCACTAGATTAATAAATTAGATCATAAACCATGAAGAAATTGTGCAGTTGTTCAAGGAAATATATGTTGAGTAACCTTTTTTCTTCTTATTACATTTTTGCAATATTGGAGGAAACAATAAATGGAAAGGCAAACTTGAAGAATTATTAGTTTATTGTATCATTTCAAAGATATAGCATATTCTATACAATATTTTTCAAAATGAGTCTCTGAATCAAACAGTTCTGTCAGCTCCATGTTTTTACTTTTACACTTTGTTTTACATGACATATTGGTAAAACACAGACTGAAAATGTCCATCATTGTGAAATTCCGCAGGCAGACAAATCAGTGCACAGAGGGAATAAACTGGGTAATTATCCTGGGAGGTATATGGCTAGCAGTAGGCAAATGTTCATAAAATGTCAAGCTGTCACTCTTTTGTTGTTTTAGCGTTGGATCGCTCGCTGGAAGGGGGCTGCCTCCTCCATTATAAACCTCACTAATGTAACATAAAATTGGCAAATCCATGTAAAAAGCATTCATCTATATCCGTGTTTATTGTTTGTAGAACACGGTTAGCTATGTTTTAGGAAATAAATACAATGAGAATCATAATGAGTAACTTGAAAACTTCTTGGGTCAGTTCTCTACAACATTTGCCAAAGGTTCCTTTCACTAAGAAGTATGATAATATTGACACGCATGGCACACTATTAAACACTTAAACACTATTCCACTTTGATGTCACTTCCAACAGCTCTGCAGACAGACTCAGATGAATGAAACTCCCACTGTTAGATTGACGCAGTACTTTTCACTGGTACTCCTTACATCATGTTCAAACGAGATCAGCGCCTCTATTTAGGGCTGTACACTTCAGATTCAAAATGCCCACAGCGATTGTAAGAGTTGCAGTGAACAATATTTGCAGGGGCATCACTCCAACAGTCCACACATGCGCTCCCTGCACACATCGATTTCTGAAAATAGAATCCATCCACACATATTGCTGCAAATATTTAAATATTTTAGATACACAGAACGCAGTTAATGAGTTCGTTCAGTTCAAGAGGCAGATATTTCCCTTATGAAGTAGTCCAGACTCTGAAACATTGATAATTTGTGTGCATTCACATTTACTCATGAAAACCTTGTGTTTGCCCTGATCAGCAGCATAGACATAACATACAAGCCGCCTGAGCAAAAATATGTTGCTTTAGACCTGTCCTAAATAATCAGAGGTCCAGCTCTCGTTTGAACTGTGCCTCCATTGATAAAGGCGGAGCCAGAGGTGCACACTTGAGCAGCAGTGGGGTCACAGTCTGACAATATGCAAGCCTACAGGACCCCCTAACAGAGCTGAGCTGCCTGGGAAGTAGAAACAAATGTGTTACACCTAGTGATGTGGCGATCCAAATCAGGAAGGAAACAGCTTTCACACATGAGAGTAGAGCCTGGTAAGCTAAACTATGTGAGTCCTGAAGGCTGAAAATGAAACCTACAGCAAGTTTGAAACCTCAATAATCACAAAATGCTTTAACCAACTGGCCTCAGTGTCATAGATCTGCTGGTAGTTTGCAAAACCAGAACACTGTTGAAGGGTTACGGGACTGGACGAAAGGAATGAAAGCTTTGCCCTGTTTGACTTTTCAAAATCAACAACAACAGACATTTAAGCTTTGGTCTTGTTGATTCTAAACTTCTTTGAGAGTTTATGAAAGCGTATAGTAGGCTCTATATGACCGTTTGTGTGCATTAGACCTGATAATATACATCCATGGCCATGGGCCCATGGCATTAGATTGATGGCATATGACGGAGCTCCCCCCAGCCCACAAAGCATGTCGGATAAACATTTTGGTCACATGAGTTTTCTAAGCTTTGAACTGAACTTTTTGAATCTCCTTCACATGCTGCTGTTTGTCTGAAGTGTGATGTCAAAATCTCCATATGGTTACCATTGGACTGAAGTGAAAATGCCACACTATTAAATGTTGAATTAGAATTATATTTTATCTGACTTAAATCCTTATGTTTATTGAAACCACTCTTATATTATTCCTTAATTACAAATGTGATATATAGTTGAGAACTTTTATTGTAGCCATCATCACTGGTTGTTTTTAACAGAACAGCCCTGCACTTGGCCTGTAGGTTTAAATAGGGTCATGTATAAAAGTGTTAGTCAGTGGCACAGGCCTGGATGAAGCAGTAAGTTAATGGGTGGGAGGTAAGAGTTTAGGCTTTGCTTAACCGCAGACGCAAATTAGTCCCAGGGTGTGGTTTCAAGGCGTGAAGTCATGTTTCTCAACTGCTCCGTTACCGGGCCACCAGAAAGATCCTGATTGGATGTGGACATGGATTGATGCCAACCCTATGCAGGCTCACAAAAAGTCATTTGATCCCGTTTGGGACAAGCCCTAGAAACAGTATAGAAATGCAAGAAAATATGCAATAACATTTGAGTCCTTGTTGATACAAAACGACTTTATCCAGTAATTGAAGTTAAATTGGTACCATGTGTACGCCCTTTTATATGATATAATTGGATGGTTTTCACTAGGATTCTCTGGAGGCCGGTATGTTATTGTGATTTGCCCAAATTTGCGTAAAAGTCCTTGCATTGCTCCTGCACCAATCAACCCCTCATCAGCAGAGAAAATATTCATCTCAATCAGCTATTTTCTTTCATTAAGTGGCCATTTAATATGGAAGGTGCAGATTTGGAAGATAGAAAGCAAATCAATGTTTTTACTCACAAAACCTAGCAAAGCAATTATGATGGTTCTCAGAATATGGTGAAAATACACTTCTCGAGGTTATCTGCAATTCACGGCACTTCCATTACTGCTCTAAACTTTAAGTCGATTCTTTACTTTCACTGTTTAGAAAAGGTATGTATCTGCTGTAATCTAGTGGAACAAACAAGGTTTATGCAGCTCTTTAGAAATTATAAAGTTGATCAGGCATCTGATGAAACAAACATGCAGCAGAGTACAGCTCTCCGAGGAGAGCAAAAGGATTTGAGTAAAACGTCTTGATTTTGGGGGGAAGAGCGAGGACTAAGCTGTGGAGATGGTACTGGTGTTGATTTGTGCTCAGAGGGGAGTTGTGAGGAACAATCGGGGAGTGTTTTCAACGATGGAAACAAGGTCTGGACTAAAAAGACCCAGCCCTTTCTTGTTATGGTGCAGTTACTATAGAAACTTAAAATCCCTGTCCACCGTGAAGAAGTAAAGGGGTAATTTTCAAGTTTGTGAGGATGAAACACAGCTCATGGTTGAGTGAAATGTAATTCAAAGATACACATTCATATTAAACAAAACCTTACTTATATTACTGAAAGGATTGCAGTCATGTGAGATTCTGTAAGTGTTACCTCATTGGTATATGATGAGACTATACCTGCTCGTCCTGGCCTGATCCCATGAGATCTCAGAAGCTAAGAAATGTGGAGCCTGGTTAGTAAATGTGATGGGGGACCTCGTAGAGTGTAAAGAGCAAAACATTGCATGAATCTGGACACTCGATGTGGGAATGGTTCAAGAGATACCTCAAAAACAGTGAAAAAAATCCGCACAGCTATGTAGCTCCCAGTCAGTGTATTTCACCAAAACATGATACGTTTCGGGCCGAGGCCCTTCGTCATGTCTGACGAAACGTAACGTGTTTTGGTGTGTAAATAAAATACACTGACTGGGAGCTTCATAGCTGTGCAGAATTTTTTCACTGTTTTTACGTCTTACATTTTTTAAATCCAGCACGCTAGCTCAAACTACAGGGATGTGCGGCCTTATTTGAAACTTTCAAGAGATACCTCAGCAATAGTTTCTCTTGAACTTTTGTCCTACAAAGTTTGCCTAAAGTGCGGAAATCTGCAATGTTCCATTCTCTATCCACAATATACAATTATGGTTTGTATATTGTATTGTTTTGATAAAACAATACTTTCATTATTTATTTGAATAATATTAGTACTGCACAAATGGAGTGGGCTCAAGTAAAAAGCTTATACAATATAAACCACTATTGTGTTGGACACCACCAATAAGAAGGTCCTGGATGGGTCCTGGATGGGTCCTGGATGGGTCCTGGATGGGTCCTTTGAGGCTGCACTGCGGTGACCACTGACTCTAGACTTTTGTATGTGTCTCTATTTGTTAAATGTCTTCTTATGATTTGTTTTGTTGGTCTGTCTGTGTTGAGTAGGTCATTGACTTGTATTTACATGTTTGTATGAAATGTGCGATGTAATAAAATCTCCTTCCTTCCTCCTTCCTTGCATCTCTGTGCATGGAGTGATTGAATAATGAAATGTAGAGTCTTCTTGGATGTCCAAAAAAGTGTTATAGAACTCAGAATCAGTACCTGATCTTCAAACCACAAACCGTGGGAAGTATTGAAACCCAAATTCAAATCCAAAGTCAGTTTTCCAAAATCAGTAGAAGGAAAAGTGAAGCAGAGATAACCCTTCCTCACTCAAAGCGTCATAATAGATTAGATCAAATGTTTCTAACGAGACAAAAACAGAACGTTATAGTTACCAGGCTTTTCTGTAGGGATAAAAACATGTATTATTTAGATAACAGGTTGTATTACGCCAAATACAAGTGCATTGTAAAATGTATTAACTCCTTTCATCTTGTTTCGTTCAGTCTACCACCTACTGACTCTGTCAGTCTGCCCCTCAGTGGGTAATTCGAGGTCATCCAGACTTTAGGGCCCCTCAACCTGTGTGAACCAAAGAGTTGACACACATTCAATCACCGTGCCCCGTTCAGAGGACAATGAAGCATTAACCACAGAACACATGGAAACCCTGAAAGACATCATTACAGGCCAAAGGAGCACACGTCCCCTTCCTGCGTTCTAAGATGTACTGACACTACTTTATACCTGAGAGGTAGAGATTCTGACTGCAGGTATATGAATAAACTTATGGTATGGAAGATTCTTATTGGTATTTTCTGCAAGTGATGGTTAATATGCTTGTCATTAATGGACCAAAGACTCTTTTTACTTATAAATAAAGATTACTTACTTACTTACTTACTTTTACTGTTTGAAATGTTACTCCTCTACTGAATAATGGAAACCTGGTACTGCATGGCCAAACTGTAATCTTATTAATGACGGTTTCCCAAAACACTGCACCGTAATTACAATCTATGGGATGTTACAGAAATATTAACCTTTGATGTCTACATTTGGACATTTGGGAGGTCATTAAGGACCAGAGCTGAGTGCTGAATGACATCTCACACATACAATTCTAATCACTTGCACGCACACGCTATTCATCGGAGGACTGGGCCACTTTATGGGGACAGTGCAAACATATGAAACCAAAAGACTGTATAGCAGCTTTCCTTCTCCTCAAGTTTATGTTGGCCATAGAGGGTTACTCCAATTTTTGCGATATGATACCAATCCTGTCTTTGTATTCAGATGCATTTCTCTCCAAAATTAAGAAATGTACCATATAGCGTAAATTTGCTATCATTAATTTAGTCCCACATGTGTATAGTACATAAAAAATATAATATACACATGTAATTTATTATCATTACATTCATTTATTATCATTGTATTAAAATACAAAATTCCACATCATTTAAAGTTAATCTTAATCTTGTACATGAATCTGAAGATACATGTATACAGTATCTATGATTCTCTAGTGTACTCTAGGACTTGAGAATCATAGTTTGCAGTCTTTTTTTTAATTAGGCAGGAATCAATCAGGATCTATAATAAAATATTAATTAAAAAAATTAAATGTACTTTGTTTTCACTTTATGTCTTTTAAGTAATGCAGACTTCATTCCTTTACTTTCCTGTCAGTTCTGTGCTTTACTACTATTAAGCCCCAACCATTAGAGAAATCTGTGTATCTAGTGATGAAGGTATTCAGGTATAGGATTTAACACATTGTAATTCTTGTGCCGCCTGCTGTCTGAGTTCACTGGGCTTCTTTCATTGTGCTCATTGTTCTTATCTGAGCAGACAGGTGAACATCTGACATACCAGACCCCTGCTAGTATTCACTTTAACAAATTCTTTTCACTGGCTAATACCTTGCAGGGTATATTTATCAACGGTTTGAAAGTGATGAGCACCCCTTAACATTGGAACTGATTCATCATGCACACATCATGAACGAAACTGCAACAATTGCACCCGCTATTTTACTTTTCACTCACAGTCAAACACCTGCATTGATAAGTTCACTGCATCAGCATTGTTTCCAAATCTTCACGTATAACTTTGATTTCTTGGATTATTCCAGCGTGTTTAAGATATATGGATGTGATCAGCATGCATAAATAATCACCTTGTCACCTCATAGGTCAAAGCACTGGGCCCCTGCTGCTGCTGTAGTTCAAGTGTCACTCGGGCTTTTCAGGCTTATGGCCACAGAAGCAGCAGGATCAATGCACGTGCTGCTAAATTAACAAATTGTATGCGAGAAAGGCAATAGCTCTGTCTGTGCAGCAGGAACAAAGAGGCCACCTATATACTCTTAATTAACATTATTTTCATTCCGTCTGAACCGTTGGGTCACTTTTTATCCTGCACTGCAGGAGCCTGTAACCTGCATGGGGCCTGGGTCTAGGATTTATGAGGATGTGGCATTATACATCAAACTAAGCAGTGATGATGCTCTAAGTGTCATTTTATTCCTATATGTGACCATGACAATCAATTGAATTTTGAAGCCTCTCATATTATCTTATTTTTTAAATATTTAATTGCAACAGCAAATATGTCAGAAATCGGTCAGAGGATTACAAATTAAATAATTTGAATTCCATTTTTTACATTGTGTTTGGCAGGCATGTTGTAATGGAATTACTCTAGAATGAACTCACGTCTGGCTATCGCCATGCCATTTCAAGCTCTTACAATGAATGGTTATTTTTACTACAATGCTCTTGTCAATGGAGTGAGTCATCTTATTGGATGCCTGTTAAGTTCGTGATAAGGAGCCAAAAGAAGATCCGTGGCACGCACAAAGGACCAGTCTACAGCGAGAAAAACGTTCAAAGCTTCTTCCTTTTTCTTTCACGTTACAGTCGACAAGGAGGTGTCGTATCTTCCACCAATGAAAAGACTGAACTCCTGTCAATCTGATCTCTTTCATTCCTCTCGCAGCAGGCAGTGAGCAGATAAAGCTTCGATCATATGCTTCATGCTGTTGAGAAGAAGATATATTTCTTCTTGAGGTCAAAGTGGACAAGCCACAGCTGTCGTGTGCCCAGCCAATGCACCCCTCCCTCGCAAACTAGTCTATTGATCTGGCCCTCCGAGGTTCTCAGATGCCATTCAAAATTACCTCGGTCAGATGCATCGCATGCGTCATTTTCTGTGATGAGCCTCAAGAGAGAAAACATTATCACCTGGAGTTTGGCCAAAAATTCCAACTCATTTTCAACAATAAAATGTGTTTCAACTGACACATCAAGCCATCTGCATTTCTTTGTTGTGTAAGGTTTTTAACGAGATCTGCCTGGGCCAATTTCTTTTAGTTGTTCCTCTCCAGTTAGCATCAAGCATCACAGAATAAAACAGCTCACTTCACTTTATGAACCCCAGTCAATCACTGGATGCAAAGAGGCTCCACACCAGTGCTTCCCTTTCAAATTAAGTTTCAGCAGTAATAGACCAATTGTGGTTACAGACAAAACTATACTGCAAAAGTATAAAGGGTCAATGATTGATGAGATGCAGAATGGACAATGAAAGACAGTGCCAAAAAATAAAGCCAAAACAAATGTTGAGTGTGTGTTGTAAAGTTCCGATGATATCTGTGATGTTTGAGATACACACAGTCGATCCCTCTTCAGCCTCTAGGTCTGAGGCCAAGTGGGGCTGTGGGAGATTAAAAATGAATGTTAAGCTGTCATCTGTTGTGATTAACCACAAATAGGGAAGTGAAATTTCAATTGTGCATAATACAATTTGACTCTATGGACACTAGTGGATGATTGGTGCTTATATGCTCAGCCCATAATCCAATATGAAACACATTCTGGATCATGGAAGATTCTTTTTGTCTTGTCTGTCTGTATGTTTTAAATTGGACCTAGAGTCTGTAATAACGTTGAATTGGAATGAATTGATAAAGCCGCTCCCATACTCTACAGATGGAGTGCGGACGTCACCCACAGTCTTTGCATTATTGAGGACGAAGCCGATTTGAGCTCATTCATACATGCACCATGAGCGGGAATCTGGAGCTAATTTAGTGGATAGCAACAACCTAGCAACCAAAGAGCCTATCAGGAGGAGCTGCTACCACTTGCGCTTCTTGTTAGATATGGAGGAATTTTGGGGACACAAGGCACCTAATTTTTAAGGTTCATTCCCTTGAGAGGCTTATACACTTTAGATTTATTTGGCTTGTTTAGGTAGGGATAAATACAGAAAAGATTGACATCAAAGTGCTTGAAGTTAAAGCTAATTCACAGCACATTTCTCTAGATGGGATGAAAATACATTTACAAATAAAATCAAAATATAAACACCATAATCATACAGAGCATTACACCCAGTGGGAGCTGTTGGTTGTCTGATCAGGGCTATAAGAAAGTGGGTTGCCATCTCTGCAGGTTGGCCCCACACCTGTAATTCTGACTGTGGACTATATGAGTTTCCACACTGACCAAAAACGCCTTGTTCGTTCAAAATGGTTTTGACCGTATGATGACTTTCCATGAGTCAAAAACGTCTTAACGCCTTGTTCAAAACACAGTTCCACATGCTCATCGGGTCTTGTAGTTTTATTTAGGTTGTTGACAAGCTTCTGAATGAAAAGTTTAGTTTCAAAAAGTTGCCAGATAGGTCGACTGACAAGACTGACGTTATCTGTGTGCATTGCCAGTGTGAACTAGTTATCACTGTGGAACATCCACTTGGAATTACCACCTGATGCTAAACACTGGGCTGATGCCAACTCTTCTCCTCCGCCGCCTTTTTGTCAAGACACCTAATAGGCGCCTTATAAGCGTCTTATAGGCGTCTTATAGGCGTCTTATACAGTCTATGGTTGCATCTCTTCGTCTGTCCGTCCTCCTGTACTGCACACATCTCCTGCCACGTTTATAATCTAATAAAAACTTCAGGCTAAAGATGTGATCAGTCTCATCTGAGGTCAGAGGAACATGAAGAATGAGTTCTGCCCCCTTTGAGACCAAATTTTGAAAATACTAATGCGAGAGTGAGCAGGGATCAGTTATGCGGGTGATGTCACAATGATTTTGGTGCGTCACCAGAGGCTGGAGGTGCCTTTGGTCGTCTGTAGTGTGTTCTGCAGAGTATAGCAACAGTTGGCTGTGGAGTCAGAGTGAAACCCTCTGAGATCTCCTGTTTCAACGTCTGATTTCCCAACAATAAGCACCAACACATGTGCCTGGAGTCGCTGCCTGCTTTTCTCTTGGGTTACTCTTTCCTGTCACTATATGCACCATCTCCGCCTCATGTTCCCTACAGGCTTTAAACAAACCCATTTTACCACAGTAAAAATAAACCACCTTTTTCACACTGCCCCCTTCGTAGGTTTGTCCCTTTCATTTTCTTAACCCCCTATTAAAGCTGAGAATAAATAAACCCCTTTGTCTTTATTTATTCTGTAAAGGAAGAGCTGACCACTTATTCCTTTGGGAGGCTTTAGTGCTAACATGCACACGCTTTGTAAGAACAACATCGTCTTCTGAAATGCTTTGTTTGGTAATATGTATTCCTCAACTGTTCTGGTGGGGACCTGCTTTTTTGTCGTCCAAATCGCATTTCTTGCGATGGATATACTGTATTATTGCTTTGCTTGAAATGTCATTCAGTTTGGTTGAAAACATGGACATTTCTCAATTATGGATTATTTAATATCTGGTATATAAAGTGAGAAGAATCCCCTCTCCACAGATAGTGGAAGTCAACTGCTTATTTCCAATGCAAAAACAATGATGACAAATCAATATTAAGATGAAGTGTGAATTTACCTGTGGAATTTTGGTAGCCCCTCCAGCAGGTGAGTCCACAGGAGACATTTAATACTCACTGTATAAAAAGGGAAATAAGGTATTATGGTAATGTTGAGACATTACAAATTTGTGTATTTAATCAGGTAAAACATTTTGATGGCAATGGCTTTTAAAATGGTCTATTGGCCACCAAGTAAGCCTGTCATATGTTATTGTTCCTACTTGCTGACTACAGTTTCAATAACATATAAACATGATTTAGATTCAGCTTCAGTCTACATCAGTATGATGTATTACCTGATTGGCACTTGCGAACTTTAGCTGTTAGCACTAATACTGGTAATGGTTTTGCATAATTATCCCACTTGAGACAGATCAGCTTAGTCTTTGTCCAAATTCTGCAGACATTATATTTATGTAAGATGATTGCTGTTTGATGGATAAACTATTTAGATGAGAAGACAAGCTCCTAAACGCATGCCAACATTTCTTTCCATTGCATGATATGATTGATAATGTTTTCAGTGTGTGCCATATGTTGAGATATATAGTCCCTCGATAGATTCATACAATGTTTTAGTCCTGTTTCCTGAGGTTCACATTTCTCTTTCTCTACGCTTGTCTGCTCTCACCAGCTGCCAATGTTTCAGTTCCCCCTTTTTATCATCATCATGTCTATACCATGAAAAAAGTACTTTTGTGGGGTGAGCTGTGTTGGGAACAGACACAGGCTACCTTTTGTCTTAATAAATCACTCCCAGCTTGTTTCCAGTTTGTTGGCTGCAGCAGTATTTTGGTGATAAAGAGTGGCCTCCAATTGCTTGTTTTGTTCCGAGGATCACAACCCTTTGAGTTTGTTGGGCTCAGTAAATCAACAATTAATCACTTTTTCCAGATCCAGTTGAGTGTCAGATTGAAAAGGTAGTATTTTAACCTCAACCTGCATTTAAAACACATTGGAATACCGGGACCAAGCAGAAGAACAAACTATACCTTTCCATTTCAATTCAATTTGAAGTCTGTTTGTATAGCCCTATTTCGCAACTGCAGTCGTCTCAAAGGACTATACAAAATTGTTGATTCACCAACATCCAACTAGAGAATCAAACAATTCATACGCAGGAAATACAATAATAACATAGCAGTCCAATGGCCATGAATAAACCATTTTAAATGTACATATTATGTAATTATGTTACCTGCTTTGTAACCTGTGTGTCTTCCTGAGTTCTGTTTGCAATATATGTGTATTACTTGTGTCTTGTCATTTTGTATTTTAACTTTTTGTAGTCCTTCACTCTCTGTTCTGTCATTGTCATTACCACATCATTGTTTCTGTTTTTTTCTCTTCACTCCCATTTTGGTTTAGTTTGGTATTATTTACACTGGATTTAGTTTCTGTAGTTACTCTGATTAAATTACATTTTTTGCCGTCCTGCATGTTGGGTTTGTTTCATATTGCAGTGTATTCTCTATAGTTTGTGATCTGAAAAGCTTTCATACTGAGGACACAGACCTGGGCTAAAATTGGAAAAGGGTGCTTTTAAATGCAAAGATCATGGGAACACAACCTGTCATATGCATTTACCCACAGAATTCCCAGAAGCCAGTACAGAGGGTTTATTCATGTGTGTCTTGATCAGGTTTTGAATGGAGATAGAGGGTCTGTGGGACGTCACAAAGGCTGATCCAATGAGGAACTTATTTAGGAAGGCTGAAACACTGACCACATCTGGCCAAACATCCCTTAAATCTCTTTCAGCCCAGAGAAAGAAAGCATTGTTTTGGAACAACACAAAAACCTCTTGCAACACTGCACATGTGAGTGTGCAAAAAGGAAATACTATCAATATTGCTAATAAATAATATGCTATAATGTTGTGTTCTACCTTGATCATTCTATCTTTGAAAACCTATTGGGGGGTTTATGATCTAAATTACAGCTGTAATAGTAGTAGCTAATCGTAGTAAATTAATTATATAAAAGCTGTAACTTGTTTTATTTATGTGCTTGTCTGATGCACCCTGGGAACTTTTGTAAATGTATTCCAAAGTGGTTTTACTGCAAATGGCAAATAAAATGAATCTGAATCTCCAATTTGTCAATGCATTTGTATGTAACCCTGCTGTCTGGACAACACTGACCCATGGTGAGATTGTGACATCAACACTGGAGCTAATTAAAATGCTGAGGGAAAATCCTGTGCCTCTTGAGCCCAAACACCAGAGCACCACTCTCAGTGCTGACTGATCTTTTGGGAAACCCTGAGTTTGGGTAGAAAACCACATAGATGCACCACATGAACAACTATGATAAACATTATACTATTTCATATAGAGAAAATATTGAACCATAAAATACACATTTATTACAAATGACATTTTGTTGAGAACATAAAGTGAATGAAATATTTGTTTTAAGAGGCATTATTAATAATTTGGGGGAAAATTCAGATGAGTACAATAAAACAAATGTGGAATGACGGACTAAGAGGCAGAGATTACCATGACCTGGTAATGTCAAAAGCTATTAGACATTTTGGCTTAGTCTTTTGTCAGTAAAACCCAAATAATTGTGTGTATGTGTATGTGTGGTGTTCAAATGCCTGATCACCCACATTGATAATGTCTAGTGAGAGCATGTTCTGCCCCTGAGTCTATTTGGAAAGTGAGCCAGTCAAAACAGGGGTGTATCCTCAGCCGGTAGGCGTGACTGTTGGCGGTCAATTTAAGTGTCTGAAGGACGGCGAACGTTCCAAAGTTTAGAGTGGTCACTCTGCCAATTGTATCTTTTTCTTGAAATCTCAGTTTGATTCTTGTGCTAATTTATCATCATCTATTTCTCATCACACTTAACAAACACAATGCACCATTAGAACCAGACTGTAAATATTGTAGTAGAACACTGGTTAGGCTATGTTCTCCCTGACAGAGCAGCCATCCCACTGAGGACTCACCTCCTGCTGGAGGATCAGTGAGGGGCTGCTGCTCTGGGAAATAGGTGACATACACATTGGCTCTGACATGATATTATCTAAACCCTGGTGGGGGTGGAAGCCAAAATGATGAGCCGATTACATAGAGAAAGGTTCCACTGTTGAGGTGACTGAAGATTTCTTGAGATGAGATATGACATATTGCTTCCATCTCCACCTCCTCCACAGCTGGTGTCAAGGAGGTTTGCGGCACAATCTGAAAATGTTGCTTTCTCCGACAGGAGATCGATGATATCGGAACTTCTGCAATAGCTTAATTTGTTAATATACTGTATATGAGCCTAAAATGTGTCCTCTGCATTTGACAGATCCTTCAGTACAACTGTTGGTTGTCAGCAGCAGTACACCTGGGGTCCCAGATACCAATAGCATTTCTTTGGCTTCCAATATTTGCTGATACCCAAATGATATCAGCAGTGAAAGAACTGAACAAATTGTTCTCATGGGGTGGACTTTTTGGATTACGATTGCCTGGTTTTACTATATTTGCTGTTTAGTTTGCTTCTTTTCTGTCCTGTTGGTTGTTAGCCCCGCCCTAATGTGATTCACCTGTGTCTCCTGTGTGTATTTATACCCTCTGCTTTCCCCACTTGTTGTCCGTTCTTTGTCTCTACCACGTTTTTCCTGTCTTGTTTTCAATTCTGGAGTTTTGTGTTTGACATAAAATGTGCATTTGTTTTATTGAATTACAATTTATTTTTAGTCAGGGTTCCTTCATTCATCTCACCCCACGTGACAGAATGAACGGACCATATTGGGACCCTGCGGACTGCTTTCCATCCACACCTGGCTCTCGCTACACCACCCTCAACATTGTCTTTGTTGATTACTTTTTGTTGAGTACTAAGCCTGCTGCCCACTGACAGCACACTGACAGAGTTTTGCCTGACCTGGAACCATCACCAGACAAAGTTTTCCGTCTGGGGTGGTAATCTTCAGTCTCTGTGTCCGTGGTGGTCTTCTGTAACCCCGTCCTGTTGGAGGTCGTCACTTAGCCCCAGTTCTCCACCCACCTGATCTGTTCACTGATGGACTTTTCTGTGCCTTTATTTATGTTTTATGTCATGAACAGTTCATTTGAAATGTGCCGTTGTGGACTTCCAGTAAGATTCACTCTCTTCAAAAAGACAGGACTACCGCGGCTGTTGGATTACCCATGGTGCTATGGTGGATGATGGGGAGAAATAAGCCATGGAGAGGGACACGTTCAACAGCTTTGCCAGTTATGGACCACCTTTGCATGAATATAATGCATCTCTTATTACATTCAAATCTATTGCACTACCCATGGTAACTATTTTCTCATATCCAAAACGTACTGCATGCTGTCATTTCTCTGTGTTCCATGATGCCAGCCTGCTTTTGGCAGGGTACTCCAGCTTTAGGCTAATTGCTCCACTGAGATCACTTCAAAGTGCATGGGCCAAGTCAGATCTGCATGATATTGTGGACTGGGTCAGGCTAACACACATACGGCACTTTGAGACAGGCTCCAGCACACAGTCCAGTCTGTCCACACTGCCAGCTGACATCACCTTCGCTTGCACCACCTTCTTTGCTGGCAATGCTCTTGACTCATGGGCTTAAGACAACATTTTTTGAGTTGTTGTTATGTTATATTTTAAATTGTTTCTGAGATGAAAATATAGAGTTACGGAAGTAAAAAGTTCTATGATTACATCTCACCAGGGGGACTCGGAGGGTAAAGTAATAATTATACACCCAATTTTTTGTGATATTTGAATATTATTTGACTAGTTTCAAGCTTAATTGGAAAGGCAATTGCCTTTACTGTGTTATAGTAAAAGGGATAATTCAACATGTCATATGCACTTTGGGGCTCACAGATGCTCAAGGGTGTGTCAAACATCACGAATCATAGTAGATCCCACTTGTCACTTTCAATACCACGAGCAATTCTTAGTTGAGTCTGATTAAAAACAGCTTGGGATTTTGATTCAACTTCATTGACATAAGTGGACAAAATCTGAAATCTCTTGTAAACTCCACAGACATGTTTTTTGTGGAAATGTTGCCGAATTAAGGGTTTGTTTGATTGTTTGTGTTTTTGCCCAAAAAAATATTTGTTCCTCTTTAGAGCTAGGTAATCTTACATAGAGAGTCTTCTTTAGGTAATGTTGTCGTGGTTTTTTTCTTTTGAGCAAAAAAGACCACATGATATATTTATCTTGACATTGTATCTTTTATATTTGAAATTCATACATGTATGTGACAGAGGCCAAAAATAATATTTTTTTATTTCAAAGTTAAGTATACCAGCTTTAGTACCTATCACTTGCAAATTTGTTCTCATCCTTCAGTCTTCAACCCCCAGCACTGTCCCAAGTCTGTTTCTAATGTGTCTGGGGGGCTCAATTTGGACCCTGTCTTACCCCCTGCACTCACATCTGTTTGCTGCCACCAAAGCACTTTTCTCTTTCCCTGCAGATCCCCCACAGCAGCTGCAAATCAATCAAAGGCCTAAAATGATTTTTTTCATGCTGAATAGGGACCCCATTTGACAGCCTTGATTTGCATAAGCTGTCCATCCGTCTCCTTACTAGCACTAAAACTGTCAACAGGGTGTAATTTTTTGCTATTCACACCTCATGTGAGAACTGTGAAAGAAATATATTTACTGGATGCCAGAAAAACTATTAAAACTAGCTATGGTCCAATTGTAAATGAATATGCAAAATTCACAACAATGGAGGTGTGCAGAGCCTGCTCTTTCTCTTCTCGAGAGAGCTGCCAGTTTCTGCCACTGTTCATTTCAGTGGCAGCAAGGAGTTTAGTGACATTTTGGTGGCAAGTAGAAGTTTGGTGGCATTTTCGTGGCTGATATACTTTTAGTGGCATTTTCAGTGGAAAACGTCTAACTGCCACTGTACATAAGTAGAGTTGCAATGAACCCCGCGAAAACGAGACGGCACATCTCAAGGGGCATTCCATTAATAAACTAAACTCGCTCTTCTGCATAGTGTGTGTTTTATCATATTCAGAAAAATAATCTGAAACTAGCTTTTTTAATGATGTGTAGGCAAAAGGTGGTTCCCTGAAACGTTATGAGAGACAGTGGACTACTAAAATCAATAATTGAAAGAAAATGTTGGGAAATGTTTGTGGGAAGCCAGATCCCCATAGAAAGTGTCCTGGATTCCTGAGCTCATGCAGCCGTTCTGCTGCTTGCTACGTGTATTTTGTTCTTGTCACTTAGTCTGTCGAACTGTGCATTGCAACACTGGAATGTTTCTATTGTGGCACAAATGACAAGGGAAGAGATGTAGTATCAAATTAAAAAGGATCTCTTTACTTTACTCTGCTGCAGGAAAAACTGTCTGATATAACCTAGATAGTGCATGTGAAGCTGTACTGATTCATTTAGAATTGGGATGCACTGATCCTGCTTTTTTACTGATCTCAATACTTTTACCTTCAAATAACATCTAACTTGGAAATTATCCCCGAGATCTGTTTCACAAATTGGTCTGCTGTGTTAACCCAAAAAACTGATAATCACATTCCTGCATGTCTGAAAATTAAATGATTCCTATATTTGCAAATGTGTATTCATACACATGAAGGTCATCTCAAACCAAGGGCACTGCTCATATCTATTCTCTTGTTATCAGGTTTTGTGACCTGCAACATGGGGCAAGAATGGTTTGACCAGTTTGAGGTTAGGAACATTGTTGTTTACAGAAGTGGTCATCTTTTGTGTCAGTGATTATGCCTGCTTTGTTTTATAATAAGTTCAATGACCTGTTTCAGAAAACTTAATGATAAATCTGCTTCTTAAAACGCAGCTGGCCATTGGAGAAACTCCTGCCAAACATTGTAAATTAGCACATTCATTCTTCTACAATTCTATAATTTGAACAGATTTTTCTCCTGAGAAAAGATTGTAAATAGTGACAGAAATTACAGACAGAAGAGAAAAGAAATTCTTCCAACATATACAGTAACTCTAATCTGTCATGATCCTGGCTTAAATCTTAGTCCAGACTCCAGACTTTGGGATAAATCAGACCATCTAAAACAAGTGTACATTCTGTGAAGCAAGGCACCCTGTTGTTCGGGGGGAATGTGACCGAAGGCATTCATAAAGATCAATGCTATCCTGGTTCAGTATTTATAGTATTACAACACCTGGTTCAGTTTTGTGTTTTCACAGATTGTACTTTTCACTGGTATTACATAGTTGGTTTAGAACACTTGTCAGAAAACGACTGCATACTAGCAGACCACCTTTCATTTTACAGAGAGAAAATGCTTCTCCAAAGTCGAGCAGGAGCCTGGAAATTATTGATGTGCCAAAAGGGATGTGAGCTCCACTTTTCATGTTTCAAACATCAGGCTCTCCAGCAGAGGTGTAGGGCAGTTGCTCATTGCATAATGAGCAGCTCAGGGCATGCGACTCTTGACTAGAAGGCCCATTGCTGCGCTATAAAGAGCCACGGGCCCCAGTGCCACGCACCGGCTGCACCACCTTACCCTACGCTGCTGCAATCCAGGTGGCATTTATCTTGTTTTATTTTCTTTAATGAAGTTCTATGTTCCAGACTATATATATATATATATATATATATATATATATATATATATATATCGAGTTAAAACTCGAAAGCTCCTTACCATGCATGGCGGGTTCCATCCCAAATCCAGCACCCTGAGACTGTACGTAAGCCGTAAAGAAGGAGGCCGAGGACTAGTGAGTGTGAGAGCCACTGTCCAGGACGAAACATCCAAACTCCATAACTACATCATGGAGAAGGCCAAAACGGATGACGTACTCAGTGAATGTCTCAGGCAGTGGCGAGATGAGGAGGTGCTGGAGGAGAGCCCATCATGGGAGAACAAGCCCCTACACGGCATGTACCACCGGAGAATAACAGAAATAGCTGATCTCAAGAAGTCCTACCAATGGCTTGAAAGGGCTGGCCTACAGGACAGCACAGAGGCACTCATCATGGCTGCACAGGAACAGGCACTGAGCACCAGAGCGATAGAGGCCCAGATATACCACACCAGACAAGACCCAAGGTGTCGGTTGTGCAAAGAGGCACCTGAGACGATCCAACACATAACTGCAGGGTGCAAGATGCTGCAGGGAAGGCCTACATGGAACGCCATAACCAAGTGACTGGCATAGTGTACACAAACATCTGTGCAGAGTATGGGCTGGAAACCCCAAGGTCTAAGTGGGAAACTCCTCCAAAGGTGGTGGAGTGTGAGCGTGCAAAGATCCTGTGGGACTTCCAGATACAGACCGACCGAATGGTAATGGCGAACCAACCTGGCATTGTGGTGGTAGACAAAGGGCAGAGGACAGCCGTGGTGGTGGACGTGGCAATTCCAAGCGATGGTGACATCCGGAAAAAAGAACACGAAAAGCTTGAGAAATACCAAGGTCTCAGAGAGGAGCTGGAGAGGGCCTGGAGGGTAAAGGTGACAGTAGTGCCCGTGGTGATCGGTGCACTCGGGGCAGTGACCCCAAAGCTAGAAGAGTGGTTACAGCGGATCCCCGGAGCAACCTCGGACATCTCGGTCCAGAAATGTGCAGTGCTAGGAACAGCAAAGATACTGCGCAGAACCCTCAAGCTCCCAGGCCTCTGGTAGAGGACCCGAGCTTAGAGAGGGATAACCGCCCGTGGAGGGCCAAAGGTGAGTGGACAATTTATATATATATAAAT
The DNA here is from genome assembly GCA_964034765.1 of Knipowitschia caucasica. Lineage (NCBI taxonomy): Eukaryota > Metazoa > Chordata > Actinopteri > Gobiiformes > Gobiidae > Knipowitschia > Knipowitschia caucasica. The sequence goes on from OZ035829.1 coordinate 13,098,658, forward strand.
CCAGACTTTTAAACAAAGCTCTTAGGATTGTCAATGACTCCTCTGGCCACCCTGGAAAAGCCATGTTCCAGCTTCTTCCCTCTGGCAGAAGATATCGCTCTCTGAGATGCAGGACATCTCGTTACGCTAACAGTTTTTTATCCACAAGCTGTTATCAGTGTGAACAGAGCACTTTAATGATTTGTTTTAGTCGATCGATTTCACAGTGACATTTGTTTGCTGTTTTATTTCTGTCTTTTAATGTTGTTTTATGTCTGTATTTGTCTGTGCACACTGGAGACTTTTTGCTAATGTATTCCAATGTGGATTTTTTCCTGAAAATGGCAAATCAACTGAATCTGAATCTGTTCACCTTTCTTATTATGCAATATGGCTTCATGTGGATCATTTATAATTTCACTATAACCACAAAAGGTCTCATAATTAGGGTCAAGTATAAGTGGAATAGGTTATGTTGATGGTAGTTGGCCCTTTACCTGTTTTCCTTTTTAAATCTCACTTGAAATATCCTGATTCTTTAGCATGGTAACTATAAGTTCACATTGGGTGTATAATATATATGGACATAATAATAACAATAAATAATAAATGCACTTTTACAACGTATTTAAACAAGATCTACAATGAATAGATAGTCTTTGCTAAACATTCACACATAGTCCAATTCTTTTCTCAAGTTTAACAGAAAACAATATTGCTGCTTACAATGCTGGTTTCAGTGGTCAGCTCAATGTTAGCTCACTCTTAACTCAGTGTTAATGTCAGCACTTAGCACAGGTAGAGGATAGAACCAAACAGGAGGTAGTGATGCAAATCCCCCTACAGGCGACTTACATTACAAACAGTCCTGGACCCATAAGTAGAAGCAGCTCAAAGTAGCACTAGCTCTTGCTGATAGAGACATGCCACAATTAGGTTTAAACAGCTACTATATTACAACTGCCATTTATAATACTGTTTACCTTTAACCCACTTTTCATATTTTCCTCCCTCCTCTTACCGATGACTCCAGGCACCTTCGTCATGTCTGCCATATGTTGCATATGTTTCTGGGACCCCTGCCAAAGTTGACTCAGGGAATTACACTGAGAGTTCCCCATTTGCCAAGAAATACAGCGCAGTGTGTTTCTTGAGACTCAGATACATGTCAAGTTTTCTGCTGGAAAAGGACAGGAATCTACAGATGATGTCATGACCTGGTATTCCCCCATGTGCCGCAGTTCAGGTTTGAAGACATTCCTGAAAAAAAAACACATACAAACAAATACATAGTATGGGTGCCAAGAAACGTATTTACACAATGGTCCAATGTTCAACGAAGAGACTTTTTATAATCACAGACATTTTGTGAAGTCGGAATAAACTTAAAGTTGGACTCAATGTAGGATGATGATTATTTTTTTTAATATGTATATATACATTTTTGTTTGTCCTGTATTTTAGCTCCATCTTAAAAGGCATTTTCCTCCCAGGACTTGACTTGACCTTTGTTATTATTATCAATTATTATACTGGCATGCAGTGGCTGAATTCATTACCACTTAATAATATGAATGTCACGTTTCGCCCAAATCTGTGTTTACCTGTCTACATAACCAGCCTCAATAATGCACCATTGCTTAACATGTGTTTTAGATGTTCACATTGGACAGAAGGATTCAATCCTTCTATCCAATGTGAACATCTAAAACAAGAAACAGAAAATTCCCAAATTTATATTCTATTATTTCATGTGCACATGCTTTTACACTGACATATATATGCACCGCTTTTGTCCTTTCGCAAAACATCAACACAAACGAAGGTTTTGATAATAAAGCTGTCCATTAAATGGCAATGATACAAAAACATATCTTGAAATATAGAACATTCTCAGCTTGTTGGTAGTGACATTGCAAAAGGGTATGTTCAAAAAGAGGGACCAGGAGTAGCAATACACACCATGTGTCTTGCATAAAATTTAATTAGAAAGACCAAATAAAAAAACCATAGGAATTTCAGAATCACACATCTTGCCTGCTTCATGCAAAACCAGTACAGAGAGATCCACTGTCAAGCTTATATCAATGTTCAAAGATGTTCCTGGCTGGTATTTCATTATGAAACCTGTGAAGTTGACAAGCACTGAATTACTATATCATCTCACGGTGGAGTTCATGGAGTGAAGATTGTGCATTTACTAAAGCATCCTGCTGACTACCACTGTTCATTGTCAAAGGTTAAACTTTAAGGACTAAGTAAAGCCTCTTGTGCATTCATGGGGCTCCTACAGTGGCTGGATGACCCTCATTGAATGTGATTTAACTTTTTCTATTTTGTATATGCGGTGATCAAATCATATGTGTTTAAGCACAATCTGTTATCACCAAATAACCGCCTAGAACCATGATGTGCCAACCCAGGTTTTTTTTATTTTGATGACTATGATAATTGTAGATTCACGCTGAAGGCATCAAAACTATGAATGAACTCATGGAATTATGTACGTACAAAAAAAAGTATGAAACAACTGAAATATGTCTTATATTCTGGTTCTTCAAAGTAGCACCTTTTGCTCTGATTACTGCTTCGCACACTCGTGGTATTCTCTTGATGAGCTTCAAGAGGTAGTGACCTGAAATGGTCTTCAGCAGTCTTGAAAGAGTTCCCAGAGATGCTTAGCAGTTGTTGGCCCTTTCGCCTTCACTCTGCGGTCCAGCTCACCCCAAAACCATCTGGATTGGGTTCAGGTCCGGTGACTGTGGAGGCCAGGTCATTTGGCCCAGCACCCCACCATTCTCCGTATTGGTAAAATTGCCCTTGCACAGCCTGGGTGTGAATCTACAGTCAATAGTCATGAAAAGAAAGGAAACTACAGCAAAGTACTGCAGACTAAACGAGACTGGGCTACCCAGAAATTGGGAAACCCAGAAATTTTCCCCATAGAACTCAATGTAAACTAAAACTCAAACTCGGCTGACAGATAACCTACAGCTTTCATAAAGATTGGATTTTGTGGGGATTTTAGTGTCCCTTGTCATCCTGAAGTTTTTTTCTTATTAAATCCTTTGGTTTTCTTTAAATCCACACTGTAGTGCCACAAACTCTGCTCGTTTTGCCCCCACTCTAGCTTCAGCAGCGGTGATTGGTCAGAGCGCGGCCGAGCCCCTCATGGGAGCTCGTCCACTGCGCAGAACCAGGAGGACCAGACGATGCCCAAATATAGGCGAGTTCTGGATGCATGTTAATGAACATACATGATGAGACATGATTGATCCAATCCTCTTTCAAAACTGTATTACTCTGCCTGACTCCACCTGCAGGTGGATCACTGACTTCCTGTAAGACAAGAAGCAGTGCGTGCGCCTGGGGAATAATGTCTAGGACGCATTACAAACACTAGTGCATCTCAGGGCTGTGTTCTTTCTCCCATGCTCTTCTCTCTGTACACCAATCACTTTATCTCCAGCCATGGCCTGTGTGTCGCCGAGTCCTCCCTCCCTGCACATGGACTATTCCAACCACTCCCCTCAGGCAGAAGGCTACGGTCCATTCGAATCAGAACCTCCCGCAACAAAAATAGTTTCTTCCCCACTGCCGTCTGACTCATGATCACTTCATAACTCATTACTGCACTGACTCCTCTCCTTTATGAAGGTCACATTATGAAACTGTCACCTTACTGCACTGCTAAATGTCTATTGTGTTTTCTAATGTTTTCATGCATGCCTTTACCTATTTTACTCTTAGTTCTTGTTTGCACCTCTAGCAAATTCCTAGTTTGTGACTTACTGTTATTTTGTTCTATAAATTTGTTTTTGTCTGTGTTGATCTGGACCTCAAGTCTGCAATAAAGTTATCTATCTATCTATTGATACAGAAATGTGTTATACAGATTTTGTGAATTAATATTTCCTTCTGTGGTCCCAGAGGGGTGGGCTCACAATGGACTAAATGCAGCAGATAAAACACAACAATAGGAATTCCATCAAAAACACATTCTTACAGCCTAAAAGTTCATAATGGATGGCATGAATGAGTTTGCGCACATCTCACATGGTACAATATTCATGAAAAACATCAAAGCTTATCTTCATCTATATTCTTTATCAGAACTAATTTGGAGACAGTCAAGCATTTTTACAGCCAAGTAAAATAGAGACAATAGAGTTTTGTTGAAGAAAGTCCTGCTATAGAAGACAAAAAGCACATGTTAAGAGGTTGCATAAAGGCTGTGTCAGATTGGTTGTGTCTCTTTGATTCAAATTAACCAGTCCTGTGGCAGATTTGAACTTCCTATTCTCGTTCTGTAAGTGCACTCAGCTGTTCAGACACTCTGAATAGTTGTACTGTTGTAACGCGATAACTTCCTTAACTCACAACTAGGCATTCCAATAACATGGAAAGCCCACCAACATTTTTCTTATCACTTAATCTCAATTACTATTCAAGAGTGCTTCTTGCATTGTTGACCCACAATGCCCGCCTAGTAGTAGATTCCTGTGAATGCATGGAATGTAAACACAAAAGAGTATTGCATCATTGTTTTCAACGTAAACAGTCATGCATGGATGATCTTCCAGTGACAAATGAGCAGTGTTGGGTAAGTTACTTTGAAAAAGTAATTAGTTACAGTTACTAGTTACTGCTCCCAAAAAGTAATTAAGTTACTAACTTAGTTACTGCACTATAAAAGTAACTAGTTACCAGTAAAAGTAACTATTGCGTTTCTTTTTCGTTTGTCGTGGTACCGAGTTTTAGCTGGTTGTAATTTAGGATAACTTCTAAGTAGATTAATTGTTTCAACAACGCCACCCTATTTTAGTATTAGTGTTATATGTTAGTTCAGGGAACTGTCACGCAGGCACACGGGTAATAATAAGACAGGCCAAGGTGTCATTTAAATTATATAGCATTTATTTTTATCCATTGATCAAAGAAAACACATTACAAAACTTGCAATTGAAAGAGACTATTTTAAAATAATTAGTTCCCACAGACACACACGAGCAGCCGTCACGCCTGACAGAAAAAAATCAGGGAAAATACAGTGCGCAGAGCCCGGAGCATGTGAACGGGGCAATCGTTTGCTGCCCGCGCAAAGCTTGCACTCCACGACAACGTTTTTATCTTTTTGACTGATGTAGTTGAAATAGTGTGCATATCTCCACCGGTAAAAAGAACTCTTCTCCTCTGACTCTGCCATGTTGCTTTACAAACAATCTCGCTCATGTGCGCAGCGTGACGTAAGCACGCAGGCACGCATGGAGCGGTAGTGCAGTTCTCCCCTGCTTTCCCGAGGCCGGTGCCGCCGGTAACGAAGTATTTAGGTAGTAACTGTAATATAATGAAACGTATTTTCATAATAACGCGTTACACTACTACGTTACTCAAATTGTAATTTCGTTACAGTAACGCGTTACTTAGTAACGCGTTACACCCAACACTGCAAATGAGATTGTTAAGTGAAGACAACATGTAAAGAAGGCAGACTCCACAGTAAACTTAGCTCAATCAGCAGCTACAGGAAGAAGAATGGAAACTGTGCAGCAAACTGGAGTACTCCTCATAAAACACCGCCTTTGTTTAATCCACATCCACAGAATATTTGGACAAAAATAGCAACGCCACAAAATGTTACCTGGCCATGCTGACAAAAGGCAGCATGTGGTAAGTAGTAGTAAGTAATCTTTATTTATATACCGCCTTTTCACTGTACATCGGAGTCTCAAAGCGGTTTACAATTGTTATTTTTGGGAGTGGGGTTGCCAGTACAGGAGGCACATGTCAGACCTATTGTACATATTTTTAGTGGCAGGGGAAACCGGAGCACCCGGAGGAAACCGGAGCAGACACGGGGAGAACATGCAAACTCCACTCAGAAAGGCCCTGGTCCAACCGGGATTCGAACCCAGGACCTTCTTGCTGAGAGGCGAGAGTGCTATCCACTCAGCCACCGTGCCAGCATGGCCACCATTCTGATAGCTTAGCCAGTAGATTCAACACACACACTCACACTCACACTCACGCACACCCAACAGCTGCATGGACATATTTGAGTTGAAAAACAGATTAATTCAACACCTACAAAATACTCGTATTTTAGATCTGCAGGGATTTGGACGATTTGTGGGAATAAGAATATGTCTAGCCAGAAGAGCTCCATCCTAAAATGAGTGAAAAGAAACGTATGAAATTGAAATTGTAATTATGTGCCCGATAGATCTTTGTATCTATAAATAGTTCATATCTAATACTGGTGGTATTTTCAACAACAATCTATTTCTCAAATTGGTCAGAAGGATGCTGCTTGTTGCTGGAGTCCACATCGATGAGTTAATTTGCATAGTTAATGCCTTTGTTTTTGTTGAGACTTTGTTTAATAATTAAAGACACCTGGTTTCTTTCGCCCTTAATTAGTGCACCTTTAGGTTGTAAGTTTGTTATGAATTAGTGGTTAGCTTAATTATAGTGGTTTTTGTTTAATTATGTCTTTTTTATTTCTTCTAAATCGCCATCTTTATGATGAACTCCTTTTGCTGATAATGCCCCATCATTTGCCACTTAAATAAAACATTTTTCTAATAATATTTTTTCCTAACTTCCATACCTGGGCCGGATGTAACATAATGTAAAAACAAATGTAGCCCACCCCGTTACATAACTGTTCCTATAGAACAGGGATCTAGGTGTTTAAACAGTGACTCAGTTGCATCTCTTGATCAGCACTTGATTTTTTCTTGTAAAAGTACAGTGTGTATTCAGCTTTGCCTATGGTACGTGGTGCTGCGTCCCTTTCTCACTTCCTCCATGGTTTGATTGACAGTCCCCAAACATAAATTCCGACCCCTTCAGCCCACCACTCAACTGAAAGATCTTTAAAGGACTGGAATGAACTGGAGTGCCACCCACCAAGACAGGCAAAGCCTCAGAAAACACCTTTTGGTTGTTGCTGTCAGCAAGGATTTCCTGTGCTCGTCCTCTTCTCATGTTTCACACCTGACAAAGCTCAGACAAGCTGACACAAACTCAGCTCACAGGCCAAATGGCCTTTGCCTGCTTTAATCTATGGTGGTGTTTATTCAACACTTGACCAGTGGTGTCTACAATACAGAGACTTGAAGATATACAGCATGGGTCTTGACTTTGTTGCATCTCTTTTTATCATTGGCTGTTACAATGTCTTAGAGCAACGGGGTTCTACCCCACACTTCATATAATATTTACATTAAGATGCAGCCACTATCATCATCATCTGTGCACTTCTCCTTTGCAGAGACAATCCATGCCACCTCTCAGATTGATGGAATAACAAGATGTTGATTAGACTGCATGAATATACACATGTGTGCCTTAGGCTGGAACCCATTCAAGACTGCTCCAAAATGCAGGTTTATCACACAGCACTATGCCACAGACGTCACAAGTTTTGACTGCAGAAATGTCCAGAGACAGACAACCGCAGAGCATATGTGACCGCACCAGCCCAGTATACCTCCACATCAAGATTGTCTGAGACCAGCCACCCAGACAGCTGCAGCAACAATTGGTTTGCATATCCAAAGAAGTTCTGCACAAACTGGCAAAAACGTCTCAATAGATACCATGTGTTTTTAGCATGCCCCTCTAAGGGTCGATCGGACTGCAGTTTCTTCTTGAGTGGATGTTTTCTTCACAGATTAATCCTGGCTTTCACTCTTCAGGGCAGACAGTGTGTTCTCTGCTGATATCAACGTTGTGGATCTTGCACCGGTGCCCATGGTGGCACTGGGGGATGGTTTGGGCAGGCCTATGCTTAGGTTTGGAAAACAGATACATTTTATTGATGTCTTGTTGAATGCACAGATACTGTGACATTATCCTGAGGCCCATGTTGTGTCGTTATTCCACAACATCACCTCATGCAGCAGCATGATAACACACGGCACCCTGTGGGAAGCATAAGTTCACTCTTCCTGGAAGGTGAAAAAATCCCGGTTCAGTATTCATGTCGTCTAACTCTTGATAAGCCACACCTGTGACGTCCAGTATTTATGATCCGCTCTCTGGGACTCAAGAATATTAACTATAACTAAATAATAATGCCTTTTTATCATTATTACTCCTTTACACATACTATATTTCCTTGTCTGTTGCCAATTTCAGACAAATCTAATAAAAAAGCCTTTTATGTCATGGTATGTCTCACAAGAGCAGCTGTGATAGCAGTGAACTCAAAGATGCAGCTGTGAATGTGTCAGGAACGCACTTAAAAAGGCAAAGAGACCGATCACGTTAATGTGCCCAGTCTTATATCATTACGAATGGCCGCTTCGCCCTGTTGACATCACAAATGAAAAGCAAACACTTACAGCTGTCTGTTTCATACTTCTGCACATGCAGCATAAGTTTTCCATTATGACTTCGTCAAGCAGCTAATTATTGAATTAATAGATACTACTGTCACTTTTTCCATTACATTGAGCAACAAATCTGCAGTTTAGTCGTTTCATGTGGTTTTCTTTGGTATAAGGGCGATATGTGAGCAGCATCCACCACTGGGGGAATCTAACGGTAAGAGTACACAAGTACAATTGCTGTATTTGAGTAGAAATTATTTAGAAATATTATATCTGTTCTTCAGGCAGTTCTATTTACACTGGACACTGTATCATCTTCCTTCACTTTAGAGCAGTTATCTGTTTTTACTCCAGTGGTAAGATAGATTAACTCTTCAGGGCAGTGCCACTGAAAAGCATGTGTGAATGTGTGAACTCTATTTGTGGTCTGTGGATGCCCATCTGCCACTTTGATCTATAACACTTGACATTGTTCTCTATGGCTAAGACTGTTAAAATTTAACTCATTTGAATAATCATTATACTTCTAAATTGTATGAAACTTAGATATTACCTGTCTTGTTAATAAAAAATCCATGCTTCTTCTGCTAAACCCAGTATCTTACAATTCATTTGTAATCACAGAGTGAGCAGCCTCATAAACAAAAGAACACGATAAACAAGCTTTCACCAGATGTGCTCATTTGACTATCACCACAAACCAAACGGATTGGCAGTGTGTGTGTAACTTGATAGTGATGCTCTTGCACCATCACAGCCTCTCGCTCTGAGCTGGGGTTAGTCACTGTGGGTGGGACCTCTTCTACAACAGGCCTGCTCTATCAAAGCAGTCAAGATTACAGTCTGAGCACATCAGGCTGTTGATTGGCTGAATGGAGGAGGAAGGTCACTTAGGGACAGTTCCAGGAAACCTCCATGTGAAAATGTCTGACTGTTTGTGTATGTTGGAGCGAGTGTTGTGTGACAACACAGACATATTTGAGAAACAACACATACATATTCAGAGCTTAATCCAAATGGATTTTTGAAGGAACTATAAAGTTCAATTAAAATAAATTGACAGGAAAGGAAAAGAATATAAGAATAAAAGGAAGACAATATGAATATTGTCCAACAATTCACTGTTGATTTCATAGCAGACACAGTGTTTTATGATATTAAGGATACTAAGAGCATAAAGAGTTTAAAGCTACCCTTTAAAGGAGCAATATGTAAAAATCTGGCCAAAAGTGGTACTGCAGTCACAGTCAATATTTTGTAGTCCTCTCCCACTCTCCCTGACTCAGGTTGCCAGATTCACACCAAATCCAGCAGCAAACACAGGGAATTATTTTATCAGTTGTTTGTCCGTCTCCATTCACATTGCCATGACAGCCGTACTAATGCTGAATGAATGTTTTGATTAATGTTTTTTTATTATTATTATTTGGACATTTGAGATAAAAAACAAAATAAAAGCAATGTAATTATACATAGTTTATGCAAAATAAATAAGCAATTGATGTCCAAAATAGGAGTGGGAAGAATGGATGTTGGAACGTATTTCTTCAGTGTATCAACATCAGGGTTTGCTCAAGAGGATATCACCTTTCAATTTTATTTATTCCCTATTTTTTAGACAAACATGTAAAAGTCCCACATCAAAAAGAGACTAACATTATTTTAATTGGGGTACATGTGGTCTTAAATGATTATTTTTACAATTAAGCTATAATCTGCAAAAAAACGTCTTGACCTTCATCTTTTACCGTTTTTAGAGCAATCTGTCATAGAATGTGATAACATGCAATAAATACAAAAAGACATAGTCCGGGATCGAACCCGGGTTCCTGCATCGTAAGCGCACAGCTTGGACCACTAGACCACCGGTTCACACGAACAGAGATACTGTGAAGAACGGACTTAAACTAGAAAATTCTGCATCACACGTGAACTTTTATCAGCTGTCTCAATTGTTCAAAGGCATCCCGATATAAATCCTCGTTTTAGTCTTTGTTTTGTCATTAATGATTTGAGAGTCATAACAAGACCTTTTTTAGTTCTGCGCCACATGTTATTTTACCACTGAGATTAATGAGCCGCGCGGAGTTCTGGCAACCCGATCACGGACTTACATGACACTTCCTGATTGGCAAAACGGCGGAGGGTAGGACATCAAAATCAAAACAATAACAACTTTTACGGGTCGTAAAACTAATTTTGATAATCAAATATCTCGGCTGAACTACTGTTATCAGTTAAAGATGAATTCGAAAAGAGTATGATTTAATAACGCCTTTTGAAATATTCGGGTCATTTAATGATGACTTGACATGCAAATATTACATATTGCTCCTTTAACTCCCTGTTTCCCCACAGCCTTTTCAGTCCAAGAACAGGATGTTTACAAATTGTTCAAACGACTGAACCCTACAGTCCTCCAAATCGTATATTGTTTGGAAGACTTGACACGCCCTCGAGGATGAGTCTGGTCTTCACTGAGATTTTTAGGCCGTGACCCATGTCACTTTAGTTTCTTCCTTTTCCCAAGAAGACCAGGATTACTATAAACTCAGACCATTGACCATAAGGAGAATGATCTGGAGAATGCTCCATTCATAGTGGCCCCCTGCTCTCTGAAGCCTAATAGGAAAGTGCTTGTGGACAAAGTTTTGCTCCAACTCATTTTGGCTCCCATTGGCTTTGAGTGAAAAGTAAGCTTGTCTTAACCATTTGTGTCACACTCACGTTAATGGGCTTTTAAACTTTGGGTTCAGCTTGCGAGTAACACAAGAGGAAAAAGTCCTCCTGATTGGCTGGTGGCATGGTTTGGTTGCTAAGTCGCTGTCATCCATACAGTAAATGGCACCGAGATTCGGATCCAGAATCCCATCCATTGTGACCGTTTATATGAGCTATTCCACAGAGAGTGAGATATCTTTTCAAGAAAAGAGATAGTCTTCCCTCTGTATTTGTATGTAAAAGGCAGTGTGTCGCAAAACAGCCTCAATCATGTATTTGTGTGTGTGTGTGTGTGTGTGTGTGTCGTTCCATGACAGCAAAACATGCATCCTCAGGACCATCCTCTGGTCCCGTGAACATGATTGAAAGGAAACCATTTAAAGCAGGTTTAACTGACATTGTAGATTATGCAATGGCTAAAAAAAGACGGGCGTCTGTGTGGGGCGAGCCACAAAAGAGTGACAACAACTTTTAACATTAAACAAGTGAGAATCAACCGCTTCAAGCACTCTTTCAGATCATCTGGATGAGGAATGAATTATGAACTATATCTGTTTTTTATCTGTGAAGGAATCTGCAATCTGTGTTTATGGACAAATGTACACAGCATGCAGTGCACACATACACACATTAATGTTGTTGGTTAGAACCCCACAAACAACAGGGAAATTATGGTGAGACCACAGCAGTCGATACACTCCCATTGATGTTCTTTCTTGTTTAAAAATCACTTTAATCAAGATAAAATGTGTTTCTTTTACTGGCTGCAAGAACAAAAATACTGGAAGTAAAAATGTTCTGTTTGGGAAAACAATAAACGTGTGCACCAGCATTTCTTTCAATACTCACACACTTTTTACTATTTTTGTAAGGCTTCTCCTGTAGTGATTGTGCTCAGGCTAGAACTGGACAGATTGCAATCTCCAATCTTTTATGTATAGTTTACCTTTTGTAATGTTTTGCCTCTTACAACACCTTTTCTGGGATCCGACTCAAGGACTCAAGAAACAAGAGGTCAGTCAGTGTGAGGCACCACAGAGTAACCCCGTGAAAATCTCCTGTTAACCAAATGCAGACCAGCCTTCAGATCTTCAGACTGATAGCCCTGATGGAACCAACACAGACTAATATAGGTATCCTTAAACAAAGAAGGGAAAAGTGGCACAATGAACAGGGAGGAATACATAGACAGCCCCCTTCACATGTTACAAAATTGTTATCCACAACCGCTGGCCCCATTTCACTTCATTCAAAATGGTTTTTATCTATTTGTGTTACATTTGGCAGAGATTTGTTTCTTCCATGTGGTTGAGTAGCATCTTTGATACTGAAGAAAGTTTGTCCATTTTGACTTTGCCTGTAATTGCCAAGTGTAAATGTTTTTTGAGGTTGCTTCCCTTGTTTGAGATTTATTTATAAAGTAGGTCAAATGTCTGTTCATAAATATGGTCTTGCTTTGGAGATTCTGGTGATAATCGATTAAGCCGTGACAAAGAGATGGAAGGTAATACCCCACAAATGTCACTTAGGGCTGAAGAGGTTGGGACATGTCATCTGGTCCATTTTATTCTTAATATAAACTGTTGGCTTGAGTTTCTCTAGCGTATATAAATCTCAACCTCTTTATCATAATGCTTCCAATGTGTGAAATCAGTTGAGCGTGAAACAGTCTCAATTACCACAGTTAATTAAAATACCAATATAGTTTGTCAGCTCCCCCTATGAACCAATACCTAAGTGTTCTATATGTTATGTGTTTGAACTGTTTGATTCTCTGATATCCTCTGAGATAACTACTGTTGTGATTTGGTCTATACAATAATAAATTAAATTGAATTGAACAGAAATGATAGTTTAGGAGTGCTGGTGAAGACTTGAAACCTTTTCTGACTTCTTATGTTGCATATTCAAGAGGACACTGGAAAGATCTCGTCACAAACAGTAACTCCTGTGTTAAAATGGCTTACAGTAGAGTATAGAATCAAATTTAAAATCATTCTTTTACCATACAAGGTCGTAAATGCTATGGCTCCCTCCGAGACACGACAGTATCATATCAAATCGAATGTTTGTTGTACAATCTGACAGCCTCAGGAAAGAAAGCCCTTCACACAGCGAGGGTGGAACTGCTCTTCGAAGCTCCGCTGCTACACTGATCACAATTCTGAAGCCAAAGATGCTACATGTGTTTAGATGATGATTTTTTTGTCTCACTCTAAAGGGGGCACTAACAACGCAATTTCATGTTTTTCACATTGAGGCCCAGGAACAACTGATTCAATTTGGTAAAACAACGGAGGCAGGGACAATTTCCATGCAGAAATGCATTTCATGATGCCAATTTCAGTTCAAATTCTTGAGAATCGAGGGCAGCAGAGAATATACCTTTTAACGTAAACAGGATTCTCAATCATTCGATCAATGATAATGATAATGCATCAGTTTTATACAGCACTTTTTTGGACACTCAAAGACACTGTACATGTTGTTATTCATTCACTCCATACACAGTAGTGGTAAACTACGAAATGTAGCCACAGCTGCCCTAGGGCACACTGACAGAAGCGAGGCAACCAGTATGCGCCATTGGCCCCTTCGACCTCCACCAACCATTCACACACACACCAGACTCATTCTAGGCAATGGGGGTGAAGTGTCAACGACAGCAGACATCAGTGGGAGTCGGTGGAGAAAGTCTTGTCATTAATGTACTTTTGATGAATCCTTCTCTGGTTTTCTTTTGTCTGTTGGTTACCAAGCCTGACACTGAAGGACAAAAACAAGTTGCAGATTATTGTGAAAACTTTGACCTAAAATCACTGAAGGCAAATTTTGAGACATTCACTCTTTGTGGGAGGAACTGTGTTGAAGAAAGCAAAGTATATTCTGGCTCAGCCCAAACATCCTCTGACCGCTGACTTTGTCATGATGCCTTCAGGGCGTCATTTTAATTCTCCAGTTCCGAAAATAAATTGTTTTTCCAATACTTTTGTGCCCTTTGCTATAAAACTGTTGAACTCTTGTAGAAGTGTTGGGCTTTTTGTGTATTTTGTTGTGTACGTGTTGTTTGTTTTTATGGTTTGTCAGGGGTAGTGTAGTACCACAATGAAGGTTATTTTGTGTTTTTATTATCAACACTTTTTTTTGCTTTTGAATTCTATAAACTGTAACAAAAACGTATTCAGTGTAAATAAATTCAATGTTTTAAAATTCAGTGTCAAAATATTCAATGTTTTCCAATTCAGTGTCAAAAAATTCAATGTTGAAAAAAATTCAGTGTCCAAAAATTTGTAACTTTTTTTTTCGCTGCTTGAAATGTCATGCTTTATTTCCAGGTAAATCAAGAAAGAAGCAATCGATCAGCCAATCCTCCATAGATGTAGCCGGGGCCAGAACTCGACTTGTCTTGTTCATCTGAACATGGCATCCACAGCAAACCAGTAAGTGTGTTTTCTCATCATTAGTTGGTATGTAACACACAAACCACTACTTTATGTACTTTCTGAACATGTTTTTACGTTAGCTTATCATTATCTAGCCCCGCGTAGGTGGCTTCTACGTTTTGGCGATTCCCCAAAGCTGATCTTCGCTAATGCTAAGCTAAAATCCTGCTCCTGCTTTTGAAGAGAGCAGTCGTGTGTCTCTTGGCTCTGCTTTTGCTTCGCCTTTTAATCTCCTTGAATCATTTTATTTACATTTTTTTGTTTCTCCTTTAATCATTTTATTTACAAAACGAGGATTACTCCTTCTACACACTTCAGCTTTGTGGAATTTATCAACTTTAGTCATGTCGGGACGAAAGAGACGGAGAAGCGTCTGCGGCGGCTGTTGTGCTTTGGAAAATCAGCTCAAATCTCTTCAAACACGGATATCTATTGTGGAAACAGAAATGGGACTTAACCCGACTCTTCCAATGAGTGAAAATGGGATGAATGGACAGACTGGAAATGTAAGTTATGACGTCATTTCTTTTCCCAAAATCAACAATGAGAATTATTGGAACAATTGTGGAGCTAAACCCAAAGTTGACAAAGCTAAGAATGACAATAGGAGTGAAATAAGGCCACAACTAAATGTTCTGAAGACTTCAAACCGCTTTTTACCCCTTTCTGAAACAACAAAGCCGCTAACAACTGCAGCGCCTCCACCAAGGACAAACTGTGTCCTTATCGGAGATGGTTCGGTGAAAAATGTAAACATGGAGTCCATGCTCACTGTCTCAGTTCACTCTGCAAAAGTTGCTGAGATGAGAACTCTTCTGCCTAAAGTGTTATCTGAGAACAGTGGTGTGCGTACATTATTGATCCACACGGGGGCGGTAGATATCTATGAGAAGGCAAGCGAGAAGTTACGAATGGATTTAACGCTGTTACTGGATGACCTCAAGAAAATGGACATAACAATTTTCCTTAGTGGCCCACTTCCAAATATAGATGGAAAAATGGAGAAGTTTAGCCGTCTGTATCAGCTAAATACATTCCTACTCAATGAGTGTTCACGCAGAGGACTTGGCTTCATTGAAAACTTTAACCTGTTTTGGAATAGGCACGAGCTTTTTGAAGAAAAAGGCCCACATCTGAACAACTACGGAGTAAAAGTGTTGCTGGATAACTTTGCATCTGCCCTAAGACCTCAGCCTGCGCAGCGCGTGCAGCCGTCGAAAGGGAGAAAGAAGAAGCAAAGGGCACAGACATCACGACCATCTCCACCGACTCCCGAGGTCTCTGCACCCCCACCGCCTCAAAAGAACTCCACACCTCCACGATTCAAGAAGAACTCAACACCTCCAAGGTTCCAAAAGAATTCAACACCTCCACGGCTCCGAAAGAGCTCAACGCCTCCACCACCAGCATCATCAGCAGCTGCCACATCTTCATCAGCGCCATCAGCATATACAGCACCACCAGCAGCAGTGGATACAGCCGCAGCAGTGGCTGCTCCATCATCTTCAGCAGCAGCAGTGGCTGCTCCATCATCTTCAGCAGCAGCAGTGGATACAGCAGCAGCAGTGGCTGCTCCATCATCTTCAGCAGCACCTTCCCCACCTACAGCTCCCGTGAAGCTTCCCCCACTGCTCCAGGCTACAGTCAGGCCTGTACTGGGGGTTCCTCAACCACCTCTGTCTCCACCAAAGACTCCCTCCATCACCTTCCATGGACCCGGCTTGGGTCCCCCCCGCTACATCCACTCCATCTAGGGAAAATGAGGACGACCTTTCCCTTTGTTTTCTATCCCCGCCTTCACTACTGGAATTACCGGAACACTCGGCAGGCATGATAAGATCGGCGATGAAGACTATTCCTCTCACACCCACTGTAGCCAGATCAAGAGTCCTATCTAACATTCAAAACTACTCCCCATACGTACCTCCAAAGCCACCTAGAGCGTCCAACTCAAATTCTCCCACAAAATCCACCCGTCCCTCCTCTAACCCCATAAGTATTCCACCCCCCCCTCCTGCTCATTTAGCCCACCTCCCCCCTAACCCAGCACCAAGAAACCCTCCACCTCCACTCCCCCCTCGTCCACCACCCAACTCAGCCTGCCCCTCCCCTAACCCATCACCAAAAACCCATCCACCTTCAACCCCCCCCCGTCCAACTCCCAAGAACCACCTGCCTCTCCATCCTCTTCCCCCACCTTCCCCTTCCCCTCTTTTCTCTAAACACTAGGATGCACAGGGTCTCTGCTTTGCAGCCACTGGCAGTCTAGTTAGAGGAGAGACCCGGCTGGGGCCCTGTCATGAAGCCACCTGTGCCATTCCTTTAGTGATAACACAAAGAATACATAACAGAAAAACATCTGAAGTTAATCAGTCTAATCAGGAAAATCTAATTCTTGTTCCGTGTAAGAATCAGCCGACCACAACCGCTGATACTGAAACTTTGAAACTTGCTATGCTAAATGTCAGATCTCTTTGTAACAAGTCTTTTTTAATCAATAATTGTATTTGTTCTTATAATCTAGATCTTATGTTCATGGCTGAAACATGGCTTGACCAAAATACAGAAAATGCAGTTTTAATAGAAGCATCACCACCAAATTTCAAATTTGAATCTGAAATACGGGAAAACAAAAAAGGAGGAGGCTTAGCTGCCATTTTCAGAGACCACTTTGTCTCCCATAGAATGTCTCTTGGGAAGTTTCCATCTTTTGAATATGTGTCTTTTAAAATACAACAAAAACAATCTAGTCCAATACTCTTCATTGTCCTATACAAGCCACCGCAGTCATGTCACAGATTTATTGATAATTTTACGGAGTTGCTTTCAGTTTTGTGCACAGATTTTGATAGCTTAGTTATTACAGGGGATTTTAATATTCATGTGGATAATGTTATTGACAGAAAGGCAAAAGAGCTGAGTTCTGTTCTTGAATCTTTTGGTCTCACTCAGCATGTGAGTGGCCCCACCCACAGCAGAGGGCACACTCTGTTAGTTACTAAGGGGGTGAATATTTCAAATGTAAACGTGGTCGATGTTGCGCTTTCGGATCATTTTTGTGTATTTTTTGACATGTGTTTCACTAACAAACCACCAGTGGACTCTGCAACTGTACGAAGAAGACACATAAATGAAAATACGGGTGAACTATTTATGGGAATGATAAACTTTGAGAATGCATCGTATTCTACTGTAGATGAACTGTTTAACTCTGTCACCTCTAGTGTTTTGAATGTTCTGGACACCATCGCTCCTGTGAAGGTTAAAACAGTGAAAAATAAGCAGAAGGCGCCGTGGGCTAAAGCAGACTCGGTCAGGGCACAAAAGAGAGAGTGCCGGAGGGCCGAGCGGAAGTGGCGCAAGTCCAACCTCCAGGTTGATTATGAGATCTTCAAAGATAAGTTGTGCGAGTTTAACCGGGTGCTACGTAGTACGAGAGAAAGGTATTTTTCTGAAATGATTGAAGGCTGCAGCAACAATCTGCGTGTTCTGTTTTCAACAGTTAATAGATTAACAAACCCCCCTGTTCAGATGCCATTAGAGCTAACTTCCAAACGTAAATGTAATGAGTTTGCACATTTTTTCAATGACAAGGTTCAAGGCATCAAAAACGCCATTGTCTCCAATCCACAGATAACCATCCAACAGCCTAAAAGGCTCTTTGAGCTAACTTACTTTGCACCTGTAAATGATCAAACTGTCCAAGAGATAATCTCCAGTCTGAGCTCCTCCACATGCAGCCTGGATGTACTACCCACTAGATTTCTAAAGTCTGTTCTGAGCAGTCTGTTACCTTCAATCACACAGATAGTAAACATGTCCCTTCATTCTGGAATATTCCCAAAGGCCCTGAAAACTGCAGTCATCAGGCCCCTGCTTAAAAAGAGCAGTCTGGATGCTACGGTACTTAGCAACTACCGTCCCATCTCAAATCTGCCATTTATGGGGAAAGTCCTTGAAAAAGTTGTCTACCAACAGCTAAATAGATTTCTTATAATCAACAACTCATTTGATATGTTTCAGTCCGGCTTGAGACCCCACCACAGCACTGAGACTGCTCTCGTCAAGGTTACAAATGATATCCGGCTGAACACTGACGCAGGCAAAGTCTCAATCTTAATCTTGTTAGATCTGAGTGCTGCCTTTGACACTGTCGACCATGAGATCCTCTTACAGAGATTAGAGGACTGGGTTGGCGTCGCTGGCACCGCCCTAAGTTGGTTTAGGTCTTACCTTGAAGACAGGAAGTACTTTGTGGAGATTGGAAACTGTGTCTCAGATCATATGGCCCTGACCTGTGGAGTACCACAGGGGTCAATCCTGGGACCTCTTCTTTTCAATCTCTACATGCTGCCGTTAGGTCAGTTAATACGCAGAAACGAAGTTTCCTATCATAACTATGCAGACGACACTCAGATCTATGTCTCACTGACTGCAGGAGAACATGGACCAGTGGACTCACTCCTTCACTGTATCCAACAGATCAGTGAGTGGATGCAAAACAACTTCCTTCAGCTAAACGCAGACAAAACTGAAATGATTGTCTTTGGTCCCCAGAAACAAAGAGAGAGCGTCATCTGTCATCTACAGTCTCTCTCCCTAAAACCTTCAAACAAGGTCAGAAATCTAGGGGTAATACTGGACTCAGACTTAAATTTTAATAGCCACATCAAATCAGTAACATCAGCAGCTTTTTACCATCTAAAAAACATTGCCAGGATCAAAAACATAGTGTCTAAAGCAGACTTGGAGATTCTTATCCATGCATTTGTCTCCAGTAGGTTGACTACTGCAATGGCCTGCTCACAGGTCTGTCCAAACAGGCTGTAAAACAGCTGCAGTACATTCAAAATGCAGCAGCTCGAGTCCTGACTAGAACCAGGAAGTACGACCATATTAGTCCGGTCCTCAGGTCTCTGCACTGGCTTCCTGTGGCTCAGAGAATAGACTTTAAAACAGCTTTGCTTGTGTACAAGTCTCTCCATGGCCTCGCACCAAAATATATTAGTGACATGTTAGTCCCATATGAACCAGCCCGGACTCTGAGGAGCACAGGGACTAGACTCCTGTTAGTGCCCAGAGTCAGAACTAAACATGGGGAGGCTGCTTTTCAGATTCATGCTGCTAAAATCTGGAACATTCTTCCTGAGGATGTGAGACAGGCCTCCTCTCTGACTATGTTTAAAACCAAGTTAAAAACTGTGCTGTTTAGCTGTGCATACAACTGAGGGATTTTATACTTTTATCTTGCTTTTTAATGTTCTGTGATTATTTATGATTTTAATGCTATCTTGTTCAGCACTTTGAGTTGCCTTGTGTATGAATTGTGCTATACAAATAAACTTGCCTTGCCTTGCCTTGCCTAAAATGAACCGCAGGAAAGCCAAGTACCCGGGGGTTTGCGGTTCTTGTGTGACATATGTACTATGTTCCCAATTTCAATGTGTATTTTATTCTAGCAGTGCAGCAAGGACAAAACCTGCTGACTGTTTTAGAGACAGAGCAGACGATAATTATTCTATCTTTACTCTTAAATTTTGACATCTTAGTGAAACCAAGACGGAATGAAGGATCGGTTCTTTAGGGAGAAAACAAACCCATGGATTCAATATTAATGCTACAGAGAGGAATCAGACTGATAGATATGGTTTTAATTGAGTATATTTGTAAATCCCACTCTACCAGCCTCCTGTTAAAGACTGGACATGTATTTACATTTACTGTTGATATGACATGTTAAGTTCATGTGTGTGTTTGTAAAGGCATCGTACTTCTGCTCCTCCTCAGAGCGTCTGTTTCTACTCTACTACTGTGTATTTGTATTAATTAATTTGACTGTGACAGTACATGTATATGAACATATATGTCGACATGTCTGATTGTAACAAAAGGCTGATTTTAATCCCAGAAGAACCGATTAATGATTTTTTGTGTGAATTTCTTTTCCAGAGGCAGCTGTCTTCCAGAGGCCATCATTTCTTCATCCATTTCCATCACCTTCAGCTCCTGTGGATTACGATATAAACTACAACAACCAATATGTTAATTTGTTTTATTAATTACAAGTCATGGATAGTTAGAACACATCTCTCATTTTCGGAAGACATATGCAGCAGCAGCAACAACAGCAGCAGTAACAGCAGTAACAGCAGGTGCCTGGACGTCTGCCTCTGACACAGCTGTCTTTTCTATGGTGGACTCATCACAACCTGGAATAAAATAAAATTATTATGATTTAGTTCTTTGTGTGCAATGAAAAGTGATGTATGCGTTTATTTTATCCAACCACACAATCCGTGAGAAATAGGGGTGGGAACCTAAGGGTACCTCACGATACGATACGATACACGATACAAAGCTCACGATAACGATAATATCACGATAACGATATCACGATAACGATTTTATCACGATAACGATTTTATCACGATATGACGATTATTGATATATTGGTCAGAAATATACAATATGCCAATTTATGGCATAAATAAAAGAAAAAATATTCTTTATTTCATGATAAATACAATGGAGATGCGTAATGTAGCCATATATTAAGTATTGATACCAATAAAATAAAAATCGATATCGATACTTGCCAAATGCGTATCGATAATCGAATCGCGGGAGAATGTATCGCGATGTATCAAAAAATCGATATATCGTCACACCCCTAGTGAGAAACATATTTCATAGCTTTTATTTAAGTACTTCTAATCTTAAATACATTTAAGCCATTAACTCTGACATATCAGGTCTGTTGGATTTCAAGAGGCAAGGAGCTTGTGCTCAAAAAGTAAGTACTCATGACCTTAAATCTGGTCCGTAAGTTAAAGTCCACGCGTCTTCTGTGTCCAGCTTCATGTTCACAGATGTCCCCCTGCACATAATCACGTTTGTACTTAATACAAATTACTTTACAACAAAGTGATGCACAAACGAGGGCCATAGCAAATCCATCAATCGCACTAAACACATGCATTGTTTACATGAAATATCACATTTTTAAGACTAAGGATTACTCTTAAAACAATTGTTATAACAGAGAAAGTATGATACAAAAGCCGCCTTTTTGGGTTTTCATAATTACTTCCACAGTTAAGACTGTTAGCATAAGGGAGCTCTCAAAATGACTCCCAGCGCATGACGCTCCATTCTGGGCATCAGCGCAGCTCTACACCCGTGGTTAGCGTGTTAGCATTGGAGCTCAAGGCTGGAGAAAAAGTCCAAAGAAAATCTGTTTAATCACCAAACAGACCTCTGATATAACAATAGAAGGGGCTATTTCCCACCTAAAATGTTAATTCAATTTGGAGAGACGAGAAACAAGAAGTTTTTGAGTATTTTATTGGGAGGAGGTTTGGCGCCCTAGGCCCCGGTGCGGCCTTCAGAGCGGAGGGCCTCCTGCGATGGAGCGTGCCAACCCCCCGGGACCTAGGCACTGGTGGCGGCATTTGGCAGCGGGAAGCAGATTGAAGGCAGATTGAAGGCAGGGTGAAGAGGAGGAGGGGAGGCGGTGGTTGCAGGCTTCGAGAAGGCAGAGAGTGGGAGTTTCTCCGCTTTTAAGCGGCTTGCCTGGCCGGTCCGGTGATTGGAAGGGGGCGTTTGCTGTGCGATAGGCTGGGGATGAGAACCGGCCTGGAGGGGTTACCTTTGGCTGACGTCTACCAAATTGAATTTCCGCTGGCTGCATTACAATTAAATGTTATGTCCTAATTTAAACAGTAAATTCAACTTTTACCTTTACCTTGTCATGGCCGCTCCTCTCTCCGCTCCGTGATCCACGCTACAGCGGGACGCTCACGTACAACAGCACGGCCTGATGATAGTGTGCAACGTCCGAATCGCCAGCAGAATGAGTCCACTCACTCAGTCACTCACAATAGTCCCGCACGGTATAGTGTGGACATTCGGATAAAGCCAAAGTCGTGTTCTGGCCCTGTTTACATCTATTGAGGATTGGCTGATCGATTGCTTCTGTCTTGATTTACCCGGAAATACAGCATGACATTTCAAGCAGCGAAAAAAAATGCTACGAATTTTTTTCAACATTGAATATTTTGACACTGAATTATAAAACATTGAATATTTTGACACTGAATTTTAAAACATTGAATTTATTTACACTGAATACTTTTTTGTTAAAGTTTATAGAATTCAAAAGCAAAAAAAAGTGTTGATAATAAAAACACAAAATAACCTTCATATACCACTAACAAACCGGAAGGCCATGGACACGGTCAAGGTGAAATTGTTCATAAACGTCAACATTATTGAAGATAAAATCAACATTTAATGAATTTAGTTTACTTTCTAAAAACTTCTGCACATTAATGGGAAGATGGAGCACATTACAAGACATTATTGGAACAAAAAAGCTGCTGCATTCAGACAAACACTTGAGGCGGGGAGTTTACCTTCATCAACATAAAGACAGTTTTGCTTGGAGCTTTTTAAAATTCAACCTTGTAATCACAGAATGCAAATTCAAGTTGTAGTTGCGCAATTCATATATTGACTTTGTTAGTATCCCAATGTCCAATATTAAGAATACATACAGGTGAAACAATCTTGATCCTAAAGGCTGATGAAAGCTCATGCCCTGCATCATTGCAGCAAAGATAAACTGGAGGAGCCAAACAGGAGCTTATCCTGGTTGACAGGACAGAACTGTGACTTTCAACATGCCAACCTGTGCACAGCATGGATGCCAACTCAATAAGGATGTGGAAAACCACCCTTAAAGCCGCTGGGAAACCACTGGAAGAGTCAAACTACCATATCCACAAGTTTTGACAATACGTATCCAGACAATAATCACAAAGTAAGCAAAACAATTGCCAGAATACCGTTTATCAACAGCGTGAGTTTTAATGTTCTGTTTTCTTACCGTGGTGGTGAGGTAGGTTGACGGGTTGGATGTGGCACCATGGTGAGGCTAGTTCTTGCCTAGCTTCATAGCTTTGCTTGTTGATAAACTGTTATTTCCATCAATTTTTGCTCTATGCTCAGGCTGTGTATGCTCAGGTCCAAGGGGCACTGTCTTGGTCCTGGCTCATCTGATCCTTGTGGTTTCAGTTCTAAATCCATTCCCGCTCTTGTCCCTTGTTAAAGCTCTGCACAGGCGCCGTAGTTGGAGAATCAAGTCATAAAAATAAAACACTGATAATAAAAGATCATTTAGACTCTGATTATAAACGGGAAAATTATGTATTTTTTCCTTGGCGGCCTAGTTCCAATGTCCCATGGCCCGGTACTGGTCCACGGACCGGGCGTGGGTGACCACTGCATTACAGGACAATGTTGAAACAAAAGCTGCTGCAGTCAGAAAAAAAAGCTTGAGGCTGGGTGTTTACCTACATCATACAATTTCCCTAAACTAAAGACTAAAGAGCTGTTTTTAAATTCCAACCATGAGCTCACAGAATGCAAATTCAAGTTGTAGTTGTACAATGGTCCGTGTACTTTTGCGTTCAATACATTTTATGTTTTTGAAGGGAAATCAAAAATCGAAAATAGGCTATTTTGCATTTTCAGGCACACAGCAATATACAAAAATGACCATTTTGGTTTTTTTCATTGCTTATAAGACATATATATATATTATAATAACCGGATTTGGGAACTATAAAATGCAATAATTAACCTTTTTTTATTATATATTTAATACATTTCGGCGTCAATCGATTACCTGAAGTGAAACAAGTTTGTTTACTCGCATGGGATTAGTATCACATCTCAGCAAGAAGGTCCTGGGTTCGAATCCTGGTCGGAACAGGAACTTTCTGAGTGGAGTTTGCATGTTCTCCCCGTGTCTGCGTAGGTTTCCTCCGGGTGCTCCGGTTTCCTCCGGGTGCTCCGGTAACCCTAACCCTAACCCTTACCACTAAAAACATGCACAATATGTATGAATGTAAATGAGAGAGTGAATGGATGGTGTTGATTGGGGGCTGAGGCGCTAGTGTGTTTGGTGACTCGCTTCTGTCATCACCGTGTGTGGAGTGAATGGAACAATATCTGAACTCTGAACATTGTAAAGCGCTTTGGGTGACCTTGGTCTGTAAATTGCTCCTATATAAATAAACATTACTTACTTACTTACTTACTATTACCTGTGGACCCCTGATAATTTGTGATAATCACGGTGGACGTCTGAGATTTTGCAGTGCATTCATACGGGGTAAGCAATATCTGTAAAATACTGTTTTCACTGACATCTCACATAACGGCCGCACGTGTGCGGGTCTACCCACTTCACGCAGTCCAGAGAGTCGTGTCTGACCCGTGGACTGTACCACAGCAGCCACAGAGCATGAGGACAAACATTTTACTGCTCTACAGTTCTCTGGCCCATACTGTCTGTAATGTTTAATAATAGTTTGTATGGACTACTCGTGAACGCATCACACACTCTGCTAAGATAAGTGCGAGCTGACAAATAGTACCGGCTGCAGCAACATCTCTGTACTGTTTTATGACAGAGTGCAAAGTAAACGTATAAATGCAACCCATCGGTCTGATCATTTTGTGTCAGTGAACACATTACTCTGCAGCTGTGTACACAGCCGCGACGTGACTCCTCTGCTTATTGACAAAAACAACGCAGAAAGTCAAGCGAAAGCGGCAATAGCGATCACAATCACTGACATGCAGATTCTTATAAGCAATCAAAAAAACCAAAATGGTCATTTTTGTATATTGCTGTGTGCCACAAGTGTGACTTGTGCGGCTACACCACCTCTGCTGCTGTGACTTGTGCTGTTGCATTTTAATACTATCGTTGGTTAAGGGCAAGACACTTAACCCCACTTTGCCTGACGCACCCGCTAAAAGATAAAGGCTCCTGTGGACTCACAACCTGGAGGAGGATCAGTGAGGGGCTGATGCTCTGTGAACTGGGTGCAGCTCTGACTGCCACTCCCCCCCGACCCAAACTTTGATTTTCGACTGAGTTGTTGCAGGAGGGACTGCTGCACTTGCTAAAATAGATGGCATCACAAATAAGCAATATTAAGCTGTAATATTGATCTTTTACCTCTTTGGGGGGATTATTTATTTGAGCTCATACAAACTGTGTTTTTTGCAGATTCAACAGAATCTTCAGAGGCAGCAACAATTTTGCATTTACGTTTGAAAATAGTTTCTTTTTTTGCCTCTGGAGTTCCAAATTCTTGCTTTGATTCTCTCATTTATCTTTCTGCTTCTCTGTGGTCTGACCTCGTGTTAACAGCCGCTGCACTCCAAACTATTTTCAGGCCAAACCAAACACATTGTGAGCTTTATCTGATGCTGTTAACACCACGCTGAGCTCTTACCGTCACACTGAAGATGTGTCTTTGCAGGCCCCAATTGTGTATTTTGAATTTTAATATTACTGCTACCTAAACACACGAGTGAGGGTTGAACTCATAGAAAATGGTGGAAATATATTGTTTTGGAGGATCTTGCTGTTGCTAGTGTTACTAAAATAATGTTAGTGTTAGAAATAAGGCCTAGTTAGTGGCCAACTTTGTTATAAGACGATGGTGCGGTTAATAGTTTAGGAGATTATTTATGCTAAAGGGCTCATTTCGCCCGCTTGTATCCACAATCTCTTTCTTTTGGTCAATACTTAAAGCTCATGACCATAGGTGAGGGAGAGAACAAAGATACTCAGCTCCCTCTTTACCACAACGGTCCGATACAGCGACTGCATCAATGCGCAGCTGCACCAATCCACCTGTCAATCTTACGCTCCATCCTTCCCTTTCTCGTGAACAAGATCCCGAGATACTTGAACTCCTCCACTTGAGGAAGGACCACTTTACCCACCTGGAGAGGGCAAGGCAACGTTTTCTGGTCGAGCACCATGGCCTCAGGTTTGGAGGTGCTGATTCTCTAAACCAAACCCCCTTAGGCTCTTGGCTGCGCCTAGAAATTCTGTCCATAAAGACATTGAACAGAACCGGTGACAAAGGGCAGCCTTGGCGGAGGCCAATATGCACCGGGAACAGGTGCATATTGGCAATTAGTGATCTAATTTCAGAATTGTTGCAGTTGTTTTGTGATGATATTGTGAATTAATAAGAGTCTATGGGACACTAAACAACATCATGAAGTCCAAGGAACACAGCAGTGAAGTTCGGGAGTAGTTTAAATCATGGTTAGTTTGTACAACGATTTCCCAAGCTTTGAATGTTTCACAGAGAATTGTTCAACCCAACATCTGATAATGGAAAGGGTATAAGGCATAATTAAAAACATACTGCTGTCCACCCAAGCTAACTGACGGAACAAGCAGAGCACTGATCAGAGGGACCATCAAGAGACCCCTGGTAACTCTGGAGGAGCTCACCTGGGGAAATTTGCCTACATGGAATATTGGTCATTAACTACACAACTCCAGAAACCCAATGTTGAATAAAAGCCAAAAGAAGGCTGTGAACACCATCTAAAAATGTGTTCACATATTCTCTCCATCTAATCAACAGAGCTGTTTTGGGGGGGGAAAATGTGCACATCTTTAGATCTCATACAGGTATACAACAAATTTTACAATTAATGTTTTCGGACAGCAACACTTGTACAATTCTTATGAATGTATATTTCTTTACAACTGCACAAAATTCCAATAAAACATGTAGGATGAAACCTTTGGAAACGTACATGGGGAAGGAGTACTTCAAAAAGCTCCAGTGGGTTAATTTTCTGTGATCAACCTATAGAAATAGCCTATTGCAGAGCTGATGGAAGCTATTGTTGTATTTTCAGGAAAAGTCTCCAGATGTAACCTTTGCTTTTTTCCTGGTGGTGAAAACAGACCCACCCCTCTGCCACTGCCCTCGCTATGACCTCCTCTAAAACCTTTGTGTTGTGAAAGGCTGTCATCTTAACCTACATCTGCCGGTGCACTCCAGGCTGGCGCAGATGCAGTTGGGAACTTGGACTGTACATACTTTATAGGAAACATAGTAAGATTTATTTTTCCTGGGCTGATTTCTTATTTCCCGCCAGCAAGTAGTGGATTTAGATTTAAACACACTCACAAATGAGGTGGGTTATTTCATAGACACTGTCGTAGGGTGTGGTGCATTGCTTCCATGACCTGCAGTGTCTGGCCAACACATGTCAAGGTTTGCAACTGAAAACAAGAAACACACTCAAAATACAGTGGAAAGTTTACATGCACCGTGTGAAAAAAAAATATTACTTTTTATCACAAGTTCAAATTATACATTTGGGGCAGTTCTTTTTAATCAACATGGCAATGTTTTGTTTTTTATTACTTTCTGCAGTCATAAGTTAGGAATACTATAATTTAACAATGTAATTTAACAATGAGATCCTACAGATAAACATATTTTGGGACTGTTGAGATGGGTTAAATTGAGGAACCGCTTTTCTTAAACAAAACATAAATATCCAAGTGTTCAAATTTGAGGAAAAGGGAACCATCCCAACTCTGAAGCATGTCGGAGATGATTTATTGCAGCAGGAACTGGTACACTATTCTTAAGTTCCAGGTTTTCCTGTCCCCACTGGTTGGAGCCATACGGACGTAGTCACACCTATCTCCACCGTTCTAACTAATGGGCCAAAAATTGGGCTCTCATTTGAAGATGTGAAAAAACGCATCTGTGCATGCGTCAGCCGGCACGAGCTCCATTCATTTAAACGAGTGACTTCAAAAATTCACAGCGAGTAAACTAGACTGGTCCAAAAAAATTCATCCCCCTCAGCATTGACACACATGTGGAACGGAGCTTTGGGCCAAGAGCCAACTTTTGGACCATCCTGTAAAGACGTTTTTGAGAGGTCAGCTAATGCTATATGTTAGCATTGGCTAATTTTTATTCCGGGTCCACCCCCATCGGCCCAGGGTGGTATTGCAAGCATGTCAGCGCACAACATTTTGGCCACTTTTGAGCCGGGACCCGCCCCCACTGGTTGGAGCCCGAAAAACTTCTTAAAGCAACTCTTCGTAACACTCTCCATGCTGTTGCCTTGCTAGGAATGCTTATCTTTTCTCATAGAGACATGTGGTCAGGTTAGGAG
The DNA here is from genome assembly GCA_964034765.1 of Knipowitschia caucasica. Lineage (NCBI taxonomy): Eukaryota > Metazoa > Chordata > Actinopteri > Gobiiformes > Gobiidae > Knipowitschia > Knipowitschia caucasica. The sequence continues at coordinate 13,127,171 of OZ035829.1, forward strand.
TAAGATCAGTGGATCACCAGAACTCAATGTAGAGAGGTATTCGAGAGCTCCCCTTGGTGTGGAGGAGCAGCGGCTCTACTTTGAGCTCTTGCTGACTGGTTGGATTGACTAACATATGCATTAGCACATTAAAGGAGCTATACCCGTTTCTGCAAGGTTTGCTTGTTTAGCACCGCCTCCCAACTCGCTCAGAGGCTTCCCATTTCCACTAAGCGGAGCCCCCTAGTTGTATTTGCAATCTGATGCTAACATTAGCACTGGCGCAACTTAAAGGAATAGGCCACTGTTTTTACATACTGACACATATCCTTACCTTACCTTAGACTAGTTGATATGTACCTGTCTGGTCTTTGTCCGTGCGCTCTGTCTTGCAAACGGAGCACGCTCCTCGTATTATTACGCCTCACAATATAGTACCTCTTTTTATCCGCTGAGAAAATCGACATGTTACATTTCTGTGTTACTATACTTTGTAGTGTAACACGTCACGTAACTGTATTTAAATAGGGAAAACGTGGAAGAGTTTGATATCTTCTAATGGGAGCTGATTTGGAACTATACAGTATGTGGAAGAGGCTGCATTTGTGCTTAGTTTGCATGACAGAGCGCATGGACATAGACCAGACAGGTACATATCAACTAATCTAGGGTAAGGTAAGAACATATGTCAGTATGTAAAAACGGTGGCATGGTTGTTCTGTGAGTGGCGCAGGATGATCGGCCCACTAGTCTCTACTCAGCACTTTTATACGGCCTGAGTTCATACACAGCTGAATCAATGAGCTCAAGTTATCAATTAAATTACGGATTATAATACAACTTGTATGTAGTAATAAGCATTTTTATGAACTCATAAGAAAAAAAGTTTCTTTAATACTTTGTTGTTGGTTGGTGTGTTGTCACCAACCACATCTTTGCCATATGTCTTCCTGTGCACAGCACAATCACATGTGTTAAATGTAAACCGACACCAGCTATTGATGGGACTGCATCTTTGTATTATGTAATTTCATGGCCCACTTTAAACACAGCTGGGTTCTTCAGTCCCTCTTCACACATTATGTTAACCCGTGGAACCTTGGTGGTGGAGCATTAAGCATGGAGATTCAGAGCTGACCCTTAACCCCTGCGTGAGTTCCCAACAGAAACTTCAATTAACCCTGAAACAATATTCATAGCTTGCGACCAACCTCACAAAGGCAACGGCTTATGTTAAAGGCATGTATTGATTTCACGCTGGTTAACATTTGAATTATTTTTAAAGTGATGCAGCCCAGTATAAAACTGTTCATATTTTTGCATGAGGGTTTAAATGTCATCACAATCCTGGCAAGCAATAAGTCAACAAACATGGATGTGGACATAAATTTCCAGCGGTCAAAAAAAATCATCAAAGTCTCACCGTGGCTGTGAAGTGCGAAGAATGTAATTGATCACTTAAATGCTTTCACATTAAAGGCTGGTTTGTGTCTAAGGATAGGTTATTTCAGGGTCACATCCCAGTCTTTATTTAAGATTAATCAATAGCAGCTAAAGCTAAACCAAATCTGAAACATTTTGATTATACTTTAAAGTGGCTTGATAAATGAATCCCATGTTTTCTCACATAACCAGTCTGGCTTACTGAAGTGTGTTGCATGACCTTGCATATAAATGCACTGATTATATTATTAGTGTCTCAAATGTCATGTCGTTTAGAGTTTATTTTCATTATTGATTGTGATTTCCATTGGTTGACAACTCTCCCCTAAATCTACATCTACATCTGGACATTACTCTGCCGTAAAATTATCCTGCAAATGTGTACTCAAGTAGTGCAGTTACAATAGCAAAAATGCAAATACACTGTTCTGTGGGCAAAGCACTCCCTTGATATTAAAGTTACTCATTTCAATTCCACAGCATGACTACAATGAATTTCAAGCACAGATTTTTCTTTTAAATTAACTTTTTTTAAACAAAGGCAGAGGCTTAGGGTGCGCACATATGGACTCCCACTCAAATATAGTCCCCGCCCACTTAGTCATAGTTTGAGTGTGATGGAAGTGAATGGGAAACTTTCACCTGTTCATTGAAAGGAAATTCTTTTCAAGAGCTTCCCACTGAAATAATGCTAGTTTAAAGGCTACTGAATTGGAATTGATGGTGCTTTTTCACGGATCACTGCGAAATAGCGGAGGGCGTGCTACAGAATCCTTAGACCTAACATCATTCCTAACATCATTCCCAACTGTGGAGGCAAATACATGCATTCAGAAGTGTTTGTCTAAGCAAGAGTGAAGTTAGCTGTTTCTCTGAACCACAATAGATGACAGCTGGGTTTTTTTTATCTATCTATTTTGACATATTTGACACTTTACATATCACTACACATGAGTCCAGCAACAGTTCGAGACTGTTTAATGCAGGCTAAAACTAAGGGGCAGGTATGTTTAACACCATTAACTCATGCAAGTATATCCTGTGTGATCCACATTCAATAAATATTATTATATTATTGAATTGTAAACATAGCCATGGGTCACAAGAAACAGCTGGTCTTGAACTTGAAAGGGTTTTAAAAAATTATTACTAATGCTATAATTGCGACCATTATTGCCACAATGTAATTACTTTTACTTTGAATTTGTAAATACTTCCAAGTAAGACTTTCCCACTGACCACTACGCACCCAAGAGATCTCATTAAGTGACTGATTTGCCAAATAAATGTGAGAAGATTATGTTCTCCTTCATAAACCGTATCCTTTCTCTCTCTCTCTTTCTTCTTGGCAATTTAATTTGTGATGATCCTTTAATGATGTAGGACACTAATAACACAAAAATGCTCTTCAGTTTTTTGTTTTTTTTTACCCATTTTTTATTATTGGCTTTTTCCAAATGTTTGAGGAAACAAAATACTGGAGTTGTAGCTATGGTCTTTAAAGGTGTGTAAGAGATTCACAAGCAAAGAGAAGGACAGCAGCTTTGTATTGATTTTTCAAGTTTGTTCAAGTCTAGATTAAAACTAGGTGTTTCTTATTTCTGTTTGTATAATGTTGACGTTGTTATGTAAAAGCAAAGGAAGGTTTCTCACCCATCATCTGTACTTCTCAGCAGGTTTTCCCGAAGTTTCGTCTAACCACCCACAGGTTATACAGTAAATCTCCAACGTGCGGTCTGAGCTTTTATTCCCTTAAAAAAGTTATTTGGATTAAGGACAAAACGTCGGGAAAACCTGCTAAGAAGTACAGATGATGGGTGAGAAACCTGCCTTTGCTTTGACTAATCCCTGTACGACTGAGAGCTTACACAAACTTATCGTTGTTATGTAAAGCACTTTGAGTTGCTTTGTATATGAATTGTGCTGTACAAATACAGTTGCCTTGCCATTTTCATAATTACAATTATAATTAAGACTTGTTTGTTTTTACAACCAACAGTGTGAGTTGGAACCTTCAGTTTCTGTACTATTTGACAAAACAATATGATTTATGGGGATGAAATACAATGTCTGAACAGTTTTTTGGGGGGGTTGGACCGGTTAAGTAACGGCTCCAAAACGGTTTGTCTCGTGCCTGGATTAAAGTCATCAGATGACAATTCCAAGGTGTACTAAAAAGTTCTATGTAAGCAGTGAATACATTTATTTGGATATAAATCAACAGACAATCTCAGAAACAGGACATGAAACAAATTATAATATTTTGGAGGTGGTCTGAATCTTTCCACTGTACCTTGACAGAGATTCAGTTTATTTTTCTGTTTCTATGCATTTCAGCTGGCCTTAGCCACACGTAAACTCCGGTCAATTATCATTTACCTGCATTTATTTAGGTTTCATTTATTTATTTGAATGGGACAGACATATTAAAAACATGAACGTAAACATGCCAGATTATAGCCAAAGGCTAATTTCCAGCATGTACTGTCTGGGTCTAACCTGGCAAGAGCCAGATTGATGATTGTGTAGAACTCTAATGCGCTCTCCACAATATCAATCTGGGACTTCTGCAGGAGAATCCTTTCGGGGAAAGGAGGGATAAGAAGCAGAATACTTCAAGCTGATTGGGCGAAGTGACGCTGTGTGCCCGCCTACTAAAAATGCACAAACATCTTTGCCGTCCAGAAATGCACAAAGCGCCTCTCGCTGTTCATCTTTCAAAAAAGAAATTGGAGATTCAGATAAAACTGACGTGATAGCCTCAGCTACGCGTCTGTCCTCCTGCGTACAGTGCGTAGCCATGTTTGTTTTGCTTCGGCCCGGCACTTCTTGCTTTCGTCAAACCCAGATATCCCGCCCTAAACCCCCAGACTGGCACGTGATTGGCTTTAACACCAAAATGTTCTACTCGAAAAGGGTTGGCGGGAGCGGGGCAAGATGTATTCTCGAGTGTTTGTGAACTCAAAAAAAAACGGGAAAATTCAGCTTGCAGGCAAGGTTAGTCTGGGTCTAGTTCCAGTGTCAGCAATTACATCGGTTAAATCCCGTCCAACCAATCAGCAAGCGCGGGAGGTGGGTGTTGTAGGTAGATGTTGGTGACGTCAAGAGTTTGTTGTAGTTTGGCAATGGCGATGAATGCGATAGTAAAGTAATACATTTTGGTTCTATCAAGAAATGAATGTGTAACTTGAGGATAAAATGTAGATATAGATAAACATCTTTGTGGATGGTGAACATCTTTGATCATTTAATCAGGATAATAGGTTCTTTTCCTTTATGAAGTTGCATTTAGCTGATTACAAATCTCGTGGTTGGGTCTCACAAAATACTATATTTTGTATTTTCAAGATTTGCAATAACAGATTTTGATTATACAGAAGTTTTAGTCCATAAATCATTAGCAGACTAATTCGGAGCTCCCCTACTGTGAGAACACATTCATACAACTGTGCTGTGCTTACATTACTTCACTAGGGGCTAGCTATCGCTTTTGCCAAGTTATTTTCCCATGGTAATATGCCTTGCGGCCAGATAAAGTGCAAATGCAAATGCAAACTGGAATAGTGTCATGACAATATCAAAATATGCTTCGTGATCACCAGATGTTTCGCACCTTATTCTAACATCTTTTCATCTCCACCAATCAAAGCTTAACTTTTTGTTAGTCTCCCAACAGTCTGGTCTTGATCTTCTATTGGTCCCATAATGCCATGTGTGGTCCTCCCATCTTCTGTGCTTAAGTGTAAGATTAGCTTTTTCGGATGGGTTCCTTTTGGCAATTTAAGGAGGATTTCCCCTTCAGCCACACAGCTGATTACACGAAGGATTTAAACTTTAAAGAGTCATTACAAGGAATGAGAAAACAGCAGAGCTAAAGAAGATAAACATCGTACATATTCCAAGAGCTTATTACCAAAAGATGGACCCATAGTAAAAATAATCACAGTTACCACTCAACCTCTGATCAAAATTAAATGATAGAAAAGATTGATCTAGAAGTATATAGTTCAAGACCTGTAGCTTGAGCCTCATATGCTGAGAATTTGCTTGGGTATTTGCTTCAGGCCATTCAACACAATACTTAATAGTATGCGTATGTAAGAGTTGAGAGAACATTTCTAGAATTTTTGGCCAAGTTTGATTAGTGTGTGATTAAAACATGTGAAATTACCACATTTATGTTTGTTATTCCATATTCTGTGTGCACAAAAAGAACATTGTCATTGGCTAATCTCTATAGACTTGTGTTTATTGCTGGTAGATGGCCATGTTTGCAACATTTTAAAGAAGAAAAGAAAGTACAAGCTCTTCTCCCTGTTGTGGGTTGTGAGTTCAGATTCTTTACACAATAATAGTCGTATTATTACCCCACAGTCCTTGGGTGCCCCCTACATAGTGCGACTGTCAGTGCCAACGATTGTCCCTGGCATCATGGGGGCAAGAAAAGCAGTATAAGCAATAAATAATGAAATCTTCAACCTACAATAGTACAACCAGCACATTCACACCATTTGCCAACACTGACGATGCTGTTCCCATGTTTTTGAAGTGTGAAATTGAGACCAGATGCTCAAGTGGTCTCTAAGATGACACGTGTGTTTGTGTTTTGTTTGTGCTTAAAGAACTCTGACAGACAAGAGAAAGAGGGATAATGAACCATTTTACTAGTTCCATTTAAATGCAGGTCATTAAATATTCAACAGAGTATAGTGATCTCTATGCTCTGCCTAAATGGAGCCCTTGGGTTTATGTTTTTGTTATTAGATCGTTTCACCGCTGTCTATCGGCCTTCTTTCCCCAATGATTTTTAAACAATGGTGAAATTATGTAAATTTATATTATTTCTGTATTATTTTCCCCAAAGGCACAGATTATTCTTAATGGACTATTTATCTTTTGCCAACATTAATGTAACTCTTATGTTGGCTAGAACAACCTGTTCACAATGGATGACAAACTTTAATACAAAAATATTATAATGATTGTGCAGAAACACTACTGACTACCATCCATCCATTTTCTTAGCCTGACTCTCGCCAGACCCATGTAGTTCGCTGCACTTCACACATGAGTCTGGTACTGAGCAGTGGGGGAGGGTCCCGGCTCAAAAGTGGCCAAAATGACGTGCGCTGACATGCTTGCAATACCACCCCGGGCCGTTGGGGGTGGACCCAGAAGAAGAATTCGCCAATGCTAACATATAGCGTTAGCAGACCTCTCAAAAACGTCTTTACAGGATGGACCAAAAGTTGTCTCTTGACCCAAAGCTCCGTTCCACATGTGTGTCAATGCTGAGGGGAGTGATTTTTTTTGGTCCACTCTTGTTTACTCGCGGGGAATTTTTGAAGTCTCTCGCTTAAATGAATGGAGTTGCGCCAGCTGACGCATGCGCAGATGCGTTTTTTCACAATTTTCTTGTGGGCGGGACCACTCACGGCCATCTTGGATTGCTCCATGAAAGCACTTTTCATGGCCAACTCCTACGAACGGCGGAGATAGGCTTTACTCTGTCCATTAATATATACAGTCTATGGTACTGAGCCATAGTGGTTGGATTTCAGAAGGCAGGGCCTTGTAAAAAAAAATCCTTGTATGTGATTGGATAGACCACTTGTCCGTTATCTTGAATGAAGTCTGCTTTCAACCACTCACATGGAAGCACACGGCTCCCATAGGTTGCCAAATCCCAGCAAGATTTTCCAACCCAAATCCACGAGAATACCCAAACAAAAAAAACACTCAGTATGATTTTTTGGCTAAAAACGTAATATAATCAACTTGGGCTATCATGATTCTGTTTATTGTATTTCTGTTTATTTAATACCTACAAGTCTCTTGGAAAAAAATATGCGGGAACCAGCAAACCTGGCAACCCTGCTGCATAGTGTGTAAACAGGAACACTGAACCAGTGCTTCAACCAAACTTTACAGGAACATTTGACTCTGACTCTCTGACACACATATATCAACATAGAACCATCAAAATCTCGCCTCAAATTGCATTAAAAGTGACATCCGTGTCTTAATTCGATCGTATTTACTCTTTTAAAAAGATTTGTGGACTTTACGTCCGCCATCTTGGATTCCTCTCGCTGCTGCATGAGAGAAGCTTGAGGAGGCAGTGCAAATCCCACGTAACACCGGCAATCCTGATTGGTCGAATAAAAAATAATCTGGGGAAGGCGTTCGCTATGGGCTTGATACCATAGACTGTATATATTAACGGACAGAGTCACGCCTATCTCCGCCGTTCTAACTAATGGGTCTGCTCGATACCAGCCCCATGTGGTTCAGCCAAACGCCTCTGGTGGAGCATGGCGGAACTACAAGGTCTGGCAGAGCCAGGCTACCATTTTCTTCCCCTGAATGCCTTTCTGGGTCGGTCATGAAGTAGGTCTTGTGGTGGGCTCCATCCCACAACTTTCAGGTCCTAAGGCCAATGCTCTACTAACTGAGCCACTGTCAACCCACTACTGACTACCATTGGAGACAAATATATCTGCCTCAACAATTAGTAAATGTCATGATAAATTGTCATATGCAGGAGGGTCTAAGGGCAGTGACATTTATGCAAATTGTATTAACATGTATGGAAATTGGTCATCCCACTACCCTGTGGAACAATGACTCTTGGTGTTTGATTTTCTGATGTTTGTTAAATCCTCCCAGATGACTTGCTGTTGTGATTTAGGGTGATACATGAATACATTTCATTTAATTGAGTTCATGTGCAAGACAATTCCTGCAAGACATTTTTTATGCGAAATACTTGCATATTTGGCAAAAACAAATTCACTTAACTACTTTCATTTTATAGCTGTTCACTTGTATGGAATGGGAGCATCAATACAAAAAAGATGATTGATGAATATTGATAATGGATCAAGATAAAAATCCATGACTCAGGCATACAAATGTTGCACAATAGTATGTAGAAGTTGTTTGTTATTTCAGAATGTATGTACATATCCATCAACTTTTATTTGTAGAGCTAACAATCTACATAAACATTTAAAAATACAATTAAAATCCTGTTGGGCATCAAAAGCAAACATTAAGATCACAAGAAATATTAAAAACATGAAAAATAGTTGTGTGTTTGGATGGATGTGTTTCTGCTGCTTGACACCTGAATTTCTTCTTTGGGGAATCAATAAAGTATCTATCTATAAACATTGGAAAACATCGGAATTGGGGCACACACATGGTTAATGTTTGCTATTAATTATACCAAAAAATATATTTATTTTGTTTTTTAAGTGTAATAACCCTTTTCATTATTTGGGTTAGGGTTAGTTTTTAATTATAGTCCTATCAAATGGTTGAGATGCAGCTTGATGGTAAAAGTGATGAGGTTGATTTCAGTTCCAAGCTGGCTTCAAGCAGATATAGTGACTCAAATAGTGTTCCACCAAATGGTTGAGGAAACCATTAAAGGGTTAAGTGGTTACTTCCCACACGTCTGCTAACAGCCCTCTCAGCCATCGTCACAGTGGGGGACTCAGAGTGACCAGGAACAGCCTGATGAGATACGGAGGTCCCAGGAGCGTCTGCATCATAGTGACAGCTCTGTGTGTTCTCTTGTGGGGGACTAAGGGCTTGCCCAAACATTGAGACATTGAAATGTTAAAGTTCACGTGGGGGCGATTAGGGGAAATCCTTTTGTATTACGTATGGATTTCGGCAAATATCAGCGACTTAAATGAAATGAAAACACAACAGATGTATGGATTGCTCACATACAAACAGTGTTGTGCCAGTTCACAGCTTTTCTGAATTAGTTCAAGTTCAGTTCATACATGCTCAAAGTGAACAGTTCATGTTCAAAGTTCACAATTTTAATTCTGAACAATTTCATTTTACTTTTTTCGTGAGATATTCAAATACATATTTTTTTTCACACTACGAGTTAGAAATCACTATACGTTCTGAGTTGTTCCATCTCTGCTCATAAGTACTACAAACTAAACGAGTAATGCGCTGTCTATACTTTATGTCAAATGTTAACGGTTGGCCCTGTGTCGCTAACTTACCCTTTGTTTTCATCACGACTCGGGCACAGGTGAGTCCAAAAACCAATGAAAACCACTTGCATACAGAGCCACAGCAGCTCAACACGGGGTGCGTTCACAGATGGTGGAAATCATGGGAATTTTTTGTTTTTGGCGGAAAAAGTGCGGAAGATTCTCAAGATTTTCACATTATTACATTGTAACTCGGTTTTCAATGGAAAACAAATTCCAACGTTCATTTACAGTGATGTCTGCCGTTCATGACACATAATGTGAACTAATTCACGTTCAAGTTCTTTATAAAAAAAAAGTGTTGCGTTCAGTTCAACGTTCACGAAAAAGAGTGTGTTCAATGAACGCGTTCTTTTGAACTCGTTCATGCACAACACTGCATACAAATACCCCTGTTTTTTTGGAAATACCATCCAATCCAGCCTCCTTAAACCAGGTTCACTTTAGCTTCTAAACCAAACTAGCACAGAGAAGTAGGCCATGATAATCGCCACATCAAAAACATATGTCCAGATTTTGAGCAACAGAGGAACAGGGTGATGATAATGCTACATTTCATTTGATTATTTAGTTACAGCCTTAACATCCGGTTGGTATAATAGCCATGACTGAGCATTCTAGTGTTTGGTCATACTTACATGAAACCTAAGTCTCCAAATTTACCCTGCACTCCCCTCAGGACTTGTGGATGTTATTGGAATGGAAAGGTTTCTTTTCCTTTTTTTTAACTTGTGTCTGTCCATTTCAAAAACAAGTCCATGGTCTAAATATAGGGGAGGGATTTATTAGCAACAGTATCAGTGTCTTAAATAGCTTATATCCCGTGAAACCATCGGCTTGAAGATTATGAGTAGAACCTGGCGGATCAGAAGGTCTTGTGATCTTTGTAAAATTCTTTCTTGCGGGTGCAATGCTATATCCAAACCGTAGGCTTTTTTTTTTTTTGACCCATTCACAGTTCCTGATTTTTTTTTCTCTCTCTCGTTTCCTTGATGTGTTCATTACTGAAACTGGGACATTAACTTGATTTATGAAGGGTGTCACTAACAAACATGTCCTCACATCTGGATCTGTGCAGCATGCGGGTGCACAGTTCACCGTCTTGTTCGCTGCCATAAAAAAAATACATAAATTCAAATTTTGACCTAGTTTTCTATTAAAAAAGAGCACGCATCGCTGGCTATTTCACCATAGTGATAATCAATAACATTCCCACCCTTCTTGTTTGCGTCAAAAGATTAGTGACATCATTGTACCTTGATCCGGACCATTAAATTCAGGAGTATTTTAGTACGTTGTCATGTGGCGTTAACTGAGGACAGAAAATGTTTTATGGTTATGCGCTACAGTCATGCATGTAAAAGCTGAAATAACAATCAGAAGAAGACCAGAAAGTATTAAGTAAGTATCTTTATTGATACAACGCATTTCACAGACACACAAAGCACTTCACAATTTTGGGTGTTGTTATTTTCCTTAAAAGAAGCGAGACGCCGAACACACAGGTGCAGCAAAACCCATGAACATTACCATCCATTCATTCTCTCATTGCTATTGTCCATTATTACTCACATGTTTTTAGTTGTTGGCGGAATTCAATCTGAAGAGACCAAAGACACAATTAATACATTAAAATGATTTATTTATTTGGCGCATTGACCCCAGCAGTGACACTTGCAGCGATGAGATCGATTGCAGCTGAAGATGATCTCAGATCGCCCGGGTCAAGTACTGGTGGTGGCTAGAGTATGGTGTGAATGGGGCGTAACGGAGCAGGAGCCAGAGCGGGAGCCAGAGCAGGTGCTGGGGAGGTGGTGGGTCTTAATAGCTTCAGGAGCACTGCTTGTCAGGAAGTGCCATCCATCCATCCATCCATTTTCTACCCTTTAATCCATTTCTGGGTCAGGGGGGTGGCAGTCAGAGATGCCACCCAAGTCTCATAGCACCAGCCCCTCACTGACCCTCTGCAGGTGGTGAGTCCACAGGAGGACGGCTGCTCTCTGAGTGTGAGCATAGCCTTGATCTTTCAGTGGGGGCTTTGGGCAAAGTGGGGTTAAGTGTCTTGCCCAAGGACACAACGACAGCAGTCATCAGTGGGAGCCGATGGTGAAGGTGCAGAGGTGGGAATTGAACCCACAACCTTCTGGCCTTAAGACCAATGCTCTACCAACTGAGCTACTGTCGCCCTGTCAGGAAGTGGCTGCCTTTAAAACTGCCCGCTTGCTTGTGAGAGGGTTGGCAGGAGGCTGGCCGGGCTGTGTGATTGGCAGAGGCTTGAGGCTGGCAGAGCTGTGTGATTGGTTGGCTTGGAAAGGGGAATTTGCACTCGGTCTTTCAGTCTGAATCTGCGCCTTCAGCTTCATAACTATACTCAGACACAGGGAGAACATGCAAAGAGAGGCCCCGTCTGGAAGTAGAATCAAACCCTGGACCTTCTTGCTGTGAAACACTAACGCAACACAAGACACCTACTGTATTTACAATTGGCCGTATGTTCTGGGCTATTAGGCGCACCTTTATATAAGCCACACCAGCAACATTTTAAAAGAACGTGAATTTATTGTGACGAAGATAGAGAACTGTTTTAACTGGTCACACCATGATTTATTCACTACTCGATTTTGACATTAAACGAGTGCCCTATAGCTACTGATTTTTTTTATTTAGAGACAACATAATAATGCTCTGAAACTATAGTGCAATAAAAAGGCACATATTAGCCGCACCACTATATAAAAGAGGCGGCTTATAATCCGGAAATTACTGAAAGTCATCTATGACACAAAACCCATAAACAACATGTGTTTTTAATGTGCATGTGTATGTTTATGTGTGTGTGTGTGTGTGTGTGTGTGTGTGGGTGTGGGTGTGTGTGTATGTGTCTGTCGGGGCAGGATAGTAAAAAAACTACTGGATGGATTTAGCTGAAATTAAGATCATTAACATTTTGAGGTGACTGGTGTTGTCGGCGCGGTATGCACTCAACTGATGGGAGAAGGAAAAACTGACCTGAACTAAAGTAGAAAACCAGAGTGGGATGGGACATTTGTGACTTTGGAGAGGAGGAGACTGGTGCACGATTTGCTATCATGTTGACTCACCACTCTTCCCCACGTTATCCGTACTTCTGGGAGAAGGTTGTGTTTTCGTAGTAAACTGTTGTAGCCTCTCACAAACGCTCCCTGTTTTCTAATGTTTATGTCTGCTAAACTTTAGTTGTTGAGGAAGTCTCCCAGATGATCTCACCTCCTGACACCATTGAATCACTGACGTCTGGTTTACGTACAATGTCTGAGACTAGTTTTGTTCTGCGTTAAAGTGGGATTTTTAGCAGAGTGAGACTTATTACGAGAAGCAAAAGGTAATGTGATGACCTCGAGTGATTGGTGAAGTCAGCTGACGCGCAGGTTGGGCGGCGGGGCTCAGCTGGTAGACAGGGGTGTGGCTGGGTCAGAGGGTCATAAGAATAGTGCCACACACCAACGGCTTGTTTCCATTGAGGCTTCAGGCTGTGTTAGATTAGATTGTTTTCTTATGTTGACGTTAAATGCTAATGTGGGGTTTTCCAAATGCATCTTTAGTGTAAGGATAGTGCTGTCATGTCTTCTTCACGAAAATCTTGTTGGATTTTTTTGTGAGTGGATTTTGTCTAATGCAGAAGTTGTCATTTTCCTATTGGCTCAAGCTTTTACACTAATATGTTTAGCTGTTTGGAGTTGCTGTTTTCCCTCGGACAGATTAACGATCACAGGAATGAAAAGAGGCAAGAAAACACTCCAAGATACATCATTGCAATCAGCAATTATACAAAAGTAATAATAAACTTATGATTTATATATTGTCAACCAAATCATTAAATTGAAATGTTTTTGTCATGGGTGAAATTAAAATTTAACCCAAAAGACAGGACTGAACAGTGTAATTTAATCAAATAATCCAAGGTCACGCCGAAATACAGAACATAAATCAAGCCAGGAACAAGCATGGTCAGCACTAGATCATATACGGAATCGGGACAAAACCGGAAGTAACACTCTTACTTTCGAATTAGTTTTAGACTAAAAAGTCCTTAAGTGGTGACTGGTTAAGTTTTAGGCGTCTGATTAAGATGGTTAAGGTTAGGGTTAAGGGTGGGTTGGGGTTATTTTATGGGAATGGCTGGTTAAGTTTAGGCATTAATAGGTAGTTTGTTATATTTACTTCCGCTTCCGTAAATGATCTAGTACTGACCGAACAAACATGGTGCAGACAACGAACAGACAACAAGCGAGGAAAGGCTCAGGGTCTAAATACACTCAGGGAGACACAGGTGAATAACTTTAGGACAGGGCTAACAATCAACAGGAGACAGGAAGCAAACTCAGTGCAAGTACAAGAGAACAAATATGGTGTATAGCAAAATAAACCCGGTTAAAAAAAATCAAAAAGTCCACCCCATGACAGTTTTACTCAGTACTTTAAAGTCGACCAAAGATTTCACTGTACGTTGCTTTCCTTTAAAGCCCAATCCCAGTTAAATTAGACAGAAATCTTAAAAGTTTACAGTATGTGCTTCGCTCAGGAAAGTGAAACTATGATGTGTCTTTTATTTGGCCGCATGATATTCTTTTTTTCGCTGAAACTGCTCTCTGAAGAACAGTAAGGACACTCGTGTGTCCGGTGGAAGTGATGTAACCCAAAGGAAAAGAACACCATCAGATTCTCTCACCAAGTAATAAAATGTGATGTGGTCAGTATACTGGAAGTAGACAGTGAAAGCATTGTTTCAAATAGATTTATAAAAAGTTGCCAAATCTGTAGGACCATTCACGTTTCACTGAATTTAATTCTGTAATTGCTTATTTGGTCTTATTTAAAGCACAAGGAATCAATATCTAAAGAGAGGAAAGAGGATTTTGAGAAAATGATTTGATCAAGATTTGTTCACGTAGAAATGTAAGCATGTCCAGTGCTCTTTCATATCCTTCCATTTCTTATTGACACTCAATCTATGCTACAGTTGTGAAGGAGTTCCAGGATAACGACTTAGTGGTAAGTGACCTTACGTAGACAAGGTTGACATAGGCTCTGAAACGCTGTGCTTCAGACGTATCCTGGAAAAACCTGATGAGATCATGGAAAACCTTGATCTTGGACAGAGGGTCCCAGCTGCTTGTCTGCTCTGGCTTATGCCGTTAAAGGCTGAATCACTGGATGGCAGCTCACTACTGAAGAGCTTTTAGGGGCCAGCAGTAGCCAAATGATTAGCAGGAACACTTTATGTGGAATTCTCAGAATGTATCGAGACAGGGTGTGTGGCTTTGTTTTAACTGCATCTCCATTTGTAGTAAATTGTGAAATAATCAGGTTAACTCTGATAGATCATGATTAGAAATGTATAAAAGATCAAAACATTTATGATAAATGACACCACTTTGACCATATTCATGATAAAAAAAGGGTTTGGTCATGGCATTCGCTTCAATTAGGATTACTTTGGAGTGAATATAATGTACTTACTCCCATTTACATACCTGAGTTCACACTGTGGACGGACGTTTGATTTACAGAAGTCTGTAATTAAAGCACCACAAAGTGTGCACTTGGCGGGGGATTTTTATCTTCTAATAGCAGACTGATGGCCAACCAGGAAGTGGCTTGCAGCACGTCATAGTACATGATGTTGTGAAGACAAAAGTCACTTTTATGCATGGATATAAATATAATAATGTGTTTTATCTGCACCACAGTCATGCCTCACAGTTCAACCGGTAAAAAAAAACTATTGTATTTTCTATAATTCTATAAGAATGTTCCAATTAATTTACACCATACGGATTTTTTTTAAATCCCCAAAATAAGAATATGAAGGCAATTATGATTATTTTTTCTTTGTTTAAATTAAGCCCCAATTTGGTTTATTTTTGCACAATTAAATCAAATAATGCAAAATTTGGTAAATCTGAAACCACAACATCAGTTATATTTTGTCCATTTATCTGACAAACGGCTACAAAGTCCTGTTGTTTTCCCTCTATTCGAGACCTGATAAATGAGTTTTGCCAAACATTATCTATAGTAAATATTTTTCTAAGAGGGTCTTGCTTATGTCGCTCAGACTGACACAAAGTGTTTATTTGCTCTTCCTTTTCTCTCGCCAAACAAGGTTAAGTATTCTAAAACTTAGATGAAAAGTTGAGTCTTTGATGTCTCTTTGACATTTATCATCACACATACTGAAGCATGTTTAGCTATATTTTATACCGATAAATGAGGAGGAAGTGCTGCGCTGCGTCTCGTGCAACATGGAGGTCTGACCCACTGACCCAGAGCTGAGAGCGGCTCATGACGAACTGAAGCAGGTGGTCGCTGAGCCGGGATAGAGACAAAACACAGAGTAAGTTTACCAGTGTAGCACATCAATTATGTATGATATATTTGTTTATATTGTATATTCGTACACTAGCTATTTATTGTATTTATTGTTTATTTGGTTTGGACAGTGAATGTTAATGAACACACCGCTCCGGATTGTAGCCATGGCCTAATTTGCAATTACTTAAATAAATTACCATAGAATTGAGAGAGTAAGTATTGTTGAACCACAAATGCATATTATTCACACTCTTTATGATTTGTGTATGTGTGTGCTTGTGCGTGTGCGTGTGTGTGTGTGTATGTGTGGTACCTGTGTGAGGGTGCAGATCACAGTACTTTGATGACTTCTTTCACGGTTCCGACACCAGCGCTCCTTGTGTATAGTGTTGAGGGTCTGTATATATCGTGGAGTTCAAAGAGCAGCCTCCAGGTCTCACAGACAGATGGACAGGTGCTCCCTTTGTGCAGATGTACTGTCAACATTTCTGTGACAAGCCAAAACTTCCTGTTCTATAGACCTCAAAGGATCTGCACGTTCAATTATGCAGTCAGCACAGGTTCTGTCCACAGTCAAAATAAATAGAGGCCTGTCTTGGGAAAAACTATTGCAATGAAAGTAAGGGTGGTAATGGAGTGCTATACCGATATAGATCATATTTGTAATATCGATTATAGATACACATTAGGGCTGGACAATATATTTAAAATAATCATCACGGCACGTACCAAAATTGCGATTTTGGTATGTGATATCCATATTTAAAAGATACGTGATCATTTTGAAATAATTATGTACGCATTTCTTGTACATGCAATTTGACGAACCTGCTGCGACCTAGTGCTGCCACGCGCAAAAGTGGAGCACACAGAGAAACAAAACAAGTGGATGATGAAGAGACAAATGCAAACGAATGCAGAAAGGAACCTCTGGAATTTGGGACTTCTTTGGATTTACAAAAACGGGAACAAAACGGGACCAAACACAGAAACAAGTTATTTGCTAGTCATGCCAAAAAGTAGTCGCTACGTCAAAGGGAAACATGACAATCTCCAGAGATATATATATATATATATATATATATGGCAAAGTGCACACTCTCCGTAAATACTGTGTGTAAAGAGGTTTTTTTGGTCCTGCGGCAAAGGAGTTTCGACTGGAGATATCTATTTTGCCAAGTACATAAACTGAAAGTTGATGTTTTTATAGAACTCAAAATAATTGCCACTTTGCATAAAAAATACAAATATAAATGTGTTGCGGAAACAAATAAAATATTTGATAACATTTTGTTTGCAGAATAATGGAATTGGCAACTTTAGACAAGATTTGAGGTTAACATGTGTGCCATACTGCATTTGAAAGTAAATAATGTTGTGCTTTGTCAGAGATTTTTTTTCCTGCGGTTCAATGAAAATTGCCTTTTTAGGTGAAATACAACAATATCGCAATAATATCATTATTGAAATACTTAACAAACACCCATATCGAATATTGCTCTAATTTCCAATATCGTGCAGCCCTAATACACACATATATTTGTTTATATTGTATATTTGTTTACACACTCAATCAATTACTATAGAATTCAGAGAGTAAGTATCCTAGTACCATCAATGTATAATCTGTTATTCACACTTCATATATTTGACCATGATAAGAGATTCGAAGTCAGTGACCTGCAGAGGGAATGGCCAGGGCATGTTTTCTGTCTGCTCAGGGCTACGACTCACTGCCTGCAGCCCACCCCCAAAGCTTATGAAAGTGGACGAGGTACATCTGTCTGGTTACATTGAAGCATTTGTTACAAGTTTCTAAGTGTTTTCCAGTATTATTTGCAATCCATTTTATCCCATATAAGTCATTGTTATGTTTTAGTCAGAGAAAGTAAAAGCAGTTTTCTCCAAACGTCAAATTATGTATGAGGAGCAAAGGTGATGAACTCGTCTGTCATGTGACGCTCATTAAAATGTTTCAGTGATTTTAGGTTGAAGTGTAAGAAGTTACCATCTTCAAGAGAGAGTGTGTGTGTGTGTGTGTGTGTGTGTGTGTGTGTGTGTGTGTGTGTGTGTGTCTATGTGTGTGTATATACACACACACATACCAATTCTTCAATTCTTTGCATTGCTTGTCAGAGTCACTAGCCCATTACTAACTTAATAGTTTTGTGCTTTTTGTGCATCATATAATTATTAAATACACTTCTCCAAGACAATAGCAGAAACAGATGTGAATATGTTAAGTGTTGAGTGAATAATTATAAACGTTAGGCACATTATGTTGTGCTCTTGCTACATCAGCTAAGCAGCTTTTCTCCTGAAACCTTGAGTTCACCTCCAGACTCTGTGTTACTTATCACTGTCACAGGAGTCAAACCATCGGTGACCTTACCCTAAGATGTGGCCCACATTTCCTGCTATGGTTTACATCCAAACTTCCTGCCATCTCACAAAGAGCAGTAGTATGGTTTAGCTTTTGAGTTGACAACCAAGAAAAATCTGACACATGTTCAAAATACTGGACAATACTATAAAAATACTACAGGATGTAGTGATTGAATGTTTGTGTAAGCCCGTCTGCATTCAGTTATTTGAATGTCATGCATGGACTTACAAGTAGATAGATATAATACAGTATATATTATACCTAGCACAGTTCATCAGATGTGTATAGCATTTAACAAGAGTCTTTTAGGAAATGTGAGATTGTGTCAGGAAGTATTTATGTGCTGCCAGCACTTGAAATAACCACATGGGTTTACATATTAGGAAATATACTTAACAACCTCTTTTGACTTGTTCAACAAAAGCTCTTTGAGGCCAACTGTAGTTAATCTGTGCCGAGGGAGGATGGATGGCCTGCTTGCTGATTTACATTAGTCACCTGGGACTCACTAACATGAAGACTTGTTTGAAGCTAAAGTAGAATAGCCATGGAACTCTTTAGATTTAGACAAAGTCTTTTATATATTGTATCCACAAATGCTGTTTGCTGATTGTCGTTTTATTCTTTTTAAATCAAACATTCTCAGAGAGCACGAGAAACACCATTGAAAACTTGGTTTGTGGCTGAGAATGACGGAAATGTTATGTTTGCGCACTGCACCTGCATGGATGGCCTTAATGAAGCTTGTTCCCATGTAGGAGCACTGTTGTTTGCAGTAGAAGCCGCGGTGCGGAGGGTTCAGTTACCTGAACCCAGGAGAAGAGCAAGTGGGTCATGTCAACCTTTGTCAAACAAGTGCCCTATATTCCAAGTTTCGAGATAGATTTAAAATCTGCAAAAACAAAACATAAACAACTTCTAGTAAAGAAGTCCAGGAAAGGATAAAAACGAAATGTGTCCTTGTGTTCTGTCATGCTTGCTGTTGTTAGCACAATTAAACACGGCACCATTGTATGTAATTGCTTAAAATAACTTAAATGACGCTTGAAAAACTCTAATGTGACATTAGCGTGACCATACAGCTACAGTAACGTGCTTTACCACCAACACGGCCGACTTCTGGTGAGCTGACCTCTGTTTCACAGGATGTGATGTCACGTGAAAGTCAAGAATTGCCGTTATTTTGTACAAATAAGTGCTGCCCTGTTGATCTAAATTCTCGTTGACATGTTGGTGGGAAACACTGGAGACAAGAATAGAACAAAAGAATAAAGGAAGTTTGGACTGCATGTTTTGGGTTGATGGTTAATGGCTAACCACTCAACCATATCACAACCTCATTGTTGTTAGTGTGTAAACCACTTGTTTTTGGCAACAAGATTTTGCTCTGGAAACATTCAAAACATGTTATGATTTATGTGCTTAAAGTTGGGGTTACCAAACTATATTTTGTGTAGGAGTTTTGTAAAAGTAACATGTGAACAAATCATGCTGCCTTCATCTTATAGGAGGATCTTTGTTTACACCCGTGTGCACATGCGTGTCCTGAGACTAATTACCTGAGAGCTGATTGGCTGAGGGTGGTCTTCTCTTTTTCACTTTTTATCTGACAGAGCCCAAAATATACATCAATTTGAAAAATGCAAGTTTGAAAGGTTAGTTACCCCAGCTTTAACAAAGCACTGTTTTAAAATGATATGTAAATCATATGTTTTGCAAATAAACTGTATCTAAACTTGGGCATTTGGCCTAGCCCACGTATTGTATTCTGCATGCAGCCATTTCAATAAAATTGTCCTATTGCTTCATTTTAGTAGACAGACATGAAAAATAATAAAATAATTTTGTTTTGAAGGCAGTCTTTGTTCAGTAATTTCTCAACAGTTTTAATGTAATATAATATTTCTAAATCTGGACGATGCACAGTAAACTCTCAAGCACGTCCACATACTGTGAGTCATTTGGCTCTGGAGCTATAGTCTTGGCTTCACTCAGACCCTGTGGATTTAGGAGCCTTAGAATTTCACCACAAATATGAATTCCTTCAGCTCCAGAAATGTGTCTTCCTCAGCAGCATCACTCATAGTCACTTTATGAATATGTTGAGGGGAATGCTGTTTGACGCATAGGATTTGACTAGCTACGGTAGCGGAGATTGTGAGTACGCTTGTGGTCTAAAAGTAATGGGACAAAAATGTATTTAGGCATCTGTAGGTCATTTGCGTCACGTGTAATCATGTATCAATCATCAGGTTCAAAGCTTGATTAAAACCTTAGAAGGGTTATTAAACAAGACCTTCTACAGTCATGGACACAATGTTTGGATACCCCTCTTCACGAGTCATACCTTCTGTCCTCTACTGCCTGATTGTAATGGATTGATTAACTGAGGAACAAGGAACAGGTTTGATTGTGGACGGAACCGGGAGTGTCATGGTATAAAAATGTAACCTGGTATGAAAATGTAACTTGAAATGTAACCTGGTATAATAATAAGGGGGTAAACATTACATAGTAAATGTTTTTGTAAACAAAAATTCTGGCTTCTAACAGGTTCCTTTGCTGCAGAGTGAGAAGGTAGCCCTCTGAGTACTGCAGCTCCAGTGATAAGGACGTACTCATTTGCAAGTTGGATGAGGGAAAAAGTGGCTTTAACAGGACGACGTGAGGAAGGTTGAAAGATTGTAATTCACAGAAACGAAGGAGGAAACTTACAAGGAGTTACTGCACAAAGGGAGAGAACGAAAGAAAACAGATCTTCAGGTACAACACTAGCCTGGCCTTAGCCATCCGTACACTCCGTTCAGTCATCATTTCACTGCATGTAACGTCTGGGTCTAGTCCCCATGTTAGCGATTACAATCGGTTGAATTTCGACCGACCATTCAGAGAGCGCGGAAGGCAGGTTAGTTAGTTAGTTGTGGGTGATGTCAAGAGTTCGCGTCGAACAGGCAGGTTGTAGTTAGGTATATAGGTATGGCGAAAAATGCGATAGTAAAGTAATCAAGAACACAAATGTCATTTGTACTATGGTGTGGTATGACCAGGCAAGTACAACACTAACAGGACGACTTTTTCGCGCACACACTGATCTGCTGAATATGTTTCAAATGTTCAACATGATAATATATTTAAGTGTAATACTCCAGTCAAATTTATTTCCTGTATTGTGTTGTAATTTGTCAACCCCCTGTGTCTTCTTTAGTTCTTCAGAGTGATTACCTGCCTTGCCCTGTGTCTTGCGTATTTAAACCCTGTGTATTCCTTCACTCCCCGTTCCATCATTATCATTTCCACGTCTGTTTTCGTTCTTGTCGTCAGTCCCTTTTTGTGTTGTTTACTTTGGCTTTAGATTTTGTATTTTCTTTTATTAAATCTATCATACAGGGCAACAGTGGCTCATTTGGTAGAGCCTTGGTTTTTTAACTCATGTCATAACTCCACGCAGCAGCCATGGACCCACCACCTGCAGGAAGATCAGTCCAGGGCTGAGAAATGGGTGGCAACTCTGATTTCCACCCCCGACCCAGAAATTGACTAGGGATGAAAATGAATGAATATATCTATTATTTTTGCAGTTGCGTTGCAGTAACAAAAAAAGGGCTCAGTTGGTTGAGCCCTTTTATTTTTTGCACATCACCGCTGAATCTCTCCTGGAGTTGCCGTTAGTCATATAGTCTGGTCTGACTCTTTGATAAGACTGTTATTACATTTGTGACGTGTGAGGACACGTCAACATTTATAAATCATTCAGCAAATAAAAGGAAGCACCTTTTTTGGTTACGCTGGTTGTGATGACACGGCCCAATGTTTTGTTTATTCTCACCGAGCAAAAATCAAGAAAATTCTGTACATGGACTTCAGGGATGAAGAATTATGTTGGCGCCAAAAATGCAGTTAGCTAAATAGAAACTTATGTGCGATGTTGACTGAAAATGGTTCAACTATGGACACAATATGAGCTGATTGTAAGGCCCGCCCCTCAATGATGTCACAGCATGTGTTTTTATTTCCGGGATTGATGGGAAACACCTGCAGTCCACTGTGAGCCACTGACCAAGAGACCTGAAAATCACAATATGGCCTTTACAAAAAGCTGTAGCACATACTGACAATTCATCAGCTCCTATGTAAGAAGAAGCAGTACTTAACATGAATGGGATCTACATGCTGCAATAGGTGCAGTGGGCTGGATGAACACATGTGTGTACTCAGTTCCGCTTGGTAGAAAGTTCACTTAGTAATAGTGAAAAGAACATATAGGCCATTGAATTATCGATTAACACACACAGGTGAGTGATGCAGTGGATTAAGAAAGGCAGGGATAGAGACTTGGTCAATATTTGCATGATGTGTTATTATACCTTATTTAATACCTTAATAAATCAATCATTCTCACACATACACAAATGCAAAATAAAATAATCGATGTAACAGGCCATGTGGTTATGTGAAGGTGAGAATCAGGTTGTCTTTAGGTTGTCTCACTCCGCAGGGAGACATGTGCTGAGACCGTGATGGTCTGTCTTTCTGTTCGCCCTGTGACAGTTATGGGAGGATTTGGATGATATCTTCTGGAAACCTCTGATACATCAATGAACACCTGAAGGAAATTTGTAAAGTCACCACCGCGGTGGATGTGGCAATTCCAAGCGATGGTAACATCGAGGGTTGGTTGCAATAGCTTGCATATAGAATCATTTAAAATTCAACCAAAAGCCAAAAACGCCAGGGAAAGATGCCCACATAATTACGAGTCCCCAGGAGGCACAAGAGTATTGGTTTCAGGTTTCATTGCATTAGAGTTAAGTTATAATTTTAAGACATGGACAATAAGTTAAACAGGAATCACATCTAATTTCCTCTCATTGTTGAGTCACAAAAGGTTAGGAGGAACCATAGACTGTATATATTAACGGACAGAGTCACGCCTATCTCCGCCGTTCAAACTAATGGGCCAAAAATTTTGCTCTACTGGAGCAATCCAAAATGGCTGCGAGTGGTCCCGCCCACAAGAAAATTGTGAAAAAACGCATCTGCGCATGCGTCAGCCGGCGAGAGCCCCATTCATTTGAACGAGAGACTTAAAAAATTCACAGCGACTAAACCAGAGTAGCCTGGCCATAGCCATCCGTACACTCCGCAATCATCATTTCACTGCATGTAGGGTCTGGGTCTGGTCCCTGTGTTAGTGATTACAATCGGTCGTATTTCGACCGGCTACTCAGAGAGCGCGGAAGGCAGGTGTTGTAGGTCGGTGCCGGTGACATCAAGAGTTTGCGCCGAACGGGCAGGTTGTTGTTTGGTAATGGCAAAGAATGCGATAGTAAAGTAATCCGGTCTGGTTCTATCAAGAAATTGAAGCAGGAGCAATAGGAATGTTTAGCAAATGTAATCGCTGGTCAAGATTGTGGCGCTACTCCCCACGGGTTCCGTTAGCGGCAAAGGAGATGGCTAGGCTAAATGCTAACGTCAGACTCGGGCGCATTACATACGTCACGGTAAACTCAGATCCAATCGTTTCAATCTGCAAAGGAGCAAATCCAGACCTTAGTATGAAATGTAATTTGTACTAAGGTGTGATACAACTAGGCTAAAACCAGAGTAGTCCAAAAAAAAATTCACTCCCCTCAGCATTGACACACATGTGGAACGGAGCTTTGGGCAAAGAGCCAACTTTTGGACCATCCTGTTAATCCTGCATAATTTCCCTTATTGAATGATGGCAAAGTAGTCTGTGACATTTGGGCGTAGGTGCATCTCAGCAGAAGATAAAATTCTTGAAGTGAAGCTTTCTGACTCACATAGGAGGACACAGAAGAATAAAATGCTGTTAAAGGCTGCGCTATGGCTGACATTGGTGTGTCCATGAACAGATGCGTCCACACAAGTTGAGCAGTGTCCTTAGTTGACCTAATGCGCAAAATCAGCCTGCAGTACACCACACGCAAAGCTTTTGACATGAGAGGCGTTCAGTGAGAGCCAGATGTTCCCAAAGATGAGCCTTGTGCATGTGCAATACAACCAAGGGTGGGTGAACAACAATGACGCTGGTTCCATCACTCGCCAAGTGCTCATTCTGTTTGAACAGATCCCGGACAGTGATTGACGTCAAGGGGAAGTGTAAGTTTGATTGGCTGATGTTACACACACAAGTTTTGTTGCTTACATTGAGAAAAAAGGTTGCAACAGTACAGTTTGTTTCTATCAAGAGAGCAATGATAGAAACAAACAATACTGTACTGTACTTGATTTGTATTATTGACCAGAGCAGTGACTGTAGTCTGCCAAACTCCAGACCTTATACTGGACCGAGGAAGTAGATGTTATAGGTTGCTCAATAGATTCCTAGAAAGAAAGAAAGCCCATCAAAAGGGAGGGTCTAAGCC
Source organism: Knipowitschia caucasica (assembly GCA_964034765.1). Lineage (NCBI taxonomy): Eukaryota > Metazoa > Chordata > Actinopteri > Gobiiformes > Gobiidae > Knipowitschia > Knipowitschia caucasica. The sequence continues at coordinate 13,151,746 of OZ035829.1, forward strand.
AATTCCAGCAGGGAGGATCATTTGAGATATTTACTAAGAACTGTATACTGCCAGCTGGATAAGTGTTATGTATTTATTTTTCTATTATACAGACCCTTCATTTTCAAGTCTCTATGATGTTTTCTGTCTCTGACAACATTCCCTCCAAGTATTCATGTTGATGAGATCTCAGTATTTCAAGGTAACTTTTCTTTTTTTTTTTTGCATAGGAGATGTATATTTGCCATCTTACTTTTTTGCCATAAATATTTTATCACAACACAGATTAAAACCTTATCCCCAGTTTCTTCCCCGTGAACAAGAGCCAAAGGGGTAACAGAGAGTCCAACTCAAGCAGAAACAAAGTCTCCTCTATATCACAACACAACACAATGGACTGTTTTATTCGGGGGCTTTCCACACCACTCTCCTCCAAATCACACACATGTTGCATCATTACAATCAATCAAGCTGGTTTTCATCTTGGTCAATTCTTTTTTCTAAACTATAAAGTTCTATCGGCCTTCACATGAAGAAAGTTTGCTGGATTGGTCTCTGATGTGTTGTAACTTTATGTACAATCATTAAAGTTAACAGGTGCCGTGTATTCAAACATTAAGGGTCAATGCTGAGTGTGGAAAAAAGCCCTAAAACAACTGCAAATATGAAATGTTCTTGACTGACCCAAAGTTAAAGAAGACATAACGAACATACTTCTATAGAGATACTCTATGACAAGCCTGTATTATCATTTTGTGTTTGTGTAGGGCTCAAGATATGTCACATGGCATTAATCATGGAGTCATCATAAACTACTACTGCAGTCACAGCTGCCCTGGGGCAGACTGATGGATGTGATGCATTCCATCTGAGCCATCATGCTGACTTCAATAATGTTTGTGAGGCGAAATTGTTCTCAAAAACTATTCGCTGAAATGGAATCACACAAAATATTTGAGAACAAAGATTTCCTTAAAATGATAGTGATTATTATTAAATATGTATTTCAGGTTTTTCTACATGTCATGTATTTATTTATCTGTATTTGAAACTCTGCATTTTAAGTCCAAATAGCATTTCAAATGTTTATAAATCTTTTATTCATCAATGTTTTAGGTTGTTTTGGTACGACGACTTTCACTCTGTGTTTATGATATAGTTATCTCCATAGCAATAGTGTGCAGAACTGGGGCTGATGTTGCAACATATAAAACACGGATTGAATTACGTTGGAAGGGCTCTGACGCAGGCAACTGGACAAAAACAGATTCAACCCCTCCTAGAACTGTGTGCAGGAGTAATAAGTTAAGGTTACTTCATCCAAAAAGTGTCGCACATCAGCTGTGTCAGGGGCCCAGCAGACCTCTTGATTTACATCAGTCGACCAGTGACATGATAATGAAGATTTAAATTAACAGCAATGAAGGCATGCATTTCATTGCAAAGAGTCTACAAGCAGACGTGTTCATGTTCCATCGGGAGGAGACTTCAGGAAAGACCCATGTCAGGCTGGAGGGACTGTGCGGAATCTTGTAACTGTCAATATTAAAGGCAGATCTGTGCCTCATAACACTCATAACCCGCCTGAAGAAGTGATAAAGTCATGTGTCCAAATTACAGTTATCCTTCTGCCATGCTGTGCCACGGGCTGCAGCCTTGTTATTTCAATGACTATAAGAAAGGACAAGTATAAATCTATCAACTCAAGACCAATCAATGTGCTTTTGGGAAAGAGATATTCCTAAGCAGTGGATTGGTATCTCCCACATGCACCTGTGCACTGCCACCCTGATTATTTCCAGTAAAGATGTCACTAATGTCACTCAACTTGCCTCGGGATATCCCAAAGAAGCTGGAGGAATGGACTTAGAAGTCTGGGCATCTCTGCTTCAACTGCTGTCTTCAGAAGATAATGGATGGATGAATTGACAATCTATAAAATTGAATTCAAGACTAATGCTGGATACATATTCATACTCAAATATAACTGATATTAATGAAAAAGAGAAAAAAGGGTCACATGAGTTGGTCGCACAATAGTTCAAATATTGTTCTAACACGGACATAAATACCCTTAATGAATCCAGTAGTAGGACACTGCTGGGGACCTGCAGCTCAAAGCAGAGGACCACACACACACACACACACACAATCACATAAATAAATAAACAAGCTGAACAAAAGTATCTGCTTTTCCTCTGGCCTCTAGGACAGACCATATGGGATGATGCCCCTTTGGCAACAAGAAATTGAATAAACTATAAAAACTATTTTAAAAACTCAACCAGCATGTTGTTCCAGATAGCGATCATACGAGCACCCAGAGAGCACCCGTGGAAACTCCACTCAGAAAGGCCCCTGTCTCAGAATCCTCCAGCATCAATTGCAGGACATTCTTACTGAGAGACTTACCATTGTTGCTCAAACATTGTAGAAAAAGTTTATAATGGAAAGTTAATAATGCTTATCCTTTCCATCATATTCTGTGATTGGAAAATACTGGATGTGCACAGTCATCAAGTCCTGTGCAGATGTTGATGCAGCCTATTTTGGTGGGGGGGGGGGGGGGGGACTATTTGATTGAAACTGTCTCGTCACACACATTTGTGCATAAAATGTGCATAAAACCAAATACATAATTTTTGATGACATTGGAGCACAAATCCCTCCGCTCTCCAAGTATTATTAAGTGCCAAAATGTGTGATAATGACTAAGCATGGTTTTGCAGAGCCATTTTCATTGCCACTTTACTGACATGACCTAAACTGAGCTCATCCATACGACCAATTAGTAAAAACTCAGACAAACAAGATAATAATTACATCTCCAAAGTGTTGATGGATTCCAATTTCAATCCTGCGTCTGTGTAAGATACTTCTCCCCTCTGGTTTTGTTCATATACATTTTCCAGGCAGCTTAATGGGTGTCATTATAAGATATAAACTCTGAGTTACTTTCATGAGATTCAGTCAGATCCTGCACATTAATGGTGTTTAGCCTGGGGCCCTCTGCATATGGGCCCAATATAGCCTATTTGCGCACCTTAAAGTGATAACGGAAGGAAGTCAAAGGCTAAAGGTCCCTGATCCCAATAACACAGAGGTGGTTTGCAGAAATCTAAGAGGGTAAATAGTCAAAAGTGAGAGATTCAATGCGGGTTTTTTCTTTTGTATATTTTTTTTAAACAGGTGAGCACCCAACTGGTTTCCCAGACTTGAGGCTGCATGTATTGTTGATACTTTCCGTGCCAGGCTTTGTGACTTTTGACCATTTTTCACTACCACACAAACCAAATCAACGTGCTAATTAGTGTTTGACTTTTGGACCTCCCTCTTGATTGGGTGAGACCTGGTGAGCCACCACTTAATTGGATGAAGGACTTACTCACATTCCAAAGGATTTTTGAGGATCACAACTACTGCCCAAGTCAAGTGTTATGTAATTTTTATTTGATGACCTACTTTACATAACTTTGTCCTCTTTCACCTTTGCCATATTTCACAGCATTTCTCTGGGTTTCGATTTATCCATTAGTTTCAGATCAATTACATTTTTTCTGATTTATTCATTTAATTTGGATTGCCCCAGTATCTGTAATCTTGCTGTTTGTCATGTCTGACAGAGCAGAGGCCACAGGTGAGTCTCGACAAACATGTGTGAGAAGGAGGGATTCAGATACTGTACTGTAGATGTTAATCTGAATGTTAATTAAGTAAATTCTTAAATCATTTGCAATGTGCAATACTGCAACTTCAGAATGTCACAGAACAATGTCACTTTACCTCATGTCACTTTACTTATATACTTTTTATCTTGCACTATTTAAAGGCACACCGCGGACTTTGTGACCTAAAGAGTTGACACATATGAGTTATTTTATATGAATACTTGGGCCAATATACAGCGCTTGACACTTGCAATGCTCCGAGCGGGGCTGCCCTCTTGAAATACCGCCCATGTAAGTTTAGAGCAGACGCACCGTCGTTTACCAGGTCACGTGACTTGGAAGAAAGATTTGCTTTACGGCTACAGGCGCTGATATACTCATGGAGCTAAGGCTTTTGCTACTCATTTTTCACCTGCTCGACTCCTGGTCATGGCTGAGGCAAGGAAAAAGTTTAAACCTTCGGAGGAGGCTAAAAAGAGGAAACGCGAAAGGGATCGTGCTCGAGGAAAAACAAGGGTCGATCTGGGAAAGGAGTTTGCTCGTTGGCGCAGGTTGAAAGAAGAAGCTGGATGTAAATCTGATTCTGTTTTTTCAACTTCGTTATTAGACTGGTAAGTGAAGTCTTTGCTCCTAGTATACAGTAAAATGTCTTATTTTCTTCAATCGTGAGTCAATGAGCCCTCTTCAACCAACAGGTCCACTACTGTCTGAATACACACTCAAAAGACACCGGCTGACTGTTTGTTGACGTTTGCGACAGTGCTGAGTTGCTTGTGGCCACTAGGGGCGCTAAACGTGAAAGTTGCAGGTCTTGCGCCCCTAGTGGCCAAGAGTTACACGGTGTGCCTTTAACTGTACAGTATATAACTGCACTACCACATATATATTTCTTGACTGGTATTGAAGCTTTTTCAGCATCTACAGCTAGTTATGTTAGTTAAGAAACATAGCTACTACTTATTCAGATTCAGATTCATTTTATTTGCCATTTGCAGTAACACTACATTGGAATACATTAGTAAAAGTTTTTTATATTTGTATATAGTGTATATATTGTGTGTGCTCCCTGTGTGCTCTTACTACTGTCCTATATGTGCAATGCAACATCAAAATTTCCCCACTGTGGGACGAATAAAGGAATTCTTATCTTATCTTATTGCCCAAAACAATCTCTACTGGAGGAAACAAATACGTACAGACTATTGCACTGAACTTTGTTTTCTTTTTCAGGATGAGGAACTTATACGTCTCTAGTTCCCTCTTGTCCCTGTTTACATTATAATTTCAAATGCCAAATCTTCATTCTCTAATGCTGTCTCGAGTTTAACTTGTTTCTGTACATGATGACAGAAAACCCCAATCCACTGCTAAAAAGGGATTATTCAAATAGTCCAGTTTGCCCTTTTTGTCTTGTGCTCAGCGTGCAGCCATCAGCGCCCACTGCTCCTCTGCAGCTGTATGTTATTTTATTATTATTATTACAGTCTCCATCTCCTCAGCCTCCCCTGGAAATGCTTCCTCCAGTGATTTAAGAACTCAGACAAACACCTTTGACATTTTGATATCTTAGATGTTCAGTATTTTACTGAAACCATACTGTAGGTGTCCATAACATAGACTTAAGTTGATTCTTTCTGTGGATACATATGGTCTGTTCAAAATAAGGTTTTCAAAGGCTTGAAATGTCTTCTTCACAATTTAAAATTCTTTCCAGTATCAGGTGGAATGGACTGACCCAATGTATTGTTTTAAACGCCTTCCCAGCAGGCACATGACACTATCTACTGATGGACAGGCCATGTTCCAGCTTCTTGCTGGTCCCTTGAGATGAAGGACATCACATCAACAGTTGTTACCTTTTACCTGATTTAAAAACCTTACTTGTTTTTAAATATTTGTTTAAATATGTGTTTTATTGTTTTAAAATATTTTCCAAATATATTTTTGTTTTACTTCAAATGGCAAATAAACTGAATCTGAATCAAATAAATAAAATTTATTTACAAGAAGTCAGCCAAATGAACTCCAAATGAATGTACGGAAGAGTGAAAGAGATGCCAGAACAGAGCATAAGTGACTACACAGTGAACCACTTCATTTCATTTGCTGCCCATTTGGCTCCCATTAACACACAGCCCCCTCTAGCTTTTGCTTCCTCTCTCTCCTCTGTTCTGCCCATAACCCTCGCCATACATCTTTGACACAATTACCTCCAGTAGCCTTTCTGCTGTGTGCCGGTAAGTGCAGGGAGGATAGATTCATTTGTGTGTGGCTAGTCTCCCACCACAGTTTTCATAACAGCCCCCCCACTGATGCCTACCCCCTGTATGTGTTTAAGATATAAGCAGAGTCTGAACAAAGCCCTCATAGTTTGTCAGCCAGTCCATTGCGCTGCAGATTGTTTGGGGATTCTAAATGGTAGCATATTCCCATAGCTTCATAATGATTGCTTAGGGGGATTGCAGTATGTTTGATTTGAAGATAGAAAGTTCTCATTTGACCCTATCCTAAAGACAGCACTGACAGCTTGAATTGCTTTTGTGGAATACGGCAACTTTGAAACCACACGAGATGCTGTAATCAGCTGTTTTAACCTTTATCAGGATGACTTCACGGGGCATCTTGTGATTACAGCCAAGTTATTAATTTGAGCACTCAGCGTTGTTTGCACTGACTGAGATCCCAGAGGATGGGCTCTGGTTGAGTCACTGGAGGTTCCGGCAGTGTCAGACCACCCAACAACAGCACCACAAATGACCTCAACACGCCCTCTGCTCTCTCAGCTATTCCATTCAAAAACAGAAGACTCAAAAGGATATGTCACATGAATTAAACAGCATTTCTCGCCTTTTTATTGAATGGGAACCTAAAGATAAAACCAAAAATATGTTTAACACCGATGTGCAAAGTGAATATGTATCATACGTGTCCATTCTAAATGCAGATGAAGTCTCCCTAAGAGCAGAGAGCACATATTGAGTAATGATTTTTGATTTGAGATTTGTGTTATTGTGTTTTGTCGTATTTTTAGTTTTCAGGTTTATATCTTTGCCATGACATGTGTTTTTGCATGAAAATGTAAAAGACCTATGATAATTTTTTTTTTAATTGTTTTAAATTCAATTTCTGAATTTGTGGAAAGTAATGTAATCCGGGAAGAATTATCTATCTATTAACTCAATATTTTTACTTAGGTTCTCATTTTTACAACTTTCTACAGGACAATTTATTCCACTAACTAACAACAACTACAAATGTCCTCATTCTCCAACAACAATATGGGTTTCAACTTCTGGAAAGTTAGTTCCCTTCTACAATAAAGTTTGTTTTGTAGGCCTAAAAACAAAATACAATAAAGATGTAACTGACACTAATACAGTCTGAAGAATCTCTTTCCTCTTTTTTATATCATTTATTTATGATTAATTTGTCTGTGGGAGAAAAATATTCTAGTGATCTTTTGTTTGCTTTGTGTCTTTATTGGGTGATGAGCTTCCAATATGCATGGTGTCAGTGAAGGAAGCGGACCACAAAAATGTGAATCAAACATGGCATGCACAAAAGGGTGGGAGAAAATGAAAATAGTGAGCAGCCAATAAGGACCTGCATAAATCCTCTCAAAGTTAGATTGTCAAGGGAGGATCAAAACCAGGAACAGTTGAGACAACAGGAGAGCAACAGGTGAAGACCCTCTGAGTGGTGTGGGGTTATGCCCCTGTGGTATTTAATGAAACGAAGAAGGAATGAATAAAAGAAAAGGGCTTTGTGTGAATTCAAGGGAAATAAATTTAGTGAAGTAAATGTATCTCATGACAGGGGGAAGAGTTAGAACAGTAATCACTAAAACATATAGTGACGTGAAAACGTATTCATACCCATGAAACTTTCACGGCCTCCTCACGACTCACTCTACTCTCACTCTCATCTCTCTCATCTCTCTCATCTCTCTCATCACTCTCATCTCTCTCATCTCTCTCATCTCTCTCATCACTCTCATCTCTCTCATCACTCTCATTACTCTCATCCCTCTCATCTCTCTCATCTCTCTCATCACGCTCATCTCTCTCATCTCTCTCATCTCTCTCATCTCTCTCATCACTCTCATCTCTCTCATCACTCTCATCTCTCTCATCTCTCTCATCACTCTCATCTCTGTCATCTCTCTCATCTCTAATCTCTCTCATCTCTCTCATCACGCTCATCTCTCTCATCACGCTCATCTCTCTCATCACTCTCATCTCTCTCATCACGCTCATCTCTCTCATCACGCTCATCTCTCTCATCTCTCTCATCTCTCTCATCACTCTCATCTCTCTCATCTCTCTCATCTCTCTCATCTCTCTCATCACTCTCATCTCTCTCATCACTCTCATCACTCTCATCTCTCTCATCTCTCTCATCTCTCTCATCACTCTCATCTCTCTCATCACTCATCTCTCTCATCTCTCTCATCTCTCTCATCACTCTCATCTCTCTCATCACTCTCATCTCTCTCATCTCTCTCATCACTCTCATCTCTCTCATCACTCTCATTACTCTCATCTCTCTCATCTCTCTCATCTCTCTCATCATGCTCATCTCTCTCATCTCTCTCATCACGCTCATCTCTCTCATCACGCTCATCTCTCTCATCTCTCTCATCACTCTCATTACTCTCATCTCTCTCATCTCTCTCATCTCTCTCATCATGCTCATCTCTCTCATCTCTCTCATCTCTCTCATCACGCTCATCTCTCTCATCACGCTCATCTCTCTCATCTCTCTCATCACGCTCATCTCTCTCATCTCTCTCATCACTCTCATCACGCTCATCTCTCTCATCTCTCTCATCTCTCTCATCTCTCTTATCTCTCTCATCACGCTCATCTCTCTCATCTCTCTCATCTCTCTCATCACTCTCATCTATCTCATCTCTCTCATCACTCTCATCTCTCTCATCACGCTCATCTCTCTCATCACTCTCATCTCTCTCATCTCTCTCATCTCTCTCATCTCTCTCATCTCTCTCATCTCTCTCATCACTCTCATCTCTCTCATCTCTCTCATCACTCTCATCACTCTCATCTCTCTCATCTCTCTCATCTCTCTCATCATGCTCATCTCTCTCATCTCTCTCATCACGCTCATCTCTCTCATCTCTCTAATCACTATCATCACTCACACTCACACTCTGGGTAGCAGCATCATGCTGTGGGGCTGCTCTTCAGTTACAGGGAAGAGTGTCAGAGTTGATGGAGAGGTGGATGTCGGGATTCTACAAAATACGTGAGACCGTAGAGAGACCGTGGAGGGTTTTTAATAACACCTTTCCTACAATGTGATGTTTTCTTTTTATTTTTTTTATTTTTTTTAAACAAACAAACATTCTTGTCAAAGTTCAGACCAATCCAGAAATTGTAGCACTCTCTACAAACTGCTGTTGAAAAACACTCTCTGTCTAATGTGATGGAGCTGTTGGGTGGTTCCTAAAGGTCTAATAAAAAATTGTCAACGTCATTTTTGAGGATGAAAAATGTGGTGAATTGTAAGGACCTCATGGTTGTTTTTAAATTAGGTCCAGGCTTAAAGAACATGCAAAAGTTAAAACATCCGTTTTAAACCCGTGGAAATGGATCACAGTGCCCATTGTACTCTTCCATCTCATCTGAAAATACAGCAGCTTAAGCGCATGTGGACCATGTTTCCAAAGCCCTTGCGGATCAAAGACACCACCAAATGGCTCTAATCTGTTCGGCCTGTAGACCCTGTGCAACTGTGTGTGCTTCACCTTCATAAATACAGATGTTTAAGGTTTTTCCCAGGTTATAATGGGGACAGAGGCAGACCTACTGACAGTTACCAAATGGTCTCTGTGTCTTTATAGAGCCAAAAAGGAAACCAGAGTGCCATTCAACTTCCTCTATCTGCCCCATCCACACAGATGTCAGAACAAAGTCATTGAAGAGACAATCTGTGGTCGCATTTACAAGAAAACTACAGAGCAGAGAAAAGTTCTAGTTCCCATGCAGATAAAGTACACATCTTCCCTGCAGATTTTAGGAAACACACAACCATTTAATTAACATGATAAGGACTTACATTTAGAAAGCCAGTTTGTTTGTTAACTGGTAATTTAACTGGTAATGTTGAAATATCAAGGTTTGGTAAACAGAGACAAAAGAATAAATCTGTTACAGTTCTTCTCATATGCTGTGGGTCATAGGCCTAAAACTCAAATTAACCGATCTATTCACTCAGACAGACGTTGAATGTGTGTGTGTGTGACTTTTAAAAAAGATATATAGAAAATATTGAGTTCAATAATGAAACATACCAGTCAAGCATGTTTTGCTTGAACCGAATAATATGTACATTCTGTGAAGACCATTTTGAAAATGTTTTAGATTTTAAAAGGGGTTCTCTGCAAATTATCATATTTACTTTCGCAAAAAATAAATGTGCCAATGTGCAAAGCCTTCACTACAATCTGAAGGGAAGATATGTGACATGGGACCAATGGCAAGTTGTTTCTGAAAATAAGAAATATAGTATTACTACAAAAAGTGTTTTTGTTTGATTACTGAAAGCCAGGGTTCCAGATCTAAGACCTTTGTGAGTACTGGGAGAAAACAAAAAAAAGTAGATGCACACATGATGGTCTGGGGAATGCTCTGAATTACAAGTCTCAGTACTGCCAGTAATAACAATATGTGTGTGCAGAAAAGTGTGTGATAAAGATAAAATGCAATTGTAAATGTAAAGGGGGAAACTTAGAGATTGTGCCATGTTCAAATATTTACGCATCCTATTTACATATTTGCAATAATTTGTTGAAGAGAACATTTGGAAAATCAGGAAATTGGATTTGACAATAGATCTGGCATTGCATTTTTTTGATGAATTGGTTTAATCCATCATATGGGGGTCTGAACCAACAGAACTATTGAAAAAACATAATCTTGGATTCAGAAAATACATTCTTCAAGTCAAACAGACAGGTAGGTTTCTGTAACGTTTGGGAATCCTGTTGCTGATGAGTTTCACTGACTGCATTGTTTGAAATGAGGCAATTTTAAAATAATCCATGCAACAGACTCCATAGTAACGGAATATAAAGAGCAGCTGAGGGCACCCTATATTTCCACTATATTATTATTTTACATTTTGGCATTTAGTTTTAAAGATGTATTGCAGATATTTCATTGTCAAAACTACCCCAAAGGAAGTAGTCCATGCATTCCAACTAAAAATGCCTGGTAACCTGGTAAATCACAGTGCATTAGATAAATCCAGGCCTGCTGAGTTCTATCATGTGGACCGGGCCTTGGTCACTGTGGAGCAGCACGGTCCAGTTGCAGGTGAACGGATACCATTAGCCACTAAGCCATTAAACCTTTTCTGTCCAATTAGCTTTGTTTAACACGCAACACACACAGCGGGTTTCTTTGGTCTTTGTACAAAAGGAGGATATTACACTTGAGGAAGACTGTTTCTAATGTACAGTGCTGCCTTTCTATGGTGTTGTTAAAGCATGGCTAGGAATCAGCAGATAGAAACATGACAAGACCAAGAAAGTTTAGTCATTTGCCAAGTTGGTCTGTATGTGTTTGGCAGACATTTCAACTTTTTGGCCATATTTCAGCTTTATGTTAACACTAAAACCCATTGCTAGTGGTTGTGGGAAGCCATTATTTACCAAAACACTTGGAATTGCAATAATGACAAAACTACTCAAACGATCCTGGCTGGACATATACATCCCCTCAATACTTTACATTTTCCCCTTTATCAGTCACTCATCCAGTTCCTGCATAAAATCCTGGGCTGCCTTGCATGAACTGCATGTTGGAGATCTCCCCTTTGCGAGCCTCAATGACAATATGATTTGAAAATAGAAAACAGGTTTGCAAGAAGTAATGAATAGTTACATAAACCACAATCGATTAGTAGGAGAAAGTATTTGTATTATCATCACCAGGACAATGAAGTCTCTGGCTGGGTGTGGAAACTTTCAAGCACAACTTCAAATGGAATGATTAAAAAACTAAAGTTAAGTTTAATTCACTATAGTAGTAGTAGTAGTATATTTTCTTTTGCTGATATGTGCAGCAGAACTCAGATCCCATGTTTTCAGAGATCACATGTACATTTTACAACAAGAAAAAAAAAACTCGTCATAGAAATAAAAGTGAAAAGTTATGCCTCACATCAGCTGCATCATAAACACAAGGCTAAATTCAACAATCCTCACTGACCGCTGATTATGTAGGCTCTTTTAGATCTGAAAATGCATGATACATTTTTTTTGGCGACCTCAGATCTATTATTATTGTTAGCTCAATGTTGATTCTTCCATGACTAACTTCAGGGCACATATCAAGATGAGATTTTGATGTCTCCTCATGTTTGCCAACGTCACTGAAAAAGGAAGTGAACAATAATACTCTGAGAAGACATCTATAATCAGGACCTGCAACGTTAACAGTGGCAACGTTGTAATGATTCAAGCATTCTGTGGGTTTTAAATCACAAAGAAGGGAGGAAGAGTCAGAAAGGAAACCAATGCAATTTTAATGACCAATTGAGAAACACAATACGCACTGTGTGTAAATTAGATCAAATAAAGGAAGCAGGCTAATTCTATGATGATGCTGTCTTCTGCCCAATTACAGCCCTTTTGCCCAGGCCCTGCAATGAAAATCAACATAAGCTTTATTTACCAAACGTAGCAACCTCAGTGTATACAGGACTGTCTTAAGTCTACACTGCAATGTATGTCAGCTCTCAACAAGACACGCTGGAGCGAAGTTTTGAAATTTAATATACACAGAAATGAAAGAGGAAATACACCCTATAATGGGCAACACATTGCAGCAGATTACATGCCATTGGTCTTGTATATATTCTGATTACAGGCCAGCAGCTCAAGTTCATCACGCATGAGTAAACCAGGCAAAAATGAAGAAAGTTGAGTCTTCTTCAACAAATCTAGCATTTATTCAATTTCTGAAGCAAGACATTTCACACAGAGTTCATTCATAAAACTAAAATTGCAAAGATCTTTGGTGGGGTGGATATTTGATGAACGATATACTGATTTGACCCAGTGTAATCCCTTGCCTGACACTTTGTCAGGTATGACCTCACGGTTGTGCTAAATCAACCGAAGACAACAAATGCACACGAGCCAGTAAACACTCAGAGAAGATCCTTCAGGAGAAGGCGATGCCAAATGAGCTACGTTATTGCTCCCCTGTGACTGCTGTGAGCTCCCCCGGCACAGCACCAACACTAAACTGCTCTAGAAGCCAGAAATGGCTTGATTGTGGTGAAGAGAAAAGAATTCCTAGAAATATTGTCTTATGTGAGATTCCAGACAGTAGGCAAACATCCCAAGTTACAAACAGACTTTTGTTATCAGAGGTACAAATCATGATTAAATTGGCCGTTGTATTTGAATGAGTTTTATGCATGGATGACGCAACAACAATTGGGGATATAATGGCCAGGTTGCTTCATGTTACACATAGTAATGATAATGACGATGATTTTTGGACACGCAGCACATGGCATTTCTCATTCATTACACGGTAATGATAACTGTGGCTACAGCTGCCCTGTTTAGCTTTTGAAGTCCACCGGAATTAGGCTTTCACATGCAGGTGGTGCCACCAAATATCAAATGAGGAAACTTTTAAGCAGTTATAATGAAGTAGCAACATAGCAATTGAAATTCAATTAACAAATTTTTTGCAATATGTATTTATTGACTAGTGGTTTTCCCAAAGCGGGGGAGAGATAAACATCTTAAAACTTTTCACTGAATGACACAAATTGACAAAAAGTGACAAAAAATTAATAAATCAATAATGTATTTATTGTGTTTGTTACTTATTATGTCCTTAAATTGTATACAGCAGCGAGGGTCAGGAGTGGAGTTCACGCATGTTTTGGGGGGTGAAGTATGAAAGCCTTAACAACTTTATTCCTTTTCACTGCCATCAAGCAGTTTCGACAAACAATATCTCTCTTCCTCTTTATTCATCCATTCTCTGACTCTGAACCATAAGGTGTAACTGGAAACATATGTGTGTTTCCTGATAACAAGGGAAGCTTAGTTACTCTCTGGGAACCTCTCTCACTGAGGTGGTATCACACATGTTGGATTTCCATGCTGCTTTGTGACATTATGTAGACCTTAACACTCACTTTGTAGATGCCAGTCTGTGACTAAACACATGTTATTGTTAAAAGACTGAACACAGACTTGGGTTTAGCGAAGCCACCCACAGCCAAAGGTCATCAGAGTGACCCAGAGTGACCCAGTGATTGTCACTGCTGTCACTGTATCGGTCTGTTGTGGTCACACCTCTTAACATTTACATTGTATCTGTTTACAAATATTATTCTTCCAAAACTTTCATTTATTTATTTTGTGGCCGTACAGTTTCACACGAGGAAAGAAAAGAGAATCCTGTTTTTTTAAACAGGTGAAAAATAAATTCCAAACCACCTACAGATCTGCGCCACCAAACTATATGACAACTCTGCCATCTACCATCCACATATAATCCTGGTGCAATTAAATGTCTTGCCCAATGACACAACACCCTACACCACACTAGTCACATAAGACTTTGGCGCCATCTAGTGACATATAATTTAAATCACAAGCAGAATGAGAGACATGAGTGTGATTGTGGGGTAACTTCGTTGAGTTCATGTTATTCAGTTATAGTCTGTATATTGTATTTACACTTGTATCCTATTTCATTTAAATACACAACCATGGACTATCGTTTTGACAATTATTATTATTTTTATTTGATAACTAGTATATTATTATTTTTATTTTATGTTTTATTATTTGTATTTTAACCATGGAACATGTTTGTTATTAGTTAAGAAATGTAAACATTCAGTAACAGTATGTCCAAATGCAGAAGCATGCAAATCTGGCCTATTTTTTATATGGGTCAAGTCAAAAGCAAAAAACTAAAGTAAATATTTTTATATCGCATATTGAGTGTTGATGTACATTGTTATTGTTCATTAACTGTCTAAATATAGAATCAAACTGGCATAAAATCACCTATGCGTAAAGCTGACCAAGGTCATAAAAGACAGCACCAGGCACATCCAGCAGATGGCGCTGGTGTGTCTCACATGACACAAAGTTGTCTGTCATTTCAGGACAATCTCACATATACCAAAATAATAACATTGGCTCCAGATTCTCCAGTCAGCACTTTATTCCAATGGTTACTGATGTTCAGCGCAGGTCGACCACAGAGTCCACAGTGTCCTGCTGATTATCCTCTCCTGTAAATGCAGCAGCCCCCACGCATACATAGCCAGGGGCAGAGAGAGAGACAGTCTACGGAAGAGACAAGAGGAGGGAGCTGCTGGAAAACGAGGGGTGGAGCTTTAAGGCAAACACGGACGCCCCATTGATCATGTAATATCCAATTAGGTCATAGCTGATAGGCAGACAGGCATCCGCGCAGGGAAAGTTGACAGCACCACAACACAGGTCATGCGTTTTTAGAGCATCGAGCATGCTTTGAGGAGCTTCCGGTGCTGCTGCTGCTGCTGTCTGGACTCTCCATTGCACTCGTCTCTTCGCCTGAATCCCAAACTTTCCTGCACCACACATGGATCCCGTGTGGACGGACTCGGCCGCCTCAGTACGGCATGCAAATACGCGCTCTGACGTCGTTGGTCATGTGGCTTTTGGCGTAGAGCCTTCTTGTGATCGCCAATTTTTTTCCTTTCCTGTCGCCTGTTGTCTCCTCCGTTATTGGACCGCGGCGAGATTGCTTAGCCCAGCTTTGACAGCATTTGTGGGGTAATAACAGAGCTTTTGTTTTGCCCCACGATACCCACACGGCTTCACCTGAGCATCGCGCCAAAACAGCAGGCAGGTAAGAAATGGGTAAACTCTTCCTCTCTCAGTCTTAGCACCGTAACGCCCCCCCCCCCCCTTTTTTTGAATAAGTCTCCTAAGTTATGGATAACATTACTGGCATGATCGGACATCTGTGGCCGCTAGCATCGCCTTGTGTGCGTCCTCAAAGCGCCACTAGCCTCACTATAAATATTTCAACTTGTCTTGGCGCATGAACTTTGCCTGGCCCCGTTCGCCTCCACATGCACACAATGAATGATCCCACAGAATTGTTCATTTCCCCAAGTTTGGCGCTTTTACGCACGGGTCGTGAGAGGAACGGGCTCAGACGGAGAACATCGTGTCTACTTTTTCCTCCTCCTCCTCCTCCTCCCCGTGTCGACATAACCAGCAAAACATGGCCGTCCATTGCCGACATGTTGTTACGTCGGTGGCGGAGAGAGGGGGGAACGTTTTGGGGAGAGTGCCTTTCTGAGACCCCGTGTGTGTGAGTGGTCGGCCCGCGCAACTCCGGTGGATAGACTCCAAAAGAGCGGTGTGGCGGGGCTGAGTGCAACTTTTGGAGTGTGGTGTTGTTTATAGACTTTGATTTGTGCGACTCCTGATGTAGGCGTAACGTTACCCCGAGTGATGCTTCCTTCCTCCAGTGCGCGTATGGCAAACAGTGCTATAGCGCCATACAGGACTGGGCTACAGGCGTAGATGAACTCAGATGACTTGGCTTTATTATTATTTGGGCACAAACTTACGTCATCTGGAGTCTCTGTGGAGCTGTGAGTGCAATGGCATGTCCCTGGACGACTTTGGTGTGTTGAATTCTTCCATACAGTCCATTCCATACAGTTGAGTGGGATTTAAAACAAACACAAGTGAGTTTTACATGACCTGTTTTGGCTTGAAATAAAGCAGTTCACAAGTGCAAGCCTAAACAACAATCATAGTCTTATATACCTGGAATTCCCTTGTCAACATGTTTATTATGCATCTATAGCTCACAACCTGGGGATCAGCTCTCCATTGAGGCTATGAGCTGACTTAATTGCCAAGAACAACCTGCGCCAACAGCCTGTCTGACCAGTGTGACCACCACTATACATGCATTTACACACATACCTCAGAGTCATAGTTATGGCTGACAGTTGCCTGCAGACTCCAATCCAAGAAAAATATCCAGACCATTTCTTGCTTTGCTTCTGTATTCAACTAGATCTGTACTTGAAAGAACAGAAATCTTTGTCGGGGAAAATAAATAGTTACAAACAAACCATATATTTAGCATGTTCATTTATGGTACCTGGCATCGTCACAACAGGTGGGTTAAGCAATTGGGGCCGACAACCAAAAGCAAATGACTAGATCAATGAAAACTGTGTCATGATTTGAATAATGTCAGACTCTTTGATGATAAACTTAGTGCGCACTGTAACCCCGATGTTTATTTCTTCTGATGCTGGTTGTGTCACGCCTTCATAAAAGACTCCAGGTGCATTTTGATCGCAGCCTCTTTAACCTTTCTGTCATTTTTGTTACTGTAATTCCTCTGAGTACAGACTCCGAGACTCACGCACATGTTAGGATAAAACAAGCCTCGTATGGTTTCTTCAAGTGATCTGTCAAACCGCGATAAATCAGCGGTGTAATATGAAGCGACAAAAGGCACATTCTGAATTTTGATCCTGCAGAAATAAAAGCATATTTCCTGATGAAAGTAAATGGTAAAATCGCAGAATTATCTTAGATGTAGTGAGCATCATTGAGTTGTTTGACTTGAATTAGAGAAGCGTTTACTTTTTGCTTACAATTAATAGTATCGATTGTTTTTGTCACAATAAAGAAGTCCATCCATCCATCCATTTTCTTCCGCTTTATCCGTTGCCGGGTCGCGGGGGCAGCAGTCTAAGCAGAGACGCCCAGACTTCCCTATCCACACACACTTCCTCCAGCTCATCCGGGGGGACCCCAAGGCGTTCCCAGGCCAGCTGAGAGACATAGTCCCTCCAGCGTGTCCTAGGTCTTCCGCGGGGCCTCCTCCCGGTGGGACGTGCCCGGAACACCTCCCCAGGGAGGCGTCCAGGAGGCATCCGGAACAGATGCCCGAGCCACCTCAACTGGTTCCTCTCGACGTGGAGAAGCAGCGGCTCTACTCCGAGCTCCTCCCGTGTGACTGAGCTCCTCACCCTATCTCTAAGGGAGCGCCCAGCCACTCTGCGGAGGAAGCTCATTTCGACCGCTTGTATCCGCGATCTCGTTCTTTCGGTCATTACCCAAAGCTCATGACCATAGGTGAGGGAGGGAACGAAGATTGACCGGTAAATCGAGAGCTTTGCCTTTCGGCTCAGCTCCCTCTTCACCACAACGGTCCGATACAGCGACCGCATCACTGCGCACGCTGCACCGATCCGCCTGTCAATCTCACGCTCCATTCTTCCCTCACTCGTGAACAAGACCCCGAGATACTTGAACTCCTCCACTTGAGGAAGTGGAGGAGTTCAAGTAGTAGTTCAAAGGTGCCTTGCCCCTGCAGAGGGCAAGGCACCTTTTTCCGGTCGAGCACCATGGCCTCGGATTTGGAGGTGCTGATTCTCATCCCAGCCGCTTCACACTCGGCTGCAAACCGCCCCAGTGCATGCTGCAGGTCCTGGTTCGTTGGAGCCAACAGGACAACATCGTCCGCAAACAGCAGAGATGAAATCCTGTGGTCTCCGAACCGGACCCCCTCCGACCCCTGGCTGCGCCTAGATATTCTGTCCATAAATACAGTGAACAGAACCGGTGACAAAGGGCAGCCCTGTCGGAGGCCAACATTCACCGGGAACAGGTCTGACTTACTGCCGGCAATGCGAACACAGCTCTGGCTCCGGTCATACAGGGATCGGATGGCCCTCAGCAGAGGACCTCCGACCCCGTACTCCCGGAGAACCCCCCAAAGGACACCCCGGGGAACACAGTCGAACGCCTTCTCCAAATCCACAAAGCACATGTGGACAGGTTGGGCGAACTCCCATGAACCCTCGAGTATCCGATGGAGAGTATAGAGCTGGTCCAGTGTTCCGCGACCGGGACGAAAACCACACTGCTCCTCCTGGATCCGAGATTCGACCATCGGCCGTAACCTCCTCTCCAGTACCTTGGAGTAGACCTTACCGGGGAGGCTGAGGAGTGTGATCCCACGATAATTGGAACACACCCTCCGGTCCCCCTTCTTGTAGAGAGGGACCACCACCCCGGTCTGCCACTCCATTGGCACTGCCCCCGATCGCCACGCGATGTTGCAGAGACGTGTCAGCCAAGACAGTCCTACAACATCCAGAGACTTTAGATAGTCAGGGCGGATCTCATCCACACCCGGAGCCTTGCCACCATGGAGGCTACCAACCACCTTGGTGACCTCAGCCAGGGAGATGGATGTACCCGCCCCAACATCCTCAGCCTCTGCCTCTGTAACGGAGGACGTGACGGGGGGACAATAAAGAAGTGATGCTGAATATGAAACCTTTGTTCATTTAAACATCTTTTGAGTTTTTTATGATCTTGCTCTTTAGTATGAAGAAGAGCTGTTGTTCTTGCCCTTTGTTCATAGCATTTAGCATAGTCCTGTTTGTTCTAAAACACGTTTGGTTTAACTGAAACCTAGGGATTATAGTGATGCACAGATGTTGCGGCCTCACCATTGTACAGAACAGGAGAGCCAGAGCATTTGGTGAACGGGAGATTTTATTTACTGATTTTTTGGCCAGCTGTTGCCCACCGCACTGCCTCGCTCCAGCTACATACCAGCATTAACATGGCTGCATTTGACCTGGCAAAAGAGTCACGTCCATAACATCAGGCTGTGAAACGATGTGTGCGTTTGTTCCTGTTACATTTCAGTTATTTACAGTTGTCAAATGGCAAGAACAAAAGCAAACAAGGATATGTCTGTCCCTGTCAGTTTCAATTGTAAGAATCACAGCATTGTTGCCAAAATGCAGCCCACCAATTGAGTCATTAAATGAATATCTTTTTGTTTTGACAGTGACAGACACTATTGAACAATACATTCATTTTCACATGTTTATGAGCGATAATCTGAGATGTCCCTGTTGACAATTCTGTTCTGTCAAAAACATTATTGATTGAAACTCTTGAAACACTCTGAATAAATTGTCAATCGTTGTTTTCACCTTCTATGTTTTTCTGTGGGCCTGGCCACCGAAAAGGCCAGTCACGCCGGCTTATGAGTTTTTTGGAGACTAGCTGGAACTGGCCCTTGAACCAACATGAGATGGCTCAAGGGCCAGAAACTGAAAGTGAAACTTAAGCACATATGTGAGTTTATCCATGTGACTTTATTTTTCTTTTGCATATTGTAGTTCTTGGATAGAAACTGAGCCAAGCCGTCCCAAGTTGGGTCACACTTGAAAGTGTTGATGGTGTTCATGGTTTAACTTTTAAACATAGAATTCTGAACTCTAAGAGGAACGGGTTGCTAGTGCAACAACAGTACTATGATTGTAATGAAATGGCTTCTTTATACCTGTGTGATAATGTAGTTTTATTGCAACACAAACATGCCAGTACCTTCAGTCCAGTTTGGAACTTCCTGACCTACTCTAGTTGACTTGTTTGCTTTTCGGTATGTTTCATGTCAGTTGTCTGCCTAAGATACTGAGCTGGGTGTCTGATGCTGAAGCGCCTGACTCATAGTAAGTTGCGTGGAGGCAGTTGTTGTTGCGGTGGTGATCACGCTTCGCCTGGCTCTGTGGTGATGTCAGCTGCGTCTGCACAGGCCTTTGTTCCCTCAAGCCTTTCTGGGTTTCAGATGACATCACGCTGCAAATGTATATTACTGAGTTGATATACGCACAACAATAATTGTGAGAAAACAGACTTTAGATTACACTTCTGGACCTTTCTGGGCTTCTCTTTTTGAGCTGTCTTAGGAGAATAATTGATTCGACCATCATGTTACGGACTTACAATTGAAGAGTGAGGAAATCAACGATCCATAAAGTAATGTGGCTGGACTAGTGTCTCAGGCATGCTGATAAGTAACTACCAGAAGATCTCATCACCTGTGGGTGGTGCCCAGAGCCCCTCTGTGCACACGGGAAGTATGAATGTGAATGTTTAAGAAATGCCAGCCGCTTTAGTAAAGGAAAGCATAAAACCTCAAGAGTATCACATAAGCTTTAAGAGTGACTGTGTGATAGTGAGAGAATCATGCACCCTTAAATGTCACTATAGCCGATTTTACTGACTCTGGACTAGAAAAGGTGTACTTAACTTTTACCAATATCAATTCCTTGTTATATCAGTTCCTTCTTGACAGTTGTGATTTTAAGAACTGTTTTTAGGAAATCATTTGGAAACGCTAATTGGTTTTAAATTCAGTTTGAAGGATAGGTGCCAATACAACTTTTTGCTGTATTTTGTATGTCATCATTTCTAGATGGTAACAATATCCTTTTTAATCCTTCTCATGAGAAAATAATTGGACCACTTGTGCTGACAAAGAAGATGTCAAACTTTGTGACAGTTTTTGTGTTTCATGTGGACCAGCATTTACAGAAAAAAAGGTGTAAACTAACACTAGACAGTTACCATAGTTACCTGGCCTTCAGCTGGCTTCCAACACAATTTTAGACTGTAAGACCATATTGCTTCATTGTTTTTAGAACTGAATATTCAAAATGTCCTACTAGCCTACACAATGTTACAGGATAGTAGACTACATATAACTGACTAATTCAATTGCGCTGGTGAAATTCAAAACACCAGCAGCACTGCAGTCAGCTGTCGAGAAAGTTTGCTAGCCTGGCAGTGTTGGCCATGTAGGTCAGTTTCTGCACGGCCCCACATCCATGCTGTGCCCTCAAAATCTCTCAAGTTTAGAAACAAGCGAGGGAGGAGAACGAAGGGAGTGCTTACTAAAGAGTCCTTCTGCACTGCACCACGTCAGCCCCGCGACACTCTCACAGCCGCAGCAGCCAATGGGAGAAAAACCAGAGCGTGAATCCCCGCCCACTGCAGGGAAGCCACAGGACTGACAGGTGCGGAGTCTGGTCGATAGAAACCGTGAGAGCTTGGGGACACTTGGGCAAACACAAGATAATGAAAACCAAAGTCTCCTGGATTATCAGGATTTGGAGCCTGTGGTAGGATATAGACTAAACACAATCCAATACCCAAATAAATGATTTTGAGTGTCTTTGTTTGAGGAGGTGATATTTTTAATTGTCATGTCAGCCAGTGTAGCTCAATACTGTGAGGTCTCTATTATAACTATATCAGATTCTGCACAGCGCTGAATAGATAACAGCTGGGGCTGTAAGAAAAGCTGTTTTAAATCACTTTTTAATTGGCTGAACCTCTGCCTACTCCTTTTGTAGTTTTTCTTGTCTTTTTTATACTTTATGTATCGTGCATTCGTTTTTTATGATTTGCTCAAATAGATAGAAAAAAGCAGTTGAACCACGACATGCATCAATTATAGTAGAAAAAGTTTAAAAGGTAGTGGACATAAAGTTTTGCTATCAGTGGGCAAACTATTTTTTTTACCGTTACCGTGGAAACCTTCGGAGTGGGTGACACATAGATATTTTGAAAGCATGCCCTTTCTGAGTTAGTGTATTGAGTCATTTCTGGCACTGAGAGTTGTTGAAAGTGCTTACATGTGTGGCATCAGCAGTAGTAAAAAATACTGTCTTATTGTTTTTGTTTTTTTTGTTTTTTTACAATCTTGTGATCTTTTTTTTCAGACATGTATGCAGTCTGTAGTGGTATAGCCATGAAACTGTAACTATAGGAGTGCAATTACCTGTATATTGTTTGGTTCTTGTCTCCTCTTTCTTTTACTATGCCATATTTTACAGGTGGGGTTTCCTTCAGCCCAGAGAATGGTGGTCTTGTTTAAAAGTGAGGAGTGTGTGGTGTTGAATACTGAGCAGCCTGCTGACAGTATTTGGTAATGCAGCGTATATAGGCCACAGCGTCTCTCGACATTGTTTTGGTTCAAACAAGGTCAAAGCTGCCACAGCCTGTATTACTCTTATGTGGTGCAGTGGCAGCTTGTTAAATCGGGCTTCTGTAGCTTAAAGAGTTTGAATCAAGAGGATTTAAAATGTTGATGCAAATATCTGTGTCTGTGAGTTGCACAGTTTTACTGCAGTAACTGTATATTTGGCGGATTGACTTGAGGGCTGCAAAGAACGGCAAAGTGATCTCATTCAATTGTTTCATGAATTATGGCCTTGTCAAATCCCAATGGATTTGATTCCTAAGTTTTTTATTGCCAAAAATATCTCCAATGAGAAAAAAACAATTCAGGCATTTCCACTCAAAATGCTCATATTGTAAATATTTCAGCGGTTTCCAAAGTCTGGGGTGCTGTGGCCCCTTGGCCTTTACCAATAAAATGTCACCCAACTATAAATGCACTTAATTCTGAAGAATAGTCGGAATATCCATATGGAATTCCCTTTTAATTTACAACAAAAAACATTAACATACGTAATTTAAGTTGTTAAAGGCTGGTTTGCTGGACAGGCTTTGAAGCCCCTGTGACAGTGAGGTAGACTCATTCCATACTCATTCCATTGTTATTGGTACAAACAAAAATACTTTAATACCTTCAAATCCAAGTATCGATAAAGGACTATTTTCGATGCACAACTTGCATTGTCATATTCAAATTAATTGAATATGATTCAATTAATTTTCCTTTTTTTTTTTTCAATTCATATAAGTATTTATGAGAGAAAACTTCTCCAAATTTGGACACACCAATGGTTAAAAGGTTTGTCCATGTTTGGAATAGACAATTTTGATTCAATATTTTCTTGTGGGATTATCTTGTTCCATCTCTAGAATATCTATAAATGGCACGGCTTGTTCTTTTTAACTCGCTTCAGGGTCACACCTGAAAAGCTCTTGCCTGTGAATGAAACCTTTTTCATTCACAGGCATTTAAGCTTTGAAAATGTATAGAAATACTAATTACATACTGGAACATGGTTCATAGGTCTATGCTCCTGCTTCAGTTCAGAATGCAGAACATATCACACGGTGCACCATTTTGCAGCACGCAAGAGGAGCTTCGTGATGAGATTTAAATTAATTCTGCTCTGGTCCGAATTTCTGCCTCGCATGCGCCTGCTGGGACCTGTTGTAAATGCCTCTGATTCTTCTCAGCATCTCTATTCTCACACAGTCCTCCCCTCTGCAGTGGCTCTTCTGTAGAATAGACTGTCTATGGGGAAAACAGACCAAAGACGTTCGTCCAATACAGTTATGCTAACAGAGCGGCTGCTGAGGACTACAGATTCTCAAACTGTGATACAAATTATGCTTTGGGCAGGGTAGATCCAACCTGAGTCTTTGTCTTTGTATTTCTACTGCTGTAGTAATGCAAGTATCTTATATTCTCTCTCATGTAAACTTGCAGGTTTTGTCAGTCCCCTCCATCTCAAAATCAAAAAGAATATCATGATTTTTTTCCCCGCAAACATTATAAAGCCTATTGCTGATTATTTATGACTATAGTGTTACTTATGATGATTCTACAACTTAAATAACAAATTTTAATTTGGTACTACTACTAATTATCGTACTTTACTTACTGCATTAGGGCTTATTAAAATAACTAATTCAGTCATTGATTAATTGTTTTTTTGAATCTTACATTGACTAAAGCTGAGAACAGTCAATATCAGTCAATATCAAAAGTCAATATCTTGGAAGATGTTCTCCTGGGACATCACTTGAGCTTTGTTTTGGTCAATGAAAAATGTCCTAATAATAAACTCTAGAGGCCAATACAAAACTCTTGTCTTTTTTTACAGGGTTGAATGGACACTTATTTTCTATTTACAAGATTAACTTTACTTACTATGAAACCAGTGTCTCCCACAAAACAGTCTAACAACATTAACAGTTTGGTCACATTAGTCAAGAGGATTGTGTTATAGGTCAAAGTCCAACCAAACACCAGAAATTAAAAGGTTTAGTCAAAATATAAACTTGTTAGTTTGTGTCTAATGAATGTCACTTGGATAGTGATACAACTGCAGAAAATATTCATGTTTGTACCGTCCATGTCTTTTTATGGCAGACAGAATGATGCTTTCCTCAGCCCAATATATAGTGGACAATTTTGCCTCGTTCTGTTACGTAATCTATATTTATAGATTAAAGCCTCTGTAGTTGACAAAATTAGATAGATTTTCCCTTTCGTGTATGTTTGGCAGAGAGCAGCCTAAAGTGATTATAGCTGATGAATGTGTTAGTGCATTTACAGCAACTTTTTCAGAGGAAAGGCTCCAGTAATATGATGCCCTAATCAGACGGGCAGACATTAGGCAAGTACAGACAGACAGGCTGGCAAAGGATGCCAGGCTGAGTATTCATGCAAGTTTAATGAGCATCAGACAGTGGGAGACTAGAGGAGGGGACCAAAGCAGTCTGTGCTTTGGAGGCGTAGGCCTCCATTTATTCAAATGTATTATCAAAGAGTAGGAAATTTCAGAAATGACAAGGTGTTTGTGGGTATATGACAGACAAAAGAAATAAAAATTGTCAGAAAGGGAAGAGTACACATTGGGGCCTCAATTAGTTGTCTGATTATCTAATCAATTATCAATTTGTTGTTTGGAAAGGTCAGTGAATACTTTTTATACATTGGCCCAAAAACAAATCTCAAGTGTTTCCCCTGGTGAACATATTCATAGAGATGACATTGTTTGATTCAAATTATGTTGTAAACATATACACATAGCATGTAATTTCCTTCTGCAGTCATTATAGAATTGTCTGAGTCATGAAGTCTCTTCTCAGAATGTTTAAGGCTATGTAAGGTCCAAAAAGAAGAACTATTTCAATAATTGATTAGTTGCAATTAATCCATTACGTTACTTGTTACGGCCCTAAATACAACATATTCTATACAATTCATTAAAAACTAAGACTTTTGGTCCCATATCAAGTGCTATGCCCCATTTTAATATAAAAATATTTAGATAAAGATACAATATTATTGTTCCATTTTTTTGAAGATTGTTACAATTCTTTTCCTTGTGCTTCTTTTTGCAATGTGTGGGTCTAAGACGATTACGAAATATCAATATATCAAAAGAATATTGCATCTATTTTTTTAATGGATAGTGACCTAAACATATTTTTATTTACAGTACTCCTCTATTGGCTTAGTGCACATGTTGTTCATTTTGCCAGTCCATCAGAAACAAACACAATGCACTAGAGTTTGTAGGCCTTTCTTAAGCAGGTGAGAATCTGACAATCTTGAATACTGTGTGCTCAAGATTTTTTTGTCAGTCACACAGAGCAACCAGAGAGCATCAACAACACTGCATAGTGCTTAAACCCCAGAATCCCCATAAATAAATAACCCAGTGTCATGGAAGGGTCTTTACACGGCTCTGTCATCCTCAAACATGTTTAAAGAGGAAAAACTTGTGCCAGAGGATCTCGTGCAATCAGAAGTATTTACGCAGTGTCTGACTTTGTTTGAGGCGCTCTGAGAAAGAGACGTGTGTATGCGACCAGCAGTTAGTGTTTACATGACCAGTCTTTCATTGTGAGTCAACTTCTCGCGTTGGCAATGTTTTGAATGTTTTGACCACATGACTCATTATGCCTGCCCACGCTAGGTTACAGTCAGTGGTTTATATTAAAATTCATATAAATCAGAGTCGTTTTCATGGTCACTGCTTAGCATTTAAAATATGCAGTGTTACAGCTGGCGAACATACTCTGCACAAATTAAACGTTTATCTGCTTTCTGTGTTGGTTCAACCCTCCTCCTCTCATCATGGTGCCACTATCGCCCACAGTGGCATTGATGAGGACTATTAGGCTGTAAGTGCAAAGGGGCAGTGGGAGTTCAGTAGGTCATATAAACTCAAGTGTATTTCAGATGGAGTCAGCATGTTTTCCGTTGTGGTTTCGGAATTGTTGTTGAAATTAGGGAAGGCAGAGTGTGAGTGCGAGCAATATCATTTCTGCTAAGCAATGTTTTAGCTGCTGTGTGTGTATTTCAATGTATGGTATGTTTGATTTTCGATGCGCCCTTTTGTAAACAAATTAGAACACAACATCTTATTAGAATTAAGGTGTATTTTGCAAATTTCTAAAAATGAGCCTTGAGAGAATTTGTTTAATGCTTCAGGCTGATAGCTGATAGTTGACTGAGCTAAAGATAAGACCGAGGCCAAAAGTAAATACATGTGAAAACTAGTGATAGAGTCAAACTGTTTTGTGAGTGATTGGAACTAGTTAGATGGATTTTTCCAATATTTTGAACTTTTTTGTGGTTTGAACATTGGGTACCCCTGCTTAAAGTCGGCCATAATACACATACAGTAATGTGGACATTGTGACGCTCTCTAATTATCTTTTGTCTCCTTGTCTGAGCTCATGACTCTCTTCTGTGGTTGGGTGTTTCTCCACAGCTAGATAGCCGTAGTTGCTATAGCGACTTCACAGTAATGAGTCTGCATTTTAACAATGTTGTTGCGTCCCCTTGGCCGCTCCATGTGTCTGTTCAGAACACTGGTGAGATGATAAGGAGCTCCTCCAAATGTTTTATCACACAAATAATACTTTTTTTTGGCATGGGAAATATTAGTTACTTATTATTTCATTTGCTTACAAATATAAATATTTATTTTCCTCGTGGTATCATGTTTTAGAAATAGCCTTGACTCTCACATTAGATTCTGAATTGTTTTTTGAGATGATGACCCTGTAATGTTTGTAATTTCTTTTCTGTGCTGTCTGAAGCTTTCTTACAAATCTCTGTCAGAATCATTTTTAGGAAAAAGAAAACAACAAAATAAAATTGCAGTTTTCTTCTTCCTTCACTGAAAGTGAAATAAGCTATTAGAAGTCACACAAGAACAAGTCATTTATTTGTTTATCAGATCTGATTATTGATGTGAGTGTTTTCTCTGTTTAGATCTATACAAGTCATGCAGGAGATCGTCCAGGTGTTGGAGCTGACATAGTCAGCGAGCCATAACTCTCCTCTCTCCACTGGACCTTCATATCCCACAGCTGAGGGGACAAGTTCACCAACTGTGGGGTCCTGACCGAGACCTAGTCCTTCCTTTCAGACTGGATATCTCATCAGTTTCAGCACCCTCCACAAGACATTTTACCCCTCACACAGACATTGAGGCGGAAAAAGTCCAGCACCTTAACTTTAAGCACAACATTTGGGATAAGCTATCATCATGGCCAGTCGACGGAAGGCTTCTACACCCTGTATGATCCGAGCAGACCGCACCATAGTGGAGCCAGATGACGATGATGAGACAGAGGAGCCATATAATTTACAGGTATTCTACCAAATCTATGGATTATGTCTGTGTAATTTTATTGTATTCGTTAACCATGTGGTTAATCGTTTTTTAGGCAAGCATTAATAACCATAAAGATGCAACTCCAATGGAAACTGATGTCTCACCCCAGAAAGACCTGTCATTGGATTTGGACCTACTAGACAAGGCATCAGACTCCCAGTCATCAACCGAACTCACCACAACACCATCCCATCATACCAAGTCCCAACACAAGCAACAAGGAGGCTACGAGTGCAAATACTGCTCCTTTTCCACCCATAACCTGAACACTTTCAAAGAACATGTCGATGCAAACCACCCCAACGTCATCCTGAACCCTTTGTATCTGTGCGCTGTCTGCAATTTTAACACCAAGAAGTTTGACACCTTAACCGAACACAATGAGAGGTGCCACCCCGGCGAGAGCAACTTTAAATTCAAGCGCATCAAAATGAATAATCAGACAATCTTGGAACAGACAATAGAGGGATGCAGTAATAATGCCGTTATTTACAACTCTTCTAGCTCTGTTTCTGGTAAAGTAGAGGAACAAAGTGGTTTTCCTGGGAATAAATCCACTGCAGTAAAAATCAGCAAACCAAAAATAATGTCCTTGGATGGTAAATGGACAGACGGAGCATTGGGTAAACTTGCCCCCGAGTTGGTCAAGAAGCCAATCACCGCACTGAATGTGAACGGGACAGTCATTATCCCAGAATCAACGCTCCTCAAAGCGGACAGCCTTGCTCACATCATGCCTTCACTTCAGCGGCCTCTCAACTACACACAGGTTTGTTATTGTGGGGCTGTATGGACTATGAGGGAGAAAGAGAGTGTGATGTTTCAGAACAGTAACAGTAATTCAGAAATAAAAATAGAGATATCAGAACAAAGTTGATTGTTATAATATGAAAATAGTTACAATAATAGTTGACAATTTTATATATAACTGACCTGTTTTGTTTGTTGCATGTTTCAGGTGCCCAAAATCGCAGTGCCGTTGAACACGACCAAATATAACCCATCCCTCGATGATAATTTGACCCTCATCTCCTCCTTTAATAAATTTCCTTACCCAACCCAGGCTGAGCTGTCATGGCTCACTGCGGCCTCCAAACACCCAGAGGAGCAAATCAAAGTTTGGTTCACCACACAACGGCTAAAACAGGGTATCAGTTGGTCGCCAGAAGAGGTAAATAACCCGTAATAGTAATTACTTTTAATTACTAATATTACTACTGTAAAAACTAAACATGCTTTTATTTTATATCAGGTTGAAGAAGCCAGAAAGAAAATGTTTAATGGTACCATTTCTCAAACGTTTGCTGTAGTGGCCCCTCAGGTCAACTCACAAACATCGTCTAGCTCTTCCAATTCGGCCTCCAAACCCAGTCCGTCTGCAGCTTCTCTGCTCCAGCAGCTGCCCTGTCATCTCCTGGCTCAGACCAGCCTGGTGCTGACTCCTGTGGCAAACGGTTCTGCTGTCACCTGTGCCCCGCTGGCTTTGTCTGTGGCCAACCAGGTACACCAAACACAAGAGAGTTCTTTTCATTTACACCAACCTCATACTAAAAATATTCCACATTTAAAGCTTATTATGACACAAACTAAATGCCTGACCAGCCAGTCCCTACTACAATTTCTCTTACATTTTCAAATACAGTTTGCAGGCAAACAAAATAAAGTAGATCGCAATGTTCATAGGATTATGTTATGTTTATTTAATTTACAAATGTCTTTTAAATTATGTTAAAGGAAAGGCAGGAGGTAATAGTTGTTTTGTTTTGCAGGTTGCACAATCACTCAAAAGACCCCTGGCCTCCCCTGTGGTTTCCACAGAGAGCAAACGGCCGTCGATAATTCAAACTATTTCTACCCCTGTGCTCTCACCCAAACTGTCTTCATCCAAAGTCCTGAGCTTCACCATGGACCCAAACAAAACTGCAGAGCAGCTGTCTGTGTTGAGGGCCAGTTACACACAGTGCCCCTTTCCTGAAGAAGATGAGGTAGGTTTGTTATCACTTTCCAACATCGTGGTTTGGAACATAAGACTATTATCATTTCTATGTTCTAGATTTACAGACTGATAGAAAACACAGGGCTATCTCGTGGAGAAATAAAGAAGTGGTTCAGTGAGCAGAGACTTCTCAATCTCAAAGGTGACTTAACAAATGCCATGAATAATTAAAATCTTGGATGTGGCTTTTGTAAAGTGACTTTACATTTGTGGCAGACGGCTTCTGTATGTTTCATAAAGGTTCTGTGTATCTTTAAGGTGTTCCTCCCCCACCTGTGCTTGTCAAAGCAGAAGTCAATAATCCTCCTAAAGACGGTCTAGTTAAAAAGACTGTGCCGAGTCAGTTTCCGCTATTGGAGAGAGTCAAGGGCAAGAGCTCTGAGCAGCTGAAGGCTCTAGAAGAGAGCTTCCAAAAGAGCAGCAGTCCAACGGAGCCAGAGCTAGGTAAACTTACACACCATACTGTACCATGTTTTCTCTTAGCACTCCCCTTCAGTCAATAGACCTGTCACAATAACACATTTCAATGGATATTTTGCAAAGGAAAATACTATGTTATATGTTTTTTTAAAGTACTTTATGTGACTGACAAAAACTCAGCAGAGTAATCTCATCATGTTTTAATGTGCTGTATGTGATCCATCTTTCATTATCAAGTCATCATTATTTATATATTGTAATTTTTGTGGCCTGTTTGTCACAAGTGATTTTGTGCATCACCAATCGGCTTGTTCGCAGTTTGCTAATAAATGTTCTTGTGCAGATCAGCTGGAAAGGTAGTCTTCTCAGTGTGACTTAATTTTCCTCACCCCAGTGGAGGTGCACTCTCTTGGGTTGTCGGCTGACAGAAATTGCAAGAATGTTTTTAATGAGCCTGTTGTCCCACCCCCTAGAGTGACTATACATTGACCGTTCGACATCTTTGTTTATATTTTGAAGCCATTTCTCTCTCTCTCTTCTCTCTGCAGACCAACTTGCTCAGGACACCCGTCTCTCCAAAACCGAGGTGGACTGCTGGTTTTCTGAGCGCAGTGCTCTGGAGAAGGCTCTGCGCAGCATGAAGAGTGCGGAGGAACGTCCGGGGGCAATGCAGAACGGAGCTGCGCATTGTGAACAGGACAGGAAGCATCGCCTCTCCCCCCCTCACCCCCCGGTTCTGTCCTATTCCTCCGCGTCTCCTCCAGTACTGGCTGCAGCCTCCCCACATCCACCCACTCTCACGTCCTCCGCCTCTCCTCCCATCCTCTCCTCCTCCTCCTCTTCATCACCCCATCCCCCCGTACTCTCTGCATCCAACAGCCCTGCGCCCATCGCCAGCCGCTCCCTCGCTCTGCTCAGAGAGGTACAAAAAGTGCACAACAGCAGAGAAAGAGGTTTTTATTATGTATATGCTATTACACTGGTATGCTCATGTTTCTATGCCTGCACAATTTTGGTAGAATATGCGCGATTTGCAATATTTCTGACCAACACTGAAATTTTGAGTATCCTGTTTTTTTTGTTATATGAAGTCTAATTTTGAGAAAATAAATCAGAAAATAATTTGCGTGTTCCATTGGCAAATCAAGAGATTTTTTATCTTGATTTGCTTATTTATTGTCCCTTATTAGTTCGCAAAGAACTTAAATAATGGCAGTCTTTGTGATTTAAATACGTTTTTTTTTTTATCTTAGAAAATCCTATTGACCCTTTATTTGACCACAGATGTTCTGCCGGACACAGTGGCCGTCTCCAGAAGAGTACAGTCAGCTCGAGGTCCAAACTAGTCTGGGACGCACAGACATTGTGCGCTGGTTCAAGGACCATCGATCCGCATTAAAGAATGGAGAATCACTCGATTGGATGGAGGATCAGCTGGATGCAAACAAAGAAGTTGCACTGTCAGAGAAACCAAAATGTATTTCTATAGACAACCTATCGGCAAAAGGTATAAAAGTCAAGTCTGACTGAGTTTGCTGATACTGTATCGAAATTTCCCGATTTGCATTACTTCTTCTTAAACTGCATTGCTTGAATTGCAGAAGAAAATACTGGTGTGAAAATGACAGAGTACACAAAGCAGTTTGACCAAGACACTACGCAGTGGGGACCAGAAAAGATGGATCTCGGACTAAATGACTTGAGACAGAGAACAGACAAATCCAGTGATAAATCTGCTGACAGTGGAAGGTAAGTGGTCTCCACTCCAGTCTAACAAACTTGTCCTTGTTCTGTCATTACTTTATAATTAAAGGGATTTCTGGGGTCACTTCAGTCGTAGGATTGGTCTCAGTGTTAGCGTGAAAGCACTCTGATTGACTGGGTGTTTCAGGTGTGTAAAGGTGACTGTTACGGTGGGAGAGGACCCCCAAGCAGCTACAAAGGACACAGACAATGATGTTCTTGCTTTGGAACCAGGCAGGGTCACAGGCTGATGTAAGTACATATTAATTCAAACAAATATTTAATTTAGCTGAACTTAACATTACTGAAGCTTACCCACCCACAAAGTTGAACTTATCTCTACTTAGCCTCTTGTTACGTCTTTTAAATCAGCAATATGCTGTTAAGAATAAAATATGGAGGGCAACTAAAAAAGTGGGAGGGAACCTGGGTCTGTAAAGATGCCACAGCTGCCGCCACTTTCACCCAGGACGTTACGCTGTGTAATTAACACTCTTCAGAGCTGAGCTAGTATTGACCACATGATCATTAACATGCTCACACGTGTGTACTAGACTTTTGCTAATCTTGTCCAAAATCTTCTCTTTCATGTCGTTTCAGAGATGGTAGATGTTTTTCTGATCCTCATGGGAAAAAAGTAGATGGTAAAAGTGTAGACTCAGTCTTGCTGAGATCTCATTCAGAAGAACCATTGACCCGAGATTTGCACTGAAATGCACTAAAGTGTGACACATAAATGGACATGGGAGGAGTGCCAAAGCTGGACTTGATGCATTGTTCTGTGTTTTTGAAGCACCATTGTAAATATTTTTTTCTAATAAGAAGTGTTTGTACAGTTTTACAAAAAAAAACACTTTTGGTTATCAGTTTATACAACCCCAATATTGATGTTATTGTTTTATGGTCAAAGTGTATATATAATGAAAAAAACATATTTTTTGAAAATTATTATTTGGTTTAATCTCCAATGGCACTTAGTGTACATATTCCTGTCATTGTAATAGAGTAAGTAACGTTTGGCATTTTCAGCTTAACTGTACCAGCCATTTGGAAACTAAACCTTTCCTTATTTCTGCAGCTTCTTATTGACTTGGCCTCGTAATATTATGCTAGTGAGAGTGAAAATCACTTACACTGGAAAGTGTTAGAAGTGCAATTAGAGTGTTTGGAGAAACAGCCACAGCTTTACTGAGGGTTTGTAGCTCTGGGTAAATCGAGCCGCATTAGCACAGACCAAGGAATGAAAGCACTGTATGTCTGATGTCTTCTATGAAAAAGTTTTGCCTCAGTATCCAATATGCATTTAACAATATGCATTTATTATTTGCGTTTTGTTATACCACGCTGCCTTTGGAGCTTTCACCTGACATGTCTCACTCCCTCAACAATCTTAATGGTTTATCACTTTCATTGAATCAAAGTTTTCTTTGCTGAACAAATGTTTAGGAAGCATTTAACTGATAGGGTCTTTATTTCACATATTTCTCTTCCTATATTTTCAAATATGGCAATAGCGCTTAGATTGTTAAAATAAGTAGTGTTTCCTGTTTTTCTGTCATTTTGCTTCAAACTAGCTCTTATGTCCATAGTGAAATGAGCCACACATGGGTCCCCCTCTTGTATGGAGCGAAAGTGACAAAAAAAAATCAAACATTCACATAATATTGAAGTAAGCCACTTTGTGGAATATTTTCCCAGAGAGTTTTCATCATAAACACGATATGCTCCATTATTTTTCGCTAAAGCAGGTGTACAACTGTTCTTGCTGAATGTTTGTTGATGGCATAGCTTAAGTTTCATGTTCTACAATTACTCTGCTTCAACTGAATAAAAACACTTCCAGCTGTTTTGGAGACATGTCTTATATAAGTGACTGGTGATTTGTCCTTGTGAGACAAAAGTCGATAAAAAACAGGGTCTGGATATGTTTTCAATAAACTGTAATATTTACAAAAGGTTTCATCACTACAGAATTGAATAAGACAGGAAATCTGTGCCACAGCAGCTTTAAAACTTCACACCAATGTACAAACCTTGTCACAATGTCTATCTGTACTGAATTGGCAGAATATCTTTCTTATACAATAGTATGACAATGTAAAAAATGACATTTTAGAAGAGATTTACAATACAGAAAAGAGACTATCCATCTTTCACCAACTTGTAAAAGGATCAGTAATGGGCAGGATCAAGACAAAAGTGAGGCATATCAATTCAACTATATCCTTTTTCTCTGTGGCATTTCCACAGCCGTTTTTTTCACCCCATCTTTCCCCCTCACATTTAGTGAAGCTGTACTACTCTCTGCTGCGTTTTAGAGGATTTTCTTGTCAAACTAAAAAAGATGTTTTATGTTACTTGTGAAGATACGGAAGCTTGTTAGGTTCACTTGTGAGTGTTTTTTTCCCCGCTGGTATCATGTTATTTCATGATACTTTCATGAAATAACATAACTATCATGTTATTTCATGATACACAACTATCATGTTATTTCATGATACACAACTATCATGTTATTTCATGATACACAACTATCATGCTATTTCATGATACACAACTATCATGTTATTTCATGATACACAACTATCATGTTATTTCATGATACACAACTATCATGTTATTTCATGATACACAACTATCATGTTATTTCATGATACACAACTATCATGTTATTTCATGATACCAATTTATCAGAAGCTGACAGCTTCTTCTTCTGTATCTACAGTATCATGAAATTTCATGATAAATTGGTATCATGAAATAACATGATAAATTGGTATCATGAAATAACATGATAAATTGGTATCATGAAATAACATGATAAATTGGTATCATGAAATAACATGATAAATTGGTATCATGAAATAACATGATAGTTGTGTATCATGAAATAACATGATACCAGTGGGGGGGAAAAAAACACACTCACAAGTGAACCTAACAAGCTTCTGTATGAAGAAGCATTCAAATCATTCGATGTTAAAACGTTAACAGTATTTTGTGGGGTCTGGCTCATTCACCACCAAGACGAAATCCTTGGCCCCAATTGTATCGCCCCATCCCAAACCCAGCCTGTTCCTGTGGAGCTGCTCTTCTGGTGGGTGGTGCTCCAAAGCCCGACACTCCTCCTCTCCTGTTTGGGAAAAGTCTATACCTGAAACAACACGAAGGTGTAACAATGGAGTCAAACAATCTCAAAACATGAAAGTACCTTAGATACACTTTTTGCTTACAGAAATTCTGGTGTAGAGAGGAAGGCACGACCACCAAGGTCTATGGGGTACTTAAACATAAGGAAGTAGTACAGATGGCCCACGAGGTTTCCAATCAGCTCATTCAGAAAACTGCAAGTTAAAAGATCAAATCAGAACTCTAGCTGTATTTGCATTGATAACTCAAAAAACAACTTACGAGCCACCAATGATAAAATTGAAACCCAGAATAACCCATGGAAGATAGTGGGCCTATATAAAAACAAGAGAACATTTTGAGAATGTCAAATATTCTTTATAAAAAGGGGCTAAGTCTGACCTGCAGAAAAATATTTAAATTCACCTTAAACCGTGTTCCAAACCAGAAAGATACAATGGTGTCCTTGTTGAACTGAGCCCATACATACAGCACAGACATGATGAGTGGGATCATCAGCAGCTGAAAGAACAATACACTTTATTATGAGTGCTGGAAGTAACAAGTTGACATAATACTTTAATGTGCGAATTCGGTCTCACCTGCATGTCCATGAGCAGACCAACTATCTACAGCTAGAGTCAAGGACAGTACAATAACAGAAAATCTTGACTCAGAGCTGCCACCTTGTGCCTTAATCGTATAAACAAACCTTATGAACCCATCGCCCCAGTTTACCTTACATGAACTTGAACAATGTGTCCATCTAAGCTGTTTGCCTATAGATATACACACAATACAGAAGCTTAATTTATACAGACAAAACATGTTAAA
Organism: Knipowitschia caucasica; assembly: GCA_964034765.1. Lineage (NCBI taxonomy): Eukaryota > Metazoa > Chordata > Actinopteri > Gobiiformes > Gobiidae > Knipowitschia > Knipowitschia caucasica. The sequence continues at coordinate 13,187,761 of OZ035829.1, forward strand.
TAATGAATTGGTACTTGCTTCTTTACATACTTTGTCTCAATAGGAGAGTAACTAAAGACTTCAGATGAAAGGTAGAACAGATTAAATACAACGGCATTGTTTGCCATTATCAAAGATTATTATACTGACAAAACAAGGAAGATGGGCTCCCCCTCTTTGCCGCATATGACCTAGATTATGTTTCCTCCCTCTGCAGGGTAGACCGACACGGGCCACTGGAACAGAGCCACCCTGACATGGCACAATGCTGCAGTAGGAGTGGTGCACAAAAGATGCGTGAATGGAAAAAGCGATAGCACAAAGACCAAATAAGAAGCAAAATGGAATAGGTAAAATATGTGTTACTGTGAACGAGGGCTGTAAAGCAATATAGATGTTCATAAAATGATTCAGGATACAACAATGCAGAGCCAGTTGAATGTGAGCATGAAGACATAGTCTGCAGGTCTGCCATCAAATGCCCCTGTAGAAAGAGAAATATAAATATGACACAAACCCACAGGTCATCCGCCAATTAATACTGCTAAACAAATATTTGGATTAGTCCCATCCTTTAAAAAACTGCCTAATTGCAACAGCAGTCTGCTTCATATTTAATTAAGCTTTATGAAAACCCCTCTAACAAATGTCTATTGAATACATGCATCCTTACCTGTCTCAAGCCTTGTGGAGTAATGGTAGAGGAAATAGAGATTGACCAAGTAAAGAAATCCTGTGTTTGGGTAGATTGGAAAGTACAGGGTTGAGGTTACAGGTCTCCATAACTGCAACAGAAAATACATCCAAGTAAAGAAAACAGCCATTTATTGTACTACAGTTTCACTTGCGTATTTCATATGTTGTCTTAGTAAAATATGAAATATTTGAAATGTATAATCTCAATAATTATAATGACAAAATTGAGAGAAGTTTTTTATTTAGGGGAATTCATATTTTTTAACAATAAAATCTTTAAAATATTTCTAGATTCAAACTTCTGGCACCCTTTGTTTAAATGCTGCTACCTCAAACATGTAATATCACATAATTGTGGCGCTGTTACATCATGCAGGTTTCTGCCATTCAAAATCTAAGTATTTGTTTTTTAACAATCGCATGATTGTGTTTGCGAAAATGTTTTAATTCAAGAAAATTACGAAATTAAACTTGTCATGTGGAAGTTTTGGGAGCTACAGGAGGATCACATTTTTATCGTTGATGGTCACCATCACTTCACACACAAAAAAAAGGTTTGAATAGCTTGAGACCTGGGTCGACAGTGGCTCAGTTGGTAGAGCATTGGCCTTAGAGCCTGAAGGTCATGGGTTCGAGCCCATCATAAGACCTACTTCACGACTCCCACTGATGACTGCTGTCGTTGTGTCCTTGGGCAAGACACTTAACCCCACTTTGCCTGAAGCCCCCACTGAAAGATCTCAGCTCCTGTGGACTCACCACCTGCAGGAGTATCAGTGAGGGGCTGGTGCTTTGTGTACTGGGTGTAGCTCTGACTGCCACCCCCCCGACCCAGAAATGGATTAAGGGGAAGAAAATGGATGGATGGATAGCTTGAGACCAATATAATTTTTCAAATGTAGGTTCACTATGATCTTAAATACTGGTGTCATATATTAGAAGACAGAAGCAGTCTGACAAACTTTGTTTGGTGCACACGGTCTCTGTCTCAGCATATCCTGAACCCCTTTGTCTGAACCAGGAATGGACCCGGTCTATACCAGCAGGGGTCACTCAACAAACACATACAACACACCCTCAAAAATACAGTCAGAAAAAGGAGAATTTTTGACATTGTTGATTTTACAAAAGTGGGCCATTGATCAGAACAACAGAAAATCCACCTGATGCAGTTTAATTCAAAACGTCAGGAAATCCGAGCATTGGGCGCCTGAGGTTCAGAAGCTGACGAGAATACTATATTTTTAGGTTAAGATATTATCAATTTCACATTCTAAATCATGAAATGACAAAGCAAAAGGTCCCGTTATCATTTCGAATGGCCAAAAGACATTCATTATAGTTCTTCTTTAAAATTATAATTTAAATTATACGTTAAATTTCAAATAAGAACAAGGATTTAATTACTGATATAATTGAGGCATACCAATTATTTGAATGTATTGTATAAGTTAAAACTACAATAAGATCATGCATTGTTTGGGGGGGGAAAGGAAACCTGGAGCTATGGGATAATAATGTATATTTTGTCTAGTAAGTCTAGATACTAAAGACTACACTATTTATATACACTATTTAACTGCCTAATATAATTATCGCAAATGTAACAATCTTTAGACAAGAAACATAGACTGTATATGACAAGAACAGAAAAATAGGACAAAAGTGCTAGCATTTGAGACATGTTTTTGACAGCATCCGGAAGTTCATGCATACGTCGCGTTCGCCCATTGGTTTACGAGCAAAGGCCCTAAGGAACTCGAGATGTTAGCCACCTGCTAACTACAACAAACATCCAAAAAACACATTTATAAAACATATTTTACTTTTGTAATGGTGCAAATCAAATCAAACTTACGTGGAATTTGTTAAAAAATAACTGTGGCGCCAGTACGAGGTTCATAGGATTAATTAAGCCCAGTTTTCCAATGAGGGGAACGACGATAGACCCTGCAAACCATGACCGGGTGATTAAAGGGATGGTTCTGAACCAGTCCCCGATTTCTGACATCTTTCCGTACGAACACAGGCAAATGTATATCCTCAAAGTACTGTCTATTAACGAGAAAATCGATAGTAAACCCTATTGTACAGTGTTTTCTAGCTAATCAGAAGTGCTTCTCGGCTAGTTTACATGACGTGGCTAACCGACTAGCTAAAACGTCACCCACAACGTTACTAAAAACATTAGAATGAATCCTGTAAGCCTTTCACAGTAAAATCATCCTTAACCCCCCTCCCCCTCCACTTTATAACATGTCTGTTGTTCTCTAACGTAACGCAACATTGACTCTAATACATCGCTCTTTCATCAAGTAAATATCATAGACTATAGCTAAATATATGTTTCTCTTGGCATTATTTACAAATATTTGACCTCAGCAATTTATTGTGAAAATAGAAGCAACAGCCTTATCATACGTATTTTCATTTTACTTCTGAATGCGTATGATAAAAACAGCATATTTTTATTCACAAGCAAAAAAAATTGAAATCACAGTTGTATTTCCACCTATTTTTAAGTGATGAACTCATTGCAGTATGTAATGAATAAGAAAAGCAAACTACTCCAAGACTGTAACAAAGACTTCTTCAATGAAACCCCCTGACACGAACTAAATTAACTTTTTGGTTTATTAATTTATTTGTATTCTATATATTGTATTTTGTTGTTTTGCTTTGACGATTGTTGTAAATTGAAAATAATAAAAATTTGGGGAAAAAAGAAGAAAAAAAAATAGAGTTAAAAAAAGGAGTAAAATCAAACATTTTTATTCGAATCTTGTTTAAGAATAATAAAACATAAATAAATAAAACACCTAACATTTTAAACCAGCGTTGGTTTGTTCGGGTGGGTGCTCGTGTTGTCATCGTCGCTGACCTGGCAACGTCCTCCTAAAGAACATTTGTGATTTGTTTTATTTCAGCAAACAAGATAATGACACAGAAGTGCATATCACAATGTATTTAGACGGAATGAGTTGATCCTCTCGAAGAATAGACAGTAATCTCGAACAGTGAAAAAACAGCTCTTTTTCAAACTTGGCGCTGTTTGCCCCGCCTGCAGAGCGTGCTGCAGTCTGGTTAGCTCTATTAGCATTTAGCACAACAATGTTTTTGTGCTCTAACCAGGCTCTAACAAGATAAAATATAATAAAGGACATAGGCATTAAACGCTTTTGTTACAATGCAAGTGACAGATATTGGGAATAAGGAAGCTGGGAAAATCTGGCATCGAACAGCAATACCTCGAAAAGGGTGAGCATTAAAAGTAACCATATTTTGTGTATTGACGCAACATATCTTATTGTGTTGGTATATTACTACCGTTGCCTAGTGCCATTTTACTTTGTCCGGGTACGCTTGTTTGTATATTTAAAGTTTCCCCACCTGTTGATCTGCAGATGATAGTTAGCATTAAAGGTCCACTTTGATGCACTGTAACTTTTAAATGAGGACACTTGTGGTACATGTCTATTCTCTTGATCTGAGTTGTAAAATATATATAGTGTAAATATAACGTTAATTGCTGTCAAACGCCATGGAATCGAACTGCCCCTCTCCCCTAAATTATTAAATATTTAACAAACCATAATAATATAAACATAATGATAAAAAAATTAAGAGGGCTATTTGTTGCATTACTTTGTATCTATGTCTGGTATGAAATCTATTTTTTTAAGATGTTCTTCAGTTTCACGCTGCTATGTGATTTTATTGCAAACATGGCACACAATAAAACAATTGTTTATTTTTGCTTTTGGTCTGGTCAGGCCGATAGTGACAGTGATTCGCACTGCACAACAAGGCAAGACTGTGCGCTTTCTCCATGTTGCCTTTGACACCACAGGAGAGTCCTTCATTGCTGGCGACCATCATGGAAACATCTATCTGTTTGACATATCCAGAAACAGGTGAACAATTAATACCTGCTTTTGATCAATGATCACAAATATATGATTCATCTGGCATGGTTTTATAAACAACTGGGTAATATCTAATTATGTTTCCATGTGTTGGGGCAGATTTCGACTGGTGCAGAAAACCGGGCAAGCCTGCACTGCTCTGGCATTTACACTTCGCCGAACATCAGAGTTCCTTGTGGCTTTAGCAGATTACACTATCAAATGTTTTGATAAAGGTGGAGTGAATTTGATGTGTCATGAAACAAAAAGCTCTATCCATATGTTATACATGTATTTTCAAGAGCCTCTCAATTAAGTTTGTTTTATTTTCATCTGTATTTTTTGGACAGACACAAAGCAGCTAGTTAGTTGGATGCGTGGCCATGAGGGAGCAGTTTCATCCATGTCTGTTCACAGTTCGGGCAGATATGCCATCACTACCTCCTCAGACACTGCTCAGATTTGGGACCTGGACACTTTTCAAAGAAAAAGAAAGCTCAATATTCAACAGTCTGTTGGCATACAAAGGGTAAATATGCTCAAATACATTTGCATTACGTATTAATTTATTGGGTACATAAATCTGTTATATGTGATATGAAGTTAAAATGATTCTTCTATATTTCAATTTTTAAACTACATTACTGCTTCCTTTTAGGTGTTTTTCCTTCCACATAGTAACACTATACTCAGCTGCTTCAGTGATAACTCCATCTTTGCTTGGGAAAGTGATACAATGTTCTGCAAGTACCAATTGCCTGTCCCAGATTGTGGACCTCAGATCTCATACAAGGCCTTTGCTGTCACAAGGTAGGGTTCATTTTACCTACTGGTAAAAATAAAGGTAGGGTTTATTTGACCACTGGAGGTCATTGTTGAACCCAAAATAAGGGTGTATTATTATGAGGGCGAAGGGAACTCGGACGAACAAGGAAGACATCTCAGAATGAAGTAAGTACTGTGGTAGATCTCAAACGGCGCCAGAGTGAAAGAGGGGGTGCGGCCTTGTGCAGGGGCATTTATAGAGGACGGTGGCTGGTGATTGGAGCAAATTATTTTGATCTCTCTGGCGTGTGACCTGGGGGTCACGAGTGATATCCCACTAGCGAAGTCCTAAGGGACGTAGCACCATGACGTAGAATCCATTAGTTTTATTTTAGTCTTTATTTAAAAGGGACAGTGTACAGCAACATTAGACTCAAAGACAGTTTGTTCTGCACCAGATTATAGCTACACAGCTAATTTCCATCTGCAGTCCCCAGTTCAGAAGCTAATGAAACTGTAATTTTGTCTGTTTCAAAAGCAGTGAACTGACTGAGGTGACTTGTAATCAGTGCACTCAAAGTGTGAATGCATCCTTTGATACATTTTTTACATTCTGACTGTCCACTCTTTATGTCAGAGATGGGAAGAACCTTGTATCTGGCGGCCGCTGCAATCTGCTGCATCTTTGGTGTTTGGAAAATAAAGAGCTCATCAGAGTGATTCAAATGCCTTCACAAGTCAGAACAATCAGACAGCTTGAGTTCATACCTGACCCTTTTGACAGTGGAGACAACCAGGTGAAAGAAAAAGTTTTGTAAATATTTCAGAAGCACAATTTTTGGCTTTAGTAACACCTATTTCTTTTTCTTTAGACTCTGGGTATTCTTAGCCAGGATGGCATATTGCGCTTCATCAACATCCACACATGCAAACTTCTGTTTCAAATTGGCTCACCTGACCATGCCCTAACTGCAGTCCACGTTTGCCCCAATGGAAAACATCTTGTTGCCATCATGGACAGTGGTGGCATCAATATCTATAGTTTACAGAGTCTGAAAGAAGAATTAAATCAGGTGCCACTCAGATAAGTCATTTATTCAGAATATTTTGTGGATTTTACTCATACATTTTTTATTGAATTTTTTTTTTTTTCAAGACTCCTAATTCCCAGGTTGTTTTGGTCAAAGACAAGTTGTTTGACCAGTCTGTGCCAAAAGTTAAAGTCAAGTTGGGAACAGTGCAAAAACCAGCTGCATCTTCAGGTGTACGACGAACACAAGGAAAAATCCTAAGATCTACAGGTGCATCAGATGATAAGGAGGTATAGGGCTCAGCCATAATTTAAAACTAAAAATAATATTGTAGTTTTGCATGCAGTAAATTTGTATGTGTCCTTTTTAGAATGAATTGCCTGCTGGTTTAAACAGGAAGAGATTAGTTGCTCTATTAAAAGCATTTGGAGAGTATCCTGCTAAATATAGGTGATGTGAACATGGTTATTCTAACAATAGGAAACTAAAACTTGTATTATATTGCTGGTATTATTTCATTTTTGTAGGATGTTTGTGTGGCGTTCTTTGCTGTTTCTGCCAGAAAACTCTGCAGCGTACAGCAGTCTGTCTGACAAAGGCCCTCACTTGGCATACCTCTCTCTGCATGACAAATATCCCATCAAAAGCCAGAAACTTCAGAAGGGACTGCAAAGGTTACCACAAGCTAAAACATTGTTTGTTAGGAAATTCTGCTACAATTATCTAAACACTGCTTTCTACAGAGTTTTGTCTGCCATGGCTCACTGGGCAGCCATTTTTGGAGAGGTTGAGTATCTCCCTCTTGTGGTCTTTCCTTTTGTAAAGCTCTTTCAGAACAATCCTTTGCTCTGCTTCGAGGTGGTCGCCACGGTTATAAGTATGTTTACCAGACATTATTTATTACATTAAGTTTGCTAACTAACAGTCCAACATTGACGTTACTTTTTTATCTCTATAGTAAACTGGTGTCAGCACTGGTTTGAATACTTCCCCAATCCTCCTCTTAATATTTTGAGCATGGTAGAAAATGTTTTGGCCCATCATGACAAAGAACTCCTGCAGCACTTGGTGGACTGTGGCGTCACCTCTCAGGTAACCCCAGGATCCTGAGAAGTCTCTTGTGTTGCATTTGACTTCTGCATGTCCAGTAATCTCTTATCATTCTTTTGATATTAAAATCTCATATGACATCTCACATTTCTATTTTAAACTTGGTGATATGTTGACAGCTGTATGTTTGGCCCTTGCTGGAAACCCTGTTCTCTGAGGTCCTCACTCGAGATGAGTGGCTTCGACTTTTTGACAACGTTTTCACCAATCATCCATCATTCCTGCTTATGACCTGTGTTGCTTATATCACATGCAGCCGAGAGCCTCTATTACAATGTTCACAAAAACAAGACTTTGAGGTAACACGCTCATTATCCTTACACCCTTCCTTTTAAAAAGACTCCATTAACACTATCGGCATCTTACATTTTAGTATTTCTTTCATCATCGGAACAACTTGGACGCGGGAGTCATGATAAAGAAAGCGTATCGTTTGATGAGTACCACCCCAGTAGACATTCATCCAAAGACTATGCTTTCTGAATTCACTCCACTCACAAAGGGACAGTACCCAGTCTTCAATCAGTACCCAGAATTCATAGTTGAATACCAGAGCCGTGAAAGGGAGAAGATACGACTGGAAGAGATGGAGTATTTGCGTGAGAGGTGCTAAATCTTTCAAAATGTGAGGGAACGTATTGTGTTTTACTGCATGAAGAGTGTATGGGTTGTTTTGTCATCTCAGGCAGGAGTTGTCCACCATGCATGCAGAACTTGTTCGTCGAGAAGCTGAACAAGAGACTTACTACGCGCAACAGGTCAGTAATAAAGTTTGCATTATGGAAAAGTTAACTCGACAGTAAAATGACAAGTGTGAAATTAATCTCAGGAGCTGCTACAGAAGGCTGAAGCAGAGCGCAGAAAAACACTTTCACAAGAGGAAGAAAAGCTGACACGGCAGAGGGAACGGTAAAAGCGGATCATTTCACTTATTAGTAGATGAAGCAGAGATGGATTGTGGGTTTTTGTGTGTGCAGTTTGGCCGCCATGAAGAGGGAGCTGAAAGTGAAAGAACTGCAACTTCTCGATGCATCCAGGAGACGATTTCTTAAACACCAACAGGAAAAAAAGGCTTCGCAAATTGAAAAACTGGACCAGGAGATCTCTAGAAAGGTCCAAACATCCATCCATCCATCCATCCATTATCTTCCGCTTGTATCCGTGATCTTGTTCTTCCGGTCATTACCCAATGCCGTAGCCTCCTCTCCAGTACCTTGGAGTAGACCTTACCGGGGAGGCTGAGGAGTGTGATCCCACGATAATTGGAACACACCCTCCGGTCCCCCTTCTTGTAGAGAGGGACCACCACCCCGGTCTGCCACTCCATTGGCACCGTCCCCGATCGCCACGCAATGCTGCAGAGACGTGTCAGCCAAGACAGTCCTACAACATCCAGAGACTTTAGATAATCAGGGCGGATCTCATCCACACCCGGAGCCTTCCCACCATGGAGGCTACCAACCACCTTGGTGACCTCAGCCAGGGAGATGGATGTATCTGCCCCAACATCCTCAGCCTCTGCCTCTGTAACAGAGGACGTGACGGGGGGATTGAGGAGAACCTCAAAGTATTCCTTCCACCGCCCGACAATATCCCCAGTCGAGGTCAGCAGCTCTCCACCCGCACCGTACATGGTGTTGGCAAAGAACTGCTTCCCCCTCCTGAGGCGCCGGACAGTTTGCCAGAATCTCTTCGAGGCCGATCGATAGTCATGCTCCATGGACTCTCCGAACTCCTCCCAGTCCCGGGTTTTTGCCTCTGCAACAGCCCGGGCCGCGGCACGCTTGGCCTGCCGGTACTGGACAGCTGCCTCAGGAGTCCCCCGAACCATCATTGCTCGATAGGACTCCTTCTTCAGCCTGATGGCATCCCTTACTGCCGGTGTCCACCACCGGGTTCGGGGGTTGCCGCCGGGACCAGCACCAGAGACCTTGCGACCACAGCTACGAGCCGCCGCATCGGCGATACAGGCAGAGAACATGGTCCACTCGGACTCCATGTCCCCCTCCTCCGCCGGGACCTGGGAGAGAAGCTCTCCCGGAGGTGTGAGTTGAAAGTCCGTCTGACAGGGGGCTCAGCGAGACGTTCCCAGCAGACCCTCACTATACGCTTGGGTCTGCCTGGCTTGGCTTCTTCCCCTGCCAGCGGATCCAACTCACAACCAGGTGGTGATCGGTTGACAGCTCCGCCCCTCTCTTTACCTGAGTGTCCGAGACATGCGGTCGAAGGTCAGATGATACGACAACAAAGTCGATCATCGACCTCCGGCCTAGGGTGTCCTGGTGCCACGTGCACTGGTGGACACCCTTGTGCTCGAACATGGTGTTCGTGATGGACAAACTGTGACTGGCACAGAAGTCCAACAACTGAACACCGCTCGGGTTCAGATCAGGGGGGCCGTTCTTCCCGATCACCCCTCTCCAAGTGTCACTGGCGTTTCCCACATGGGCGTTGAAGTCCCCCAGGAGAATAACGGAGTCCCCGGGCGGTGCACCCTCCAGTACCCCTCCCAAGGACTCCAAGAAGGCCGGGTACTCTGCACTGCTGTTAGGCCCGTAGGCCGTCACAACAATGAGAGACTTGTCCCCCACCCGGAGGCGGAGGGACGCGACCCTCTCATTCACCGGGGAGAACTCCAACACGTGGCGGCTGAGATGGGGGGCAATGAGTATGGCCACCCCAGCTCGCCGCCTCTCCCCGTGGGAAACACCAGAAAAGTGGAGCGTCCAACCCCTCTCAAGGAGTTGGGTCCCAGAGCCCAAGCTGTGTGTGGAGGTGAGGCCGACTATCTCTAGTCGGTATCGCTCAACCTCCCCCACGAGCTCGGGCTCCTTCCCCCCCAGTGAGGTGACGCTCCACGTCCCAAGAGCCAGATGTTGTGTGTGCGGACTGGGTCGCCGAGGTCTCCGCCTTCGACTGCCGCCCAGTCCTCTCAGCAACGCGGTCCAAACATTAAATTAGTAATGAGACTGTGTTCAGTCCATAGAATCTGAGCATGTCAGATTGTAAAATATTATTTGGAGTGAATAATGGTGAAGATGAAACCATTCATGGATAAAGAGACAGGAAATGTATTTGTGAACACCAGCAGGGGGTGATCAACACATGTTTTAACTATATACCAAAGGAAATAAATATGTATAAACTACAAACATACCAGGGATAACAAAGGACATTTTACTTTTATGTCTTGTGCAATCCTCTGGTAAAATTGACCCACCTCAGTGATGCAAAAAATACCCTACCTTTTTTATGATTTTTCACCAGCCCTGAGTCATTTAGACCCTAATTTATGGTGTTTATCTTCTACTTTTAATCACTGTGGTGCTCTATTAACTCACCTGAGTTTGTACTGGGTCAACTGCACAATTAGATGGACAGAAGCTTGTTTCATGTGGCTGGGCTTAGTAAATTCACTAAGGGCTGTTTTGATTATTAAAATGTAATTCACTGTTATGTATAACAGATGGATCTTCGGGATAAGGAAACGAACACAGCCATTCAAGACCTGGAAGTGAGACAGATGGAGCTGGAGGCGCAGAGGAGACGACTTGAAGAGGTGCTTCTCCTTATTTTTGTTTAACTGTTTGATATTTTTGGTTTTAGAAGTATCTAAAGACACTTTTACACTTATTGGTTTGGTTCACTTAAACTTAACAAATTCTCGTTTCTTTTGTTAAAAAATGCTTTATCTTTAATGAGTGTGAACGTGCACAAACATTGATACATTGGTGTCTTATCCAGGTGTATATAAGGTGTCATCAAGGTTTTGTTCCATTCATTGTTGTTTAAGTGTTACATTACATTACATGAAAACCTGCGGCTTATATTCATGTGGGGCCTAAATGTGAACAATAAGATATGATAGATGGCCTTTATATGTCGTCCGTCATTGGGGAAATTTCAAATAGAATATTTTCTTTTCAACTTTAAAAACAGTTGCACATATAACAATAATAATATTAGATTATTATATCTAAATGTTTTTTTCCTCATCTAGTGCTTGTTGAAAGAGCAGGAGGAAACTGATAGAAGAGTTGGCACTGAAGTGGAAATGAGATTGAGACAAGCAGAGAATGACACTCTTCTACAGCGACTCTATAAACCAAACCAAAACATTCAGGTAAAAACTGCAGATGCACACTTTACTGACCTGAAGGACATTCCCATATTGATAAACTAGATTCGGTGGAAACTGGCTTTCTGAGTTGATAAAAGGCATGTTAATGGTCTTTACTCCTCAGGATCCAGAGACCTCCCTGGCAGAGGCGTGCCAGCAGCATTTGGACTTGTGCTGGGAGCGCGAGGTAGTGGAGCGGTTAGAGAATGTGGAGCAGGACTCAAACAGAGAGAGACTGTCCCAGATGCTCTGGCAAACGGAGACCGAGGAGCAGAGACTGACTGACACTGTGAGAGCAGCAGCAGGAAAGACGGTGCAGAAACTACTGCTTGTTAAGAATATTAAAAGAATACTTCAACCTCTAATCACTGTATCAAATATGTGCTTTAGTGGGAAGACGTCATGAACGCCCAAGTCGAGTTTGCACATCTGCATAACCGCATGTCCCCAGGAAAAAGAGGTACTTTTTATCGGCAACAGTACACTGGCAGGACAATTTTTTTCCATCACACTAATAAGTCAATCTCAAATTATCATTACTTTCATTAAGTGCGAGAAAAAATCCAATATGTTTGGCCCCCGGTGAAAAAGTGACCAGTCTGTGTTCAGTTGTGAGTAACTTTCTTGAAAAGATGAGTTGCATTTCATTGGCCACACCTAAAACTGAAAAGCAACTGGAAGTCACTCCTTAAAAGGCAGACCACTGCATGGCAAAATAACACTGCATTTGATCAAACGGACACCATGTCTAGTTGGTTAATCATCTTAAAAATATCTATTAGAATAATTTCCAACAATTCAGAACAATTTAAAGACCGAAAAGGCATGGGCTGAAGTTTAACACAAACTCAAATCACAATCTGCAGGAACTCAAAACTCTAACCTGCTTCATGGGCAACGTAATCATTATTTTCAGTTGCACATGTACACAAATGTTTTCAAAAGTAAATATATGCCATATTTAGTTTTGTTATCATTACTATAACCGATACTAATATTATATTAATATGAATGATAAGATATTAATATTGCTATAAAATGGATGAATTGAACTGAAACATGTTTAATCGGTTGCTACAGCTGCTTTGTTGCCTCAGCTCTGGACAAGTTGCTGTCATTGATGGAACAATGAATTCAGCTGCCTCCAGGAAATCCTGATGGTTAAACCTCACAGTCAGTTTGAGCCTAAAGCCCAAGTGCTTTTGGGTCATGGAGCTGGACTTAAACACTTTAACAGTTTGGAAGTGAGTTTTGAGCCATTAAGGCCTTTCCAAAATTCAACCAGTTTACCGTTTAATTATTTATTTATTTATTCAGCTATCTGTTTATTCCAAAAACCATCATTAACATAATTGTACAACAGAATAATACAATCAATTTACAAGGTTTGGAAAGGGGGTTGGCTGAAGCAAAGGCTTGTATATTTCCAACCTCTTACATTCCACAGTCATACATACAGCACACAGGAGATTAAGACACATACAAACATACAAACCAAACACACAACACACTCACATTGGCCCAATCACTCTCCGACCCCCCCATCCCTCTCTCAACACCAGATAGTTTTTAAATTTGTTCTTGAATATTTTAATGTTTGAGGATGATTTCAATTTATCTGACGGTCCGTTACAAATATTAACTCCACTCACAGAGATACACATTGACTTAAGGGTTGTTCTAATTTTAGGTTGATATAATTTACCGTGTCCTCTGAGTTTGTGCCTGTGGTGAGCGTCTCTATCATGGAACAGCTCCTGTAAGTTGGATGGGAGAGTTTACAGATGTCCTGAACATTATCTGAACAGTTTTAGACACACATTTAATTAATCTTTTCCCACTTAAAACTGGGATTGTCTTTTGTGTGAAATAACATTGTGACTAATAGTTAATACTATAATTATACAACATGATAATACTATTTTTTACATTCCAAAGGTGGCGTGAGACAAAGATCCTCTCCATCCTCTCACAGACTCCCTCACTCTTCAAATGGCACGACTGAGGCTGCCGTGCCCAGTACTAGTGCAGCTTTCACGACTGGCCACAGAACGGCAGCTTCAGCGCAGGAACAGGGAACGACCAGGGTTTGTCTGAACAGCAGCTCGCCCTCAGAGAGCACCTCCACCAGCTGTAAGTATTCAGGAGATTAGAGTTTAGTATCAGTTCTTGCCTAACTGCCTTATTCTTCAGCTGGTCAAATGTATTTTTGTCTTTTCCTCTTCCTGTGAAGTCTCGCTGGACCGTGGTCGGGCTCAGCTGGATGACGGGGAGCGAGTGCTGCTAAAGGAAATCCGGGAATTGAGGCAAAAACTTGCAGCTCGAGGCAAAGAAGGAAGTTCTGTGTCTTCTCAGTCCATCCACACTCTGCCTTCCCCCGTTTCTCAATGACAACTGTTTTAGTGAACAAGTGAAACTCAACATGTTTTACTATTAATATATTTTTTGTACAAGTCATTTTTTGAACATAGTTTGTTTATGCATTAAATGATGCATTAAAAACTAACATGAGATATGTTTTTATTTTTGAGGGGATAGAACATGCCAAAAGTCACTTTCTAATAACTTGTTATTAGTAAATTGTTTATTGAATAAGGGTAATGCCAACACTAAAACTGCGTAAAACTTGTTTTAATTTTTATTATCAACATAATATCGCCAATCTAAGACGAGGTCAAATATTTATATATTCTACAAAATGAAGAGGTAAAATCATGGACTGAGACAGAACATTGTAAACCAACATACAACATTTCTTTTAACACAAAATCATTTGTAGACATTAGAAGGAGGTCTAATACACCCCCACAGTCACTCCATTATAATTGACTAAAGGGTGGATTCAGTATTCCGTGTGAGTTTGGGCTCTGAGAGCAGCAGGTGTGAGTTTGACATGAACTATTGCTGACAAGTATCTTCATACCTGTCACTCATTTATTTCCAGCCCTCCTCCCTTAAGCATGTGCTGATCTCTGAAGAACTTTGACACTGTTGATTTATACCTGGGTGCAAAACTATTGAATAATTGGAAAACCTTTTACAATTACATTCCTTTTTTGTTCCTAATTGCTAGTTGCTTGTGGATAAATGTAACGTCTTGTTCTCATTCTTTCTGTGGCCTCAGGGCTTGTGTGAAATTGGGAGTCATGTGTTAAGAGTTAAACAGTGACTTCAAGCAGGGGCGTGTTTACAGTTCCCTCTCTTTCCTCTCAGAGAAAAGCATGTCTAACTTCCCCCAGTAGCGTGCAGTCTGAGATGACTGCTTCAGTCTGTTGGAACAGGCTGGTACGTGACAAAACCTAGTTTGTTCTGACTCTCTAATGGAAGCAAATGTCCCTCCGCTCTGGTGCAGAAGAGTCAAACTACAGGGTAAAGTCAGGAGAAGAGTGCAGGACTTGCGGATACCATCTTCGTCCATTTTTGACTCTCTGAGCAGCAGGGCCACTCTGGAGCTGAGCCACAATGAGAGCGCTCGCCTGGCCGCAGACTGTCTCCTCTCACAGGGCCTGGAGGCTTACCAAGAGACGCTGCAGACTGAGGGAGAAGTGGACTTCCTGTCACAGCTGGAGAAGAAATACTTCTTGGAAAATGGAGAAGATTGTAAGACAAATTGTTTGTATTTGGAATGTTACTTATACTATTAGCACATTGATCATGTGTTGTACCAAACAGCTGAACCAGATGCAGGTGATGGCGGTGATGCGTTTGAAAGCTCATCCTCCAGCTTTCATTCAGCGACACAGTGTCCCTCAGTGCCCTGCTCTACTGAAGGTATTCACTCAAGCTCAGCTAAAAGTTGTACGAGTTCACTTATTATGTTATTTACATATATCAAATTACAACCTTAGCATTGTTTTATTGTATTACAAATGTATAATTAAAGACATCTAATTCTGGGTGACAGTCTGTTAGAGCATTGGCCTTTAGGCTTGAAGGTTGTGGGTTCGATCCCACCTCTCCGTCTCCCACTGATGTCTGCTGGCGTTGTGTCCTTGGGCAAGACACTTAACCCCACTTTGTCTGAAGCCCCCGCTGAAAGATCAAGGCTATGCTCACACTTACAGAGCAACCGTCCTCCTGTGGACTCACCACCTGCTGGAGGATCAATGAGGGGCTGGTGCTATGTGACATGGGTGCACATAGAAATGGATTAAGGGGTAGAAAATGGATGGATGATTCTTACTACATTTTGCACTGCTGATTCAAATATAAATAGCCCTGTATATTTGGACTCAAAAGGCTGACTACTCTTTTCTTAGATGGAAAAGCTGGCTGTCAGTCTCACGAGTCCAACGTGGAGCTGTACCTGTACTCTGAGAACAGAGCTGCTGGGATAAAGGATGTGGTCAGAGAGTTCATCAGAAAAGCTGAAACGGTACTTCATATTTCTGTGTCTCCATGTTTGCTTTCATCGAGTGACTAGTGTATCATCACTCCCATAGCACGTAATAAAATGTTGTTCAAATGTTGTTGTCCTTTAGACGCTGGCCCTAGTGACAGACCACTTCAGTGATGTGGAGCTGTTGTGTGACTTGCTTGAGGCGAGTAGGAAGAGATTTGTCTCAGTCCATCTTATTTTGGATCATTTAAACCTGAGCATTTTCAGAGACATGTGGCATCAGCTCAGACTCCGGAGCGAAGACTTTCCTGTACGTTACTTTAACTTCTTTGTGCATGCTTTCAAGTCATTATAATTCATGTTTAATCAGCTACTTTTATACACATACATTTTCTCCTGATTTAAAATGTGTTGATGTTAGCTTCGCCCTTTTCTACAGCTGCCCACTTTGAAGGGAATTTGATCTTTACATTTCACCATGTGACTGCTATATTTACATGGGTACATTTTCAAATATGCAGCACATACTCACTGTAAACCTGTTATGTGCTTTGGTAACATGTTTAAGACACAGTATAATGAATGTTATTTTTAGTGATCTGTATTTGTATTTTTCTTTGTAGAAACTGTCAGTATGCAGCGTTAAAGGACATACATACTGTGCCAAGAACGGCAGAAAGCTCAGTGGTCAACTGTCCGAAACTTTCATCATCAGTGACTCAACAGAGGTTCTGATCGGATCTTTCAGGTAAAACAACATGATTGTAATTAAAATAATAGTTTTGTGCTTTCTAATATTTGTGTACTGCCTCTTAGTTTCTCCTGTCTCTCTTGGGTGGTCCATCGGAGTCTCGCTTTCATCGTCAAAGACAGTGCTGTCCCACATTTCCTCGAGGAGTTTGAAAGACTCTCCTCTTCCTCAACCCCAGTGTCTGGATTCATAAATGCATCTACCTCGGCTCCTTTTAAAACGCACACAGACAAACAACAACCAAAGAGTATGGCCATATCAAACCACACAGACATGGTTCGCATAAACAAGTGGATTGAAGATGGTTTGAATAGTCACAAAAAGGAAAACGCGAACATCTCATCTCAGTATTCAAGGCCTCTCAGGCAACCAGTAATGCAGCATATGTGCATGAAAAAGTTTACAAAGCTGACACTAGGTGGGATCCCAGTGCAGGATATTTCAAAAGGCCAAAAGAATGTTTTGCATTCACATCACACACAAACAAAATCATATTTTTCTCAACAGGTCAAAGCTCAGAATAAAAGTCAATATGGTTTTCTGTATGAAGATTATTGGACTCAAAGCAGGGCCACTACAACACCTCCTGGCATTGCTGCAAGCATCACCAAACATAGAGCAGAAAACGACACAACAAAACCCAAGTCAAAGCAAACTCCTTTATTAAGTCTCTCACCAGCTTTCATGCCACTGGAAATGAGGAGAAAGCAATCTACAAAAAAATGTGTTTGGGGGCCAATGTATGGATTTCAAACTACAGTCATGTCCAATGGAATCCCAGCACAAGAGCAGTCAATAAGACGTCACAGCCTTCAGTCACAAACATCCCCAAACACGAGTGTTGCAACACAACCAAAAGAACAAAAGATGTTCACACCACAGCAGACAGTCCTCCAGCAGGTGAAAGCCCCGTCAAGACTGGCCTGGATGACTCAGAATAACACCATGAGAGAAGGAGCAACGGCACGACAAAAGACATGGCATGACACCACTCCAAGGATCCTAACACAGATGGACAGGAGGTCTCCCATCACCTCAGGGAAACCATTAACAAGGAGTAAAAGTTTGACTGAAAGAAATGAAAAACACATAACTTAAAGCACCCCTTTCTGTCGGTGGCTGCACATCTCATCTTGATTCCATCATGCTCAGAAGGGAAAACTCTTTAGGAATGTACTCAGTGGATTGGTTATTGACTTAAAGACATGCAGGAGGGCTGACTAAAGAACAAGTGTACAGATGCAAGGTTCTTAAGTGTAATAAAAACATGAAAAGCACACTTGCATGGTTCATTTTCAAAGACCCTGCACATTTGAGGTAAAGATAATGCAGTTTAAGTCATTTCACGGTCATATATTTAAGCAAAGTACATTGCTTCACAAAAAAATGACAATTTACATTTTTATAGTGACTGGTAAAATTAGTGGCCTAATTGTTCCGGTCCTAAACAGCATTACACCTGGAGATCGGATAACTCTGTAAAAAAAAGGTGACAGTCAAGTCTCCAATGCACCGGCACCTTCTATTCTACTGCACTTCAGTATGTATGTTTGCTGCAAAGTGACATGTAAGCCCCACATTTGTATTTACCAACATAAATCACCTTTTCTTGGAAAGTATTTTTTACAGGTGACAGCAGGACATAGGTAAATATGTCAAGATGGCATGATGCAATCCTCCACTATTAAAACAGCATTAGAACAGCTGTTTTGACACTATTGTAAAGACGATATCACCACCACTGTAAAAGCTGAGTTTTAAATATAAAGTAATAAGTATGGAGACAGGTCTAAAATAAATCATTTATTTTTGTCTGCTTTGTTCATAAGTTTGTCTGAATCACTCTGTCCCACCAGCGCTCTCTGAAGCTCTGGACACACACAGTGGCCAAACTTTCCCCATCCTGATAATCCTCCTTCATCTTCTCTGGAATAAGATCTTCTGACATTACCTGGAGAATGAAAATTAATACATCAAGCACACAGTCTTGGTCGTGTCTTGCATATATTTCATCCTCACCTCTGTCAAGATCTTTAAGGTCGTTTCTGTGGGATTTAGCGTCTGGAGCACCTGATGGATCTCGTCCAGGGCTCTTTCATTGCATTTTAGCACAAACGAGGACTGTTGTTGTTGGAGGATTCTCAGCAAAAGTCTGAAAGGGTGAAAAATATGAATACCACAAAGACTGACATTTTATTGTATTCTTGCAGGCAAAGCATTATTCATTATACTGCATGCTTTACCTGGACCTAATGAAACAGGCACAAGCTTTGAGCCAAATTGTGTCTTCATCAAGATCGACAACATCTTCATTATTTTGAACTTTGACATGACATTTTGGGGATTCTGGAAAAACATGAAAACCAATGACAAATTGAATCCTAACCGATAGCTCTTACTCTAAGAGATTGAGCAATACCTGTAATGTTGCTACTTCTGAGAAACTGTTGGCAAGTGTGACCCAACTCAAGCCAATGCCAAGGGTTAAAAGGTAACAAGCTGCACAGCTTCTGCAGACAAGATATCTTGGATCCTACATCTTCATGATGGTACAAACTGACCTTTGGATAGAGCATCAAGTTTAGGTTTATAGATGCATACAACTAAACTACAGTAATGGTGCACTTTGCAATCTTTGGTGGGCGGATTTGCTGCCTGCGCATCCTCCATGAACAAAATTGCAGTGTTTCTTTAGCAAATCTGTATGAAGCCAACCTTGAGTAAAAGGAGACTTGTCAGATGACAAGTGTTGGAAACTTCTTTACTCTGAAAGTTAGAAAAATATAAAATTATACTCTTAGCTTGGATTGCAAACATGTGAAAACATCTATACCTTACCAATAAATTCACAAACTCCAGTGCCTTTTCTTTCTGTCCCATTTTGATGCAGCATCGAGCCATTCCCTCCAACACATCTCTCCTGATGTTCAAATTGTTATCAGAGATCCATGAAAGACAAGCACTGTATGCCTCAAGAGCTTTCTATGGGTACATCAGTTATGGAAATGATTAAATAGCAAAACGGATAAAGACATACAGTAATCAGCAACAGTAACAATATACCTGATGAAAAGGAAGGAAGGGTTCTCACCCATCATCTGTACTTCAGTTAGCAGGTTTTGCCGACGTTTCGTTCTTCATCCAAATAACTTTTTCAAGGGAATGAAAGGGTGAAGAAGGAAACGCCGATAAACCTGCTAACTGAAGTACAGATGATGGATGAGCAACCTTCCTTTGTTTTGACTAATCCCTGTACGACTGAGAGCTTACACGGAAACATACCTGATGCTCTCCCTTTCTCACCGCCAAGTCTCCTCTGAATTTCATTACTTTCTGCCTCTCCAAAGAATCGTCAGTATCGAGAGCAGCATCTTCACGAAACCACTGTAACCAAGACATGTGGGATCAATACTGATAATTACAAATTACGAACTAAAGTAAGTACCAACACCCACCTGGGGCTCGCAGACTTTGGCTTTGTACGACTCTAGAATCACGCACTCACGGTCCTTCGTCTCCACAAACATGGAGTCGTCAAATGTACTCCCGAAAAGTTCCATAGTGTCACATTAAATGGTGTAGGTTATGAATACATCCCGAGCATTCACGAGCCCAACAAATGTAGCACTGTTTATGTGCGGTGTTAAGAAACGCACGTCAAGTTCCATATTCTTATAATGGTTCCGCTTACCACCGTTCCGGGCACCAACACTTGTGTTTTTAGTTAGACCATGGATTTACATGGCTCTTACAAACATAGAAAAAAAAAACATCAAATGCACACAATACTGATGAGATATATAAACATTCCTACTTTTAGCAGACTTCACAGACATGACTCGTACGCACAGTCCTCCGGCTTGTTTCCATATAAATGTTTTGTTTTTTTTTACCTTGAAATCTGTATGGGATGAAATTCTATAGAGAAATTTACTAAGACTCATGCCACCACGTTGTACATGATCATCATCATAATTTGAACTCTCATAAAGAATACAAAAATACATGGATCTGTTTACAAAATAATGTTTATTATTACAATAAAATGGTACAGCGTCTACTTTTCAAAAGTCAGCCTTACAATGAAAACACATCTCAATTTGCAATAAAACATTCAACCAGCTGTTGATCTAAGTACAGAGTACACATGAGGACTACAGCAGAAAGAAGTAAATACAGAGCACCAAGAACATAATACTCTTAGCACTTATTCTACTACACAAATAAGAAATGTAAAGTTGCAAGCCATTGCCTCGGTCAAAAATGCTTAATATTCATAATAGCAATTTCATTATATGGGTATGTAGTTATGCTTAGAGAGAAAAAACCCTATCATAATTTAAAAAACATTGTGGAAAAAAACATTTGCTACATTATTTCTTCTTTTCTTTTTTGACTTATTTGCGGTAATTTTCCCATTTCCCAGTTATAGCAAAAGTGAAAAACAATCTTGCATCTTTTCTGTTTTTTATTATTTATTGTTCTGAAGTTGTAACTTTACATTTCAATTCAAAATGCAATAACCTAAAAAGAACTTTAGGGAGTTTATCTCCTAAATCACTAGTATGGATACAGGACACAGTTTCTATATGATGAATACAGATCCATTCAAAACAATGGACTGAAAGAACGCACTATAAATGAGTAATAACAAGGAACAGAGTAAAGCAAATCTTGAACAAACACCTAAAAACATTGCAAAGACAAATGGATGACAGGGCAGGTAAACTAGATAAATTGAAAAAACGACTTACAGTGTTCACAAAATGTTTTCTTTTTAAAAAGTGGGCGGATAAAGGTACCAAAACCAGGTAAGGCTTTAACTGTCCCACAGCCTAATTAATATTGTGTGTACAAAATATGCAATTGATAGTTATTGCATGCATGATTAGACAAAAGGTATAGCTCAACTTTTTGTACTGCCAGGCACTTGTCACAGGAAGAGTGTAAGACTAAAAGCTGATACATTACTAGCTAGAACAGTTGATTATCAATAAGCACAAAGCACATTAATGGAATGTGACAAATGCCTGGGGTCAAAGGATCAAAAACATCACCTCGATTCAAGACCTTGGGCCAGATGATATTAATGCATAAGCTCAAGCATTTATAGGCATCAAAGCAGAGCTTGACCATGTGTCCTTCTGTTTGAACAATCAGCACATTAATAACATCTTATCGCCTTTGCTTTCTTTAAGTGCGATTCAGTTCAACCAAGAGTACAAGCCATGGAGGCACAAAGGTTTATCTACAAAGCTTTATTGTCGCTGCTCTCCCACCAGATGCACAAGGACAGTCGTATTGCACACATGCATCTGTCTGTCACCAAGACAAAGCCGTACAAACATCTACAGAGATATGTCTCGGGAATGCACCATTATTCAGAAGAATAAGCTGGCAGGAAGAGAGGAGCAAAGGGATATTAAAGTGAAGACATGAAAATTGGCTCATATTGTGCAATTTAGTGAATGATTGTTCAGCTATTTTTGAGCCATACAAACACACACCTTACATTTGTATAAACATTTGCCAAGGTCCCTCCTCCAAAAATTACGAAGAATAAAAAGGCAAAACACTGGTTTAGCTTTTAGCCATAGACAAACGGCTGTGGAGATGTTTTTCTCTCAGAGCCTCATGGCAAAGATTAAGGTGCCAAATCAGGGATAAGTCCAACAAGTGCACGTGTGGACAAAGTGCATTTAAAGGTTTAGTCGGTGCTTAAGATTGTTTTAATTCAGTGCAGAACTGAGTCAGCATTGCTCAAAAATACTGTTAGACAGTGACCGTTAAGGTTTGACCTTAAAATTCACAAACCTAATTTTCTGTTAGGTGGATAATTGTAATTTGGAAATGAATATTTTCTGTTTGAACTGTCTGTCACTATTGAAGCAATACTTTAAGGGAAGCTGTCATCACAGCTGTGATTGACCTCACATAGTTTTTAAAAGCTACACAACAGTAACATACTTGTTACAAAAAATACATTATAATTACTAGTAGTTGCAGTCTCTTTGTGAAGTAGGAGCACTCAATACAATGTACCATTTCTGTTTTATCGGGACTTAACAACTGTGGTAACTCTCCACAACTGTGCCTTCACTTTTCTGAGGCAACACATTCAACTTTGGCACATCAACATGACAATACAACAGAAGAGTAGAGTGTCATACTTTCTAATAATGAAGTATGGAGCACAACACATTCTTTAAAATGAAAATGGGGGGAGGTCATAATTATTGTCTGCATATCAGCCAGCACAGGACCACATAAGGGAAGACTTATGTAGACATCCCATGTCCAAATATTCAAAGTACCATCTTAACTTCCATCAGATAATCTCTCAACAGATTTAAAATCTGTGTAAAATAGTAACGTCTGGTTCTGGGAATTATGCAGGTGCTCAAAATGACAAGTAAACAGGTAAAACAAGCAAACGTTCAAGTCCGGTCCACTGTGAGAGACATTGCTCAGCAGTGACATCTCATGGTCGCATTATGTGAAAACAATCACATTTTAGCACCCTCGTAAACACAACACATCTGGGTTTGGCCTCAGCAGTTCATTTAGGACCAAAGGAAAACATCCAACATTAAAATCGTCAACGCAGCATCCTTCTGTTAGCAGGAATTGTCTGTTTGCAACAGTATTTATTTCTAAAGATTGTGTAGAAACTTCTTTTTGGAGTTTTTCTTGAACCTCAGTTGAGGATTGCACTTCATGGTATTACTTACTGACATTACTGTCTTAAACAACAATAACATTTGGTTTTCAGTGCCTCTTAGGTCTTTCCCTATCAAGCTTATCATCATTGTCAGGATTGCCACACAGAAACACTAAAGCTAACATCCATAGTCTCCGGAAATGTAAAAATACAGTGAATGGAAGTGTGCCATTGTGCACACTGGTGCAAAAGACAATGCATTCATAGCATCAGAATTGTTTCTCTTGCACCATTTAAACTAATCCAAAATCATCAATCCTCAGAAACAGACAGAGATTTTTTCACGCTCCGTGAAGGTTCCCAAACCTCACTGTCATCTGAATCCTCTCCATCCTCCTCATCTTCATCCTCTTCATCCTCTCCCATCCTGAGACCTCCCTGTTGTCCCAATGAGACCTGGGCATCTTCTCCCTCTCTGTGAGGCCTTCGGACGGGTGACTCTTGGAAAGGGTCTAGTCCCATGTCTAGACGTCTCTGGACTTCAGCAAACCAGTCTCTCACCTGAAAAGGGTTAGGGTTGTGGTTACACTTTATACAAACAACACATAGGGTTCTTGACATTTCTAAAGCTCAAAATACGACCAGACTCCTTTGTTCATTAAAACTTAAATTGAATAAATATTATTAAAGAACTGATAGACTATTTACTTTGTTATTTCATGTTTCAGAATAAGAACTAATATATAATATATATATATATATATATATATATATTATATATATACATATATATACACTTCTATATTCAGTAGAAGATAATGGTGAAAAATAATTGCACTTCCTATAATATTTTGTTTCTTGCTCAAAAGGGCACTACTTTTGTTTGGAAGTGTGATGTTAAAGTGCTACAATTACTGACATAATAATGAATTACATAAAATTACAGGACAGAGACAAGAAGGGGCAGAAATAAATGTTTGTTTCAGAAGTTGATTAGTTCCTGGATGGATCTAAAGTAAGTAGTAAGTACTGTTTATTACCTGTTCATAGCTCATGTTGCTCTTAGTGACAAGCTCATCGAGGTCTTGCTCATTGAGAAACTGGTGTTTTAGGTAGTAATCTTTAAGAATATCTCTACCACTCTTAAATTTCTTTGGTGGAGACACATCCGCATCTGCACTGTAAGAGGTTGATCTTCTCGTCTGCCTTCGTGTCTTTGAACGACCCCAGCCCCGATTCCTGCCACGTCTCTTTCGTCCACCTCCTGTCTTTCCTGCTCCGATGTTTGACACCTCAACATTGCCACTTTGGTACTGAAAGAACCACTTGAGGTTCCCATTCTTCCAGGAGTAGCGGGAGTCTCCAAACCAGCTGACAATGTCTGCACGAGTGAGGCCACTCTCCTCTGCCAGCTGGGCATACTCCTCGGCTGTTGGCCATTGGTTTTTCACAAAGGCACACTTCAACATGTGCAGCTGTTCTGGTGACTTTTTACCTTTATCTTTCACATCTTTGCTGCCACAGCTTGTGGATGGCAACTCCTTACTTTCAGGGGGAGTTTGGTTCCCCTTTACAGAAGCCGTATCACCAGTTTCCTCCCCTTCCACTGTTTTTGTGGAGTCCATCTCCATCTTTCCCTCTTCAGAGTCTGGAGAGGAGGCATTGGCAGATGGGAATTTCCGTCTCTCTGTGAACCAGGCATCTATTTCACGTCGTGTTAGTTTGGTCTCTGTCCTCAAACGGCTCAGCTCCTCATCAGAGGGAGAACTACTCATCTCAAAACTCTCCTCCAAAACCACCAGCTGCTCTGGTGTCTTCTCCTTGAACTTCTGAAGTGTAAAATCAGGAAATGTATTCCAGGACTTTGAACGAGTTTCCTTCTCCTTTAAAGTGGGGGTATGGGAAGAATTAGGCGAGCAGGGGGTCTCATCACTTGTGTCAATGATGATGGTAGCATTAGCACTACTCCCACCTCGAGTGCTATCCTGAACCATAATTATATGGCTGTTCTTGGAGTTGCGCTGGTTGTATCTGGTGTCACTGAACCACTTCTTGATTTCACCTTTAGTCAAGTTTGTTAGCGTCATCAAGCGTGCAATTTCTGCATCAGTAACAAAGTGGTTTTTTAGGTAGCTTGCTTTTAATTCTGCAAGCTGTTCTTTGGACTTCTTAGGCCGCATTCCAAAAGTGTCACAAAGTAATGAGTTCTCCTTTAGAAGCCAAAAAATAAATTAAAATATGCTGATTAAATAGAAAAATTATTTAAATTTAAACTTCAGAAATTGTGTCACCTGTGGAGAGAGGGATGGGGGCTGGATAGTTGTGGCTCGTTTCAGTTCACTGGTGGAAGAGCTGGATTGGGACGACACTCTGCTGCAACTTTGGGATTGACTGGGAAGTCCTGCCACTGTCAATGTGATGGGGCTGGTCACAGGAACGTTTCCTCCTGGGCCAACCTTCAGAGTAATTCAAGAATTTTCAAGTCCTTTAACATATTTTGTTTTTTGTTTTATTAACACAAACCTGGGTGAAAACAAGGCCAGACTGGCCCACGATCTGACAGGTCTGGAGAATGGACTGCAGACCATTAGCAGCAGCGGAAAGCTGGTGGGCTGGGATGACAGTGATGGTTTGTGGTACTGTGTGCACAGTGCCATTAAACTGTTTTCTACGAGCCTCTTCCACCTCTTCTGGGGTCCAGCTAACACCATGCTTCAGACGCTGAGCTGAGAACCATACCTGGACAAAGAAAGGACTCATGATGCATTAACTACCTGTATATACTATCACATACTTACATTTGGAGCTATGTATCAGTATGTGATAGTTAACAGTATTTATCCAGTATTTTTATAGTTTCTTTAGCTTCACCTTGATTTGCTCCTCTGTGAACTGGGTTTGTGATGCAAGGCTGCTGATCTCACTCATAGAGGGATAAGGAAACTTCTTATAAGTGCTGCACAGAAGCGGGTTGGTATCCATGGCTGCACTGTAGGAGGGGATGCTACTAAGAGGAATAAGGAGTTGAGGCTGGACTGCTGTGGAAGTGCTCTGCTGGGCCTGAAAAGCAGAAAGAACCTAAGATAAAAGCAGTAAAAAGTGTAAATAGCAAATCATTTTGAATCATCATTTCCAGTTTTCCGCTCATTCTACTAACACTATTCTTTTAATGCTGGATATGACCTACTTGGGCAAAACCAGATGGAATGACAGTAGGATTTAGAAGTGAGGGTTTCCTCTGCTGTTCCAGAGGAGGGCTGAGGAGTAAACCCCCTCCTCCCAGCTTAATAGAGTCATGCAGTAACATGTCCACTGGTGTCATAGGTCCCAAGGGTGCTTCGATGGGCTCCTGCTCTCCCCCGACATCCCCTTCACTGCCTCCTCCAAAGCCATCCACTGCTTCCTCTGTTGATTTGAGGGACACAGCGATCTTCTTTGGCTCAGATTTTGTCTTCAGCCTCATAATTGGAGTCTTGCTGAGGGAGATGGCATTGACACTTGTGGGGTCTGCAATGCTCTCATCGAGGGTGTCACTCTGTTCTGCATTTGCTTGGTCGCTGCTGGGATCTTCTGAAAGGTTTGTAGTGCTTTGCTTCACCGAAGGACTATTGACATCAATGTCCTCCATAGCAGCAATAGTTGGATCATCTAGTACACAAATACATTGTCACGTTCATAAGATCATATCCAATTAAACTTTAAGGGTTAGGAATGATTTTACAGGTTTTACAGGCATGGGACCTTGGGAGGAAACAAGCTTACCTGTATCTGAAGGAGTGTGTGCAGCTACCACAGTCTGGTCCAAGTCCTGAGCCACTGGAACTTCTTTTTGAGGCTCATTTAGGCCCATCTCAGACTGGTGGTCCTGGGGCTCCACAGTTCTCTGCCTCACCTTCTCCTGTTCTACATCTGTCAGCAGCACCATGCAGGGTGTAGTTGATTTTCGACGGCTTGACATGTTTAGGTCTAAAAAAAAATTATGTGTCAATAAAATGGTTTAAGACTGCATTAAGAACCAAATAAAGCCTTTCCTTTTATTTAGTAGAGTAAAACACTATTGAATAATGTAACCAAAAGTATATCTATAATTTAATTTGTATTATAATATTAATGTCACTGAAATGTAAAAAGGCTGCACCACTTTGAGTTGCTCTTGAGATTCATCGGTTTTGTGTCAAATACTAGCAGGGTTTCAGGACACAAAAAAATCCTGAATACGTTTTATTTAATGATAATGACCATCTTTTTGCCTACATTAATTGTAAAATCATTTATGGATGTAACTCCAGTTTCTTTGACAGTTTAGTCATTTCTATATAATCTACAAACATAAGTTATCACGTTCCATTATCCTGACAATGTGATATATATTCGTTTACTTTAAATACACTAATAGCATTTCCAACAAAATAATGCAATTTTTCGATCTATATAGATTTGGGTGCGCAAATGAAAATCCAGGAGGTGAACATGATGGTATCCTAACATTCATGGCGCGTACGTGAAGCGGGCCAACTAGCCGTGGTTAGCTGGGCCGGTCACATTATTGATCACGCCAGGCGGTAAACTACAGCCGTACAGAGACGTGTGCAGTCCCAGCAGTGCAGGGACACACACGGAGCTTTCCTAACCCACCACACGAGGCTGCGAATGATAACCCACCGCTCTCCGGATACGCATTCAGGCTGCCGGGGCTCGCAGGGCTCCAACCCCGGCGGAGGCAGACGGCGGACCGGTCTGACTGCTACGGCTGGAACAGATGCTCAAATACCGGGCATCTTCTCTTCGTCAGAACAGCGCGTTTGTGGCTCCTAATTCGCTCTTCTGGCCCATAAAACAAGAGAATTAACACGGGGTTTCCATTTGTATAGCGTTACTTTGCTGACCCAATTCCCTGATAATTTAAGGGCAGATTTTTAATGATCAAACGGCGTCATCATTCAGTGAAACGCGTTGACGTCATTCCACAGCGACTCAAATCTTCCTTATGCATTTTAATTTTTTTTAATCATCGATGTGCTTTCATAAACGTATTACACATTGTTGCCATGAATCCTGTATGTAAGCGGCTAACATATATAAAAGAAAAGGGCTCGTAAACCCGTAATGTTTGGCTGTCAGCTTGTCCTTAGGTGACCCACGTGGGCAGCCACAGAAGCTATGTGAGGACATTCCCACTTCTGTACATGGCCTACTATAAACAAGCTTCTGAGTGAACGATACGACAGGCAGACTGTGTACGTGTTTATTGCATGTTTTAGACACATTTTGACAATACTATGAATAAATACAAATAATATGAATCAAATTACATGCAGTGACATTAGTGTTAAAACTAAACATGTTGATAAACCTGATTGACGATACTAAGTTCAAATATACCCACAAATATTGGCTGTAAAACTAATACTACATTTAGTTGATAAAAAACGGTAATAGAAAATGTCATTAGTCATAGGGTTATGAAAATAGATCTAAAACTGTTAATATTTACATTTTACAGAGAATATATCAATCAGAGATACAAAGTAGAATGTCAGCAGAAGTCTTTAATTTCATTTTCCAACTCCTGAAAAGAAAGGGAAATGTTCACAATCAATACATAAAAAGGTAATTAATCACACGGATTGCTTAGATCAGGCATTAATTAATTATGAGGCAGGTATATCAAATAAGTAAGCTCAAATGATGACAGCAGAATCATGTTTATTGACATTTTGGTCGATTCAACATCTGTGTTCTGGGTCCACACTAACAGATTTGGCATGTTTTTTTCTGCTTTACTCTCTACTTAACATGAAGCCTTTGTGTAAAATCTGTGCTAAATGCACGTTGCTGTGATTTGATATTCAACCTCCCTGGTTTAAAGGAGACCGGTTGTGTTATACCTAGAAATGATGTCCTTTACAACTGTGTGCCTTCATGTAGGCAAAAAAGGTGAGAAAATACATGTTCATATTCAATTATAAATTTGTTGTACTGATGATACTACTGTATCATTTCATATTCTTAAACATGAATTGACAAAGTTGATAAACTCTTTGAAATTTCTTCCATCTTACAAATGTTAGTGTAACAAACCTGTATTAGTGCCGTTTTATTGTACTCTCGCCGGTGTCTGTAGATGGCCTGACAGAGCACAGCATACAGTTTTTCAAGCTGGTGGAGCTCGTAGCCCTCAGACTTAACCACCAGCATCTCCAGCAGCTCCTACAGAATAAAGTAATATAAATTCAATAATCTTATTCATCACACAAACATGTATACACCAGCAAATGTCTTACTTTTAACTTGGACCTGTCCACCTCAAGAAGGGGAGTCTCCTCCTCCAGGATTTGCAGAGCCTGATCTACGGGCATCATCTCTTGCCTTTGCACTGTGGTTTTTATAGCTCGTGTCATGTGTCTCACAGTTTGTTCTAAGACAGAAAAAGGTTTTAAAAAGCTATTTATTATAGTACATGTTTTCAATAATTAACATTTTTATATTTCCTCACCTCCATCATCCTCTTTCGAATCTTCATCCACGTCCATTGCTTCGCTGTGGCTGTTTGGCTCGTTTACATTTTGCTGTTGAGAACTCTGGGTTTTCTGAATTTCCATCTCTGCTAAGCATTGTAATGCCTCAGACCGTTCTTGGACATGTGTCTCTTTCATTTCGTCACTATCATTTTGCACTTTGCTCACCATTTCAGTCTTGTCACTACTTCCATCTTTGTTTTGAGCCACTTCTACCATCTCCAAACAGTCATCTTTGGGTTCTGCACCCGCCTGACTGCCCTCTCCCTGCTCTCTAAGCTGTTGCTGTTTATCTGTACAGTCTGCACTGACTTCCACATTCTCAGTTTGGTCATTAGTTCCCTTTTCCTGCACCTTGTCACCCTGTTCTTCGTCTTCTCCATACTCCTCTTCATCATCAGACTGTGTGTCGTCTTTAGCCACATGTGGAGAAGTAGAAAGCTTTTTCTTTACAATGATTCCAGAAGCCCAGCGACTTCTCCTTCGTCTCCTCTTATGACCTTCAGAAACAATATTATTTATGAATAGAATTGCACACACTTGTATATTAATAAAAATACTACTACTACATGGGTTTTTACAATATATGGCACTTTTCTGGACACTCATTCACTCAGTTGTCATTCATTCATTTGCTCAGCAGCAAACTTTTACCTGAGCTTTTAGGGGTTGTTGCAGGTGTAGACATTACAGGAGTGACTGCAGACTTAGTGCCGTCTCCTCTTTGTGGGGTTACGTCATTAACCTTTGCCTCAGCAGTCATGATTTTTGGCTGTTTTGGAAGGACATGGTAGAAGGAGGGAGTAAACGCTGAAGTGGCACAACCTGAGAACATACAAAAATGAGGATTGGAGTTTTATCAAATGTTGACTTTTACAAATTCAGATGGAAAAATATCTCACCTCTTGCTCTGCGTGACTCTTTTATTTCTTCACATATCTTCTCAAAGTCTTCATCCAGTTCATCTTTAATAATTGCATGAACTGTGTCCTTTAATGCACACGCCCTGTGCCTTATCTGCCGATCTATGAACATTCAATAAAAACATCAAAATTACATTAATCCTTGTTATTACTAAATTCGTTTTGTTCATAGCTAATAAAGACATGTGAATAAAGCTTTGTACCAGAGGGGTCCCTGTCTGGGTTGTATTCCAGTGCATTTTGCCAAATGAGGTCTACATCATGAAGAAACTCTTTGATTGTCCCATACTGATGCAAGTCAATCTTTGTGAGCACAGATGAGAGGTCCATGGGTTTTTTAATCACTTCAACATAATCTGGAACCTAAATGATTGATAACAGTAAATGCATTACATTTGTATACAAAGGTATTTATCAGACATATAAAAGTAAAGAGTAGTGACCTCTTCCAGATCCACAGGCTTTGTGAAAGCTTTGAACCTTTTATCCAGGGACAGGCGGTTGGTCACATCCCGCAGGAAGAGGCGAAGTTCCCGGAGTGTTCCCTCCTCCTGCTCCTGCAGTTTTTTCACTTCTTCTGGAGTCAACTGACGAGGAGCAGGTGGCGGGGCGACAGGGAGCACCTCCAGTGCATGGAGCACTAAAGATAGACACATTTTATACTAACGTAGATGAATAATTGAAATACTTCAACATATGACGTCAGTCGTCACCTGCTTTCTTTCTTGAGGCAGGGGCCTTGGCTGCCTGATTTAGAATGAGGTCCTCAAAAAAGTGTCTTCTTTCTCTACTTGTAGGGACTTGGATGTGGAACACCTCACCATATTCAACTCTAAATAATTCCTGAACCTGAAATTTAAACATTTTTGGACATTTAACACAATAGCTCAAATAATCCAAGTTTCAGTTTACTGGGTACCTCTGTGTTCAGCTGATCATATTGTAAGCTGCAAGTAGCAAGCAACAATATTGGTGAAAATGCCGGTATAGATCCAAGAAGACTGAGAAATGTAGCTCTCAAAGCTGGACCCACTATTTCCCACCACTGTCCAATGTGTGGGATATACAAAATACTGGGAGATGTGCGCTTAGCCTCCACAAAGATCTTTAGTGTAAGACAAAAACATATTAGCAAATCTATGACATTTTCACAAACATCTATAATTACTCACCTGAGCGCAAGTTTCCTCTGGGGCAGCTGCACTTCCTCCAAACAGAACAGCCATGTCCAGAGTATAAACCGAGAACTTTTCCAGAGTATGGAGTACAGCAGGGGCCAAATAGGAGCTCTGACCAGAGCCTGGACGGCCCTGAAGCAGCAGCCTTGGACGATATGATGTGGGCTGGCTCAGCACACTCCTAAAAAACATTGGCAAAAAATAAACATTTACTATTGATTTATTTAAATGAAAATAGCTCATAATCCTAACAATCTACTAAAAATCACAACATTTGCATTTTGAAAATAGAATAAACTTCAGTACAAACAAAATATACATTCAGTTTCAGCCACTCCACCTGCCCACCTATTGAGGTTGAACATTTCCTTAGATGTAGATTGTGAAGAGCAGACTGCAGACTCGTCGTCACTGAACATCAATTCATCCTCTGATAATCCCAATGAAATATCTACAAAAGGACCATACACACCAATGTGAAAAAATATGAATTGATCTGAAGGGCTTTGTTTGAAATGTTCCATTTATCAATACCTCGATCTTTCCTCCTCTTTAGGCCCAGCTCGGCGTGTGGGAACAATTTGCTGACAGTCTGAATGATGGTTTGTAGAGCAGTACTCAACAAGGGGCGGATAGCGGGGATAAGGGCTTTTGCTGGTGAAGCTACAGCTCTGTGAAAAGAAAAATATATATGCATGTACATTTTCTTTTTATAAAATCAATCTAATAATGACTGCTGCCAAACAACAATGCCCAAGAGGAATTCACTCTGCCACTTATGACATCAGTGTAAATGGGAGCCCCTGGGTTATGTGGCAAGTAGTCTCTGAGCGTGTGCAGTATGAATGTAGCCGATGTCAAGGAGACCAATTTCACGACGCTGCAGAGACCCTGGCTACCTCCAAATTCATAAACACCCTCCATTACACTTCCTTATTCAACCTTAACCGTTTGAAATTTTGATAAAATAATGTACATTTTGCTAGAACAAAGCTGAAAGCAACCACAACTCTATTCTTAATAAGACGAGTTATTTTTTAATGGATGGACAGGAAGAGCTAATGTGGTCAGTACTTCTGTCGCTGATTTAACAAAAGCTCAGGCAAGTTCATCCTGGAAATATGTGAATGAGACTTTATGAACAGCACACTATGGCTTTGTTTATTCATAAAGTGTGTCGCCACTAAGCTGGTGGGTTGTAGTGCAAAGGGTTACTTCACTCTTGTTTTGGTTGTATTCAAATGCAAGGAAAATCCAGAGCAGAATGAGTGTGAATACGCCCTAAGGATAAAACATGTCTTACCTCTGCGCAGCTGGCACCATCTTGGACATGGCGGTCATGAAGTCTTTACTTGTAATGCTAATTGAATTTACATCAAGCACAAGTTTTTGAGATGAGGAGTAAATTTGTGGGTAACGACGCCGTAATGCACATAAAGCTGCTTCAGAACACACAGCTTTGATATCTGCTCCACAGTATCCTATTAAAAGAATAAAAGTCAATTAATTGGAACTGTCATAGTTTATCAATGTGAAACATGTAGAAGGAATAACGCCAACTGACCAACGCATTTGTCTGCCAATTCTTCAAGGAAAATGTCTAAAGGAGGAGGACGCCATTGCCTTGTGTGTATTTTGAGGATGTCTTTTCTTGCCTGGCATCATGTTAAATAAATAGATTATTTAATAACATTTACACAATTAGGATAGTATCCTAACAGTTCATGTGAAAACTTGTCACCTCTCGGTCTGGTAATCCAAAGAGAAACTCTCTGTCAAAGCGTCCAGGTCGTCGAAGAGCTGGATCAATGGAGTCAAGTCTGTTTGTGGCCCCGATCACAACCACTTCTCCTCTGCTGTCTAATCCATCCATCAGGGCGAGTAGAGTGGAGACAATTGAACTAAAAGAACAAAACAATGTCATTGCACATCAAAACATATTTAACAGGCAAAGGGTGCCAAATTAAAAACCTGTGAATTTGATCTTGACGACTTGACCTAACAGGAGCCAAACCATCAATTTCATCAAAGAAGATAATAGAAGGTCGCATCTGGTAAGCCTGTGTTAACAGAGGTGTCAGTAAAAAGAGGGCTATGACAGCAAAGGCAGTTTAATGACAACAATCCAGTTACCTGATCAAACAGCAGCCGCAGCTGTCTCTCGGATTCTCCCACCCACTTGCTGAGGCAGTCAGCCCCTTTCCTCATGAAAAAGGACACTTTTCTTTCCCCCTGACTGCACTCATTTGCCAGTGCTCTTGCAACAAGGGTTTTGCCGGTACCCGGTGGTCCATAAAACAGGCATCCTCTGTAACAGATTAGTGTATTATTATTACCCTGATGCTAGTTTCACAGTAACTTTTGTCAATTCTTGCAATAAAAATTTCTTGGGACAAACTTTTAAAAATTAAGTTTACCTTGGTGGCTGTATCTTAAATTTCTCAAAGACTTCTGGGTAAAGAAGTGGGAAGACCACCATCTCCTTCAAGGCTGAAATGTGTTTTTCTAATCCTCCAATGCCATCAAAGCGCACCTGAAGATAAGCCACTTTTAGCTCAAGTAAACTATGAATAAACAAGTGTATCTTGTGCATCTCACTGTTCTGTCAATCTGCATTGGGTCTACATCAGCAAGGCTGGCTCCAATCTTCATTCTGTCTTTGTGAATTCCAAGCAGGTCTTCTTTGACTAAATTCATTGGCAGACATCTATAATAAGAGGAAAGTTAAGTTAAGCTTAAAGTTTAGAATTTTTTTTAAAAATGAAATCCAACAGGCAGTTTCTTTCTGCCTAAGACAGTTTCCTCAGGCACCTGACACTAACCTATTGACAGACTTTGATGTGTTTTTACTTCTTCGTCTCTGAAACTTTTCTTCATCTGAAGAAGAGGAGGAGGAAGTGGAGTCACTGCTGTGGATGGCATGACGCCTTCTACCAAAAAGAAGACATAAATGTGTTTTTTTCTTTTTGATTCATTATATTCTACACACATAGAATTACTGTATATAAACACTTTTGGTTATACTCGAGCAGTAAGTAAAGAAAATAATGAAAAATAAAATCACACTGAATGGCCAGCTACTGCAAGATATTCCCAACCAGTGAGCCATCATATTTGATAGTTTAAATTCTAATACACATTGTACATAAACATACAACCTCTTACCTCTCAGAACTACTCCTGAGTGGGATTAAAAAAAAGAAGAAAATGAGACAGAAAAAGTATGTTTATGTTAAATAAATGCACATGGTTATTCATCATAAATTCAAACTTATTTTTTTAACTCATTCGCTTATGGACCAACCTGCTGCTTCTCCTCCTGCTGTAGGGACTTCTTGGGGCAGTGGAGCTGAATCTAAACCTGCGTCTTGTTGGAGATCTGTGGTCGTAAATGCTGCGCTTCCTCGGTTCTCTGGGCTCTGCAGAGAAACAAGTGAGTGCCACGAAACGTATTATTCATCTAGTTTCTCTTATGTTTCAAACCTTCTTGTGGAGCTTGGTAGCGAACCACCGTCTTTCGTTGTCTGAAGTCGTAGCGCTTTTGATTTTCTCCCTCTTCACCGTCTTCATCTTCCTCCTCCTCTTCATCATCATCATCATCATCATCTTCCTCATCTTCTTCATCGACTTCCTCTCCATCTTCATCTTGATCATTCTCCTCCTCTTCTTCTGCTCCTAAGTATTTCAACATTGGGATTCATAGCGTTTTTCAATAAGAAAGATTATTTTCTTTGGAGGTATTAATTAATTACATTAATTTGGAAATACAGTCTGAAACTTGACCCAATACATACCTTGTCCAACCATTGAAATAGATTATTCAAACAATTCTGACTCCAGGCCATTTACGTTTGGCAAGAAATGTTGCATTTAATACGCGTCAATGTAAATCCAACAATTAAATGAAATGAAATTAACAAATCTGCATTTTGAACCAGAAGTCATAGCCTTTTCTATTAGTAACATTACAGCAGCTTTTTATATTGAACCATTATACAATAATAAACTACAAAAAAGTAACAATACAAAAATAGTTAAAATAATAAAAAGGACAAATATATATGCCACTTCCATATAGTCTTCAAAAAGCCTCAACTCATTCAAAGCATTTGATTCTTGATGACGAGATTAAATAAATGATCTACTTTACCTTGATTTTCTTCTCGTTGTGGATCTTGCCTCTCTACATTGGAACTTAGAGAGCGCAGTCTACCTCTCGTGTAAATACCCAGGTCCTGATAGCATAAACAAAAGAAAATGAGTGATGTACAAGTTCATGTGTGAACTCAACAATATAAAAGTTCTTGGTTTAATCACAGTCAATTACATTATCTGCCGTCTTCCAATTCTCACATGCGTTTAGCAAGCCCAGAGCGAACGTCACAAAGATCACATCAGGTGAACATGCCTTTAGTTTGCAGGCACTAGTCAGCAGAGAGCATACAGCTCTGCGCAAATCAAAACAAAGTCACAACTGAGAGGGTCCAAAGATCTGACTAAATTCCTTCAAAAAACATGAAGACTAAGGGACAATTAGAGCAATTTGTTACGAGAGATGGGTTCCTCATCTGCCTTTGCATCCATACTATTCTGTCAAAATTGTAGTTCAATTACATTTCATTGTTGGAGCAATAAGAAAAGCTCAAGTTGTTTTATTCCCCATTCTTTGGCAGTAGCCTTATTCACCATTAAAACAATGGTGAGGATCCATCATATGCAGTTTGCTAGTCATAGCTATCTCCTAAAGGTGCGAAGCATTATGATATTCAAAATGTTAACGTCAAAGACAATTTATATGCAGTTCTACCTGTTCTTGAGTGTCTTTACTCCTCAGCCTGCGCCGCATCTTCTGCATGTCGTCCATCTTTTGTAGAACAGCTTCTGCAGTGCTTATTGACAATTACAGGAAATGAAGTGGTTATTCAAGTATTTTTCCATCATGCAATCATTACAGAACTCTTGGCACACTTACTTGGTAATGAGGCGATCATAAAGTACAGACTGTTTGCGTGAATCCAGTCTGTACCTGGTGATTCGAGAGCTTCGTCTCACAGTGTGATCTTCATCCTCATCTTCTGTTTCTCTGAGTCTCAAGTTAAACTGGCTTCTTTTCGGAGTTGACGACTCTTCCACTTCATCATCTAGATCTAAAATAATATGGTTTAGTTTTTTCAAAAACAAATAAATAATACATTCCAAATTAAGATATACAAAACTACAAATAATGTCAATGAAAAAACACCACGGAGACAGAAACTCACCCATTGATTGTTTTCCATCTTTCTGTAGTCTAGGAGATTTCCTGTAAACAAAGTTATTCAAGCCAACAGTTACATTATAAGTTATTGATTAATAAAACGCTCACACTAATGACCATGGTTTTCTGTACCTTGTGCAATCCATGGCAGCTTTGTCATCATTTGCTGAGGAGTTTGCCTTTGCATCCATGTTTGAAAATGATGCTTCTAATTTAACTCTCTGTGCCCTGGTCCTCAAAGAAGAAGAGCGTCGGTTTTTCTCTTCATTTTTGCCATGTCCCTAGAGAAAAAAACAAAAGGAAAACGTGTATGTTTCCTGAAACAATACACCGGCCATCAATTATAAAATTAAACTATAAAGCGATGTTCATGCATTCACCAAATGCTTGACCTATAATAAAGATTTACACGTTTCAAATTTAATCGTGAATTCTACGTGAATCATTGACAAACCATCTATTCGAACGTAAAGAGCACATTTTATCCACTAGGACAGAAGAGTTTACAGCATGGGCATGGGTGAATGTTTTGATCATCGGTAACCCCGTTGTTAGCTAGCCTGCAGGTAAATGTCAACTTATAAACAAGTTTGTAGTTATTCAGGAACATTATTGCTACAGTAGGAGCACATCGGGCTAGTTAGCAGTGTGGGGGCTTACGCGGGAAGCTGAGCTGTTCTCCGGGCTGCTGAAGCTGTCATCCAGGCCTCGGGAGGACCGAGTGACCCTGGCGGTCTTTCTCTGGGACGCGGGAAGAAGCGACAGAAACTCGGAGCTTGTGTCCATCTCTGAAACCCCTCTTTTCGGGGTCGTACCAGGCTCTGCTCCGGCATTGCCGCTACTGCGTAGAAACACCATCTTAAATCCAAGTCGACGTTATACGGCCATTTCCATAAATTAATTAAATAATGCGATGAGTGGAAATGCAGTGCGCCGCAGCAGTGTTCAGCTGACAGATCCGAGCAGCAGCTTCTACACCCTTGATTTCTGGCGCCACAAACGTCACCAGCACAGGCAAGACATGACCCGCAGCTTCCGCCCAACAAAGTAGACCCCGTACAACCACCAAAGAGCGCCTCCTGTGTAAGCTCATCGACATGCAGTATTGTATAAACACCTTCACTCTTCACATTTTAATGCATTCATTCATTCATTCAATGCAAAAAGAACAATGTAGTTTAGGTTTTTATCAGGAGTGTTTCAAAACTAACTTCCACTTTGAGCAGAAGTCAACTGGGTGGAAAATTTATATTTATACATCCTTTTTAAATTTAATGAAGACCAGTGACTCGGAAAAAAATCATTTTTTATTTTCCAAGAATGACAAATGAAATACAAACCAAGTTTTTGTGTGATTCAGTAGTTGTTCAATCCAAGCAGTGTACTTTTCCTTTTACTACAATGAGTCATATCAATGTTGGTTTAAGTGGTGGTTAAATGTGGTCCTGTCACTGAATGATAATTATGCAATGGCTGCCAGATAGTCCTTAACTTCCGCAGGGGTGAGTCTCTTGAATCCAGCCTCATTGCAGATTCCCACTTCAATGTTTTCCTCAGTCATTTGACCCTCAAAGCTCTCCTAAAAATAAATTTAAAATTGTTTTAGAAATGTAAATAAAAAGTGCATATTTTTTATTTCACCTTGAGTGTCAAGATTGCTGTATGTATAGCATCTTCCAATTCCAGATCATTATTGTACCTAAATGAGGGGAAACAAAGTGTGATTATGAGCTTGTGAATCGTAAATCACAGATTTTAATATCTCTGAGAAGAATACCTCTTTTCAAGGAATGTTTTGCCATTTACATAATTCTTTCCCATTGCAGTGGCTTTCCAGGCAAAATATGCACCCTGCACATTCGACAAATTAAAGTTTAATTGACCTACTTGTACAAATTATATTTATATTTGTTCAAATATTTCTAAGACAATAAAGTCAATACCGAGGGATCGGACTGGAACAAGTATGGATGGTCCTCGTCCCATCCAGCGATGAGTAATGACACACCAAAGGGCCGGACACCACTACAAAAGATGAAAAACTTAAAGAATCAGGTATAAAATCATTTTAGAAGCATTCTAATGAAATAAAGTACTGTTAGGGTCCACAATATGATGCTAAATAATCCAGATAGCACCGTCTATAACAGGTGGAAAACCCTGCTTCAGCGTGTCCTGAGTCTTCCTCTGGGTCACCTTCCATTAAGACATGTCTGGAATACCTCCCCTAGGAGGCGTCCAAGATGCCAAGCCACCTCAGCTGGCTCTATTAAGGTGGAGAAGCAGCGGCTTCCCCATCAATTCTCATAGTAAGATTTCTAAATTCTGCCTTCATTACCCTGACTGTGTGTACTCCTGCATCACAGAAGCAACTCTCTGAACCAGCTGTCCTGTCGGAATTGGTTCTTGGTAAACCAGAGAGTACTGCTGTGCCAACTTGCGAGCTCGTCGAACAAGAACTCTGCAAAACAAAGATTTCGCTTGAGTATGCCTTTAAAATATTTAATGTGAAGTTTTCAATCTACTGCCGTACCTGTAATCTGGCCCCATTCCACTGTACACCATCCCAATGTGCTTCGTGATGGGCTCCACTTTGTGCACACTCTGCTCATCATAAAGAATAGACTTCTGTTTCTTTTCTGTTGCCAGGACAACTCCATTGGTTGCTAAAAAGTCAAACAAACAAACAAAAACTTAAAATAAGTGTTGTCATGGCATTTCTTCATGTCTATACGCATATTGACAGAAACATTAAAAATGACCCTTATGTAATAATAATAAAATATTATATATAATATAATAATGTTGTTTATATATATATATATATATATATATATATATATATATATATATAAAATTTGTTTAATTATTATATATATTAACTTTTAATACAAGATTTAAGAAATAACCATACATCAGGATAACACAGAAGTCACAATATGGTTAGATATTTCAGCCACCTTTCTCGCAGTTTCCCTGTGTTTACTAGCGTTACATAAAATAAGATTGCCAATACCCAAAATGAAACATCAAAATATGACTTTCCCTACCATACAACACGTACGTAAGCATAGAATTTGATAAAGTGCATTGATGAATGAGTTTGTAAGATCTCTTCAGCATATTTATTTCACAGTATAGCTGCTAGAATTGTGATGTTGAGTATTTCAGTCTTCATGGAACCTCTTAAGAGCTTTTTTCAACATCAAGATATATTAGTCAAATGGCTACACTATGGTTCCGGAGGCCCCTTCATTATTCGTGTAGATTAAAATTAAATAAAAATGTAAAAGTTACCTTTAATGCCAACCGACGGTGCACCTGCTGCTACCGCTGCAAGGGCATATTCTATCTGGACAAGTTTACCAGATGGACTGTAGAGACAGACACAAAACATTAACAAAAGCAAACAATTTGGCTAAATATGTATATAATAGGGGGACTGTTTTTCAAGGTAACAAGTTCTGTATAATTGTGCATGAACATTCTTTGTTCATAAAAAAACATGCAAACTAATGAGGACAGTCATAGCGATTAGCTAAAATTCGGAAAATCAGTTGTCAGATAGACACCATCTCTCGAAAAGGCACCACCATCTATCCAAATATAAACCAAATAGAAAACACTAATATCGACGAATCAGATTACGATATCACAACTAAAGTCATGCTATGTAAAAGATATGGTATAAACAGAGTTTTATAAAGCATCATGTTGGTTTCGCTTTGTATGAGTTTGCAGCGATGCTAATGTTAGCTCATTCACCGGGGAATGACTGTGCATCAACGCTACCTGCTACGAAAACAATACCAATTCAGACGCATGCAAGATTTAACACATGTAAAAGACAAACAGTGACTAACAACGTCTACCATGATCAAGTATAGAACGCAGAGAGTGAACATGAAAGTTATTCGATACAAGTTTACCTGAATGTAGTGAGGGAAAAACTGTATCCTCGGTCCGCCATGACGACTCTTCTACTTCTGATCGAGTGCGTGCCAGCCACGTAGCAATACCGCCACCCACTGGCTCTTCTAAAAATAATAATGCAATATTTGGATAATTATTTGAAAATAACAATAGTATGGTAGTACAAATGTAAACCTTTATTTTTAGGCTAAGTTAAGTTTTGTGATCCATGGTTGGGAAGTTATCACAAGTTAAACTATTTAGAGCTACGACCAACAGGGGGCGCTGCTAACCACAGTTTATTTTCATGGAAAAGAGAAGAAGAGTGGTTTCGTCGCATGGTATTGACGTCTCGAAGGTTTCGAGTGGCGCATCAGTCTTTTTAGTGCATGTTTGAATGTCACATGTCTTTAAACATGATAAACCTAGCCACTTTAGTGCAGAGCCTGAGGTTGTCTTTACTCCATATTGAAAGTCGTTTGCTGGAAGTAGCAGGACTCCAGAGAAGCTTGGGTACGTCAACTCATGTTCTGATCCGTTGACTGGGTCACACAGTCTGTACCATGGTCATTGGTTATTTAGGGAAGGGAGATTGTCTTTATGCATGTCATTCTATATTTTATAAGTTATCTATGCAATGTTCCATTAACAAAAGACACATTTCATGTAAGGTGAAGCAGTAACGTTATGTATGATGGCAGGTTGGAGGCTAATATTGAAGGTATTATTTGATATTATATAAAAGATATCGTTTGGATTTTGTATACTAGAGTATATGATTCTTCAGTTCACAAACATTAGTCATAATGTCCAATTGCTCATAATGAATATTGTTATCATCCCTCAAGGTCAATTGAGAATAATTCCAGATGAATAACCTAACTAAATTGACAATGTTATTGAGGGGGTTTAAA
Organism: Knipowitschia caucasica; assembly: GCA_964034765.1. Lineage (NCBI taxonomy): Eukaryota > Metazoa > Chordata > Actinopteri > Gobiiformes > Gobiidae > Knipowitschia > Knipowitschia caucasica. Next base: position 13,229,820 of record OZ035829.1, read on the forward strand.
GTTCTATACAGATTCAGATTCATTTATTTGCCATTTGCAGTAAAACCACATTGGAAAAACTGTGCAAGACTACCCCGGTGTGCACCAGACAAAGACGACACACACCAGAGCTCTTGCCACGGCGCCATGCGAACATTTTTTTATTTATTTTTTTATTTATTATTAAATCAATGTTGACAGTGATAACAATCATTGAAACAAGTACAGTAATCAACAATTATCCGTATTTGCACATGAAAAATTACCAGTAGACATTAAAATAATGGACTGGATCAGTGCAAAATTAAAATTGTAAAAGAGAAAAACAAAACAAAAAACAAAAACAAGATAGGGAGAAAAATAGAGAGGATAGGAGAGCAAAGAAGAAAAAGGAAAAATAAATAACAAAGAAAAAAAAGAAAAACATAAGCATAATCTAACGCTAGGGGGGGTCAATATTTAAATGAAGACATTCAACGCTGTACAGCACTCAACAGTCTTAATTGCCTTCTGTTTTTCAGAAAATTTAATTGAGAGAATGTATTGTTTGAAGCCGTTATAAAAGGCAGAGAAACACGGCCTTTTCCCGGAAAATTTACATGAATGAATATGATACTTTGACATCAATAATAAAAGATTAATTAAGTAAATAGCGTTACTGTTTTGTGAGTTAGATTCAAACAAACCAAACAATACATTCTTCCAATGTAGAACAAAATGCGTTTCAATATTTTCATGAATAAAGTCACAGAATTTCTGCCAAAATAATGCAACACTTGGACAGTACCAGAAAAGATGCACAATGGTTTCAGGATATTCTTTACAAAAACTACAGTCAATATCAATTTCTTTCTTAAATCTGTTTTTAATGTAACATTTTGAAGGATAAAACTTATGAATAAGTTTGAAGGATACTTCTTTTACTTTGTTTGTTACTAAATATCTATTAGACAAAAGCCAGACCTTCTTCCATGGTATATCATCCACAAACATACTCCAGTGAAAAATGACATTGGGTATTGTTGTTATTTCTCTTTGGAACATGGTTCTTATAGCACGATTATTATTGGTAGGGTTATTGACTAGACAAACCCTCCCTGCAAGTGTATCCTTAGGTAATAGAAGAGATAGTTTTTGAGCGTCAAGCCTGCACTGACTTTTGAATAACATGCATACACCGGTAGGGATGGCTCCAAAAACCTTTGCATAATCACCTGGAGATACAGGGATAGTGTATTTTCTAAGAAATTCATTATATGTAAGCAATAACCCTTCCTCGTTAAAAAGTTGATCAACCCAGTTGATGTTGTTTTGAAACCAGTATTCCAAAAAGAGAGATTTACGTTTATATAAAATGTCTTTGTTGTTCCATATTAAGTATTTGTGAGGAGAAAAATTGTGTTTGTAGATGAGAGACCATGAAAGAAAAGCCTGACGATGGAAAGCCGACATCTTCACAGGAATTTTATCAATATCGAAATTACATGTAAGAAAAAAGTTAATGCCACCTAGTTTGGATAATAAATGGTAGGGAATAATATTCCAAACTGAAGTGGGGTTTTTAAAGATTTGTTTTATCCAATTAATTTTAAATGTGTTATTTAGAGTTTGAAAATCTAAGAAGTTAAGCCCCCCGCTTTCATAAGGATTCATAACAACCGCTTTTCTCATATAGTGGGTTTTACCTTTCCATACAAAGTCAAATAGAATTCTATCAATTTCCCTGAGGGTCTTGTCACCAAGATGCAGAGCTAAGGCTGCATAAGTTAGTCGCGAGATTCCCTCTGCCTTAGTGAGGAGGACTCTCCCTCTTAATGACAGATCCCTCAAGAGCCACTGATTTAATTTTCTCTGTGTTTTTTGTATGATTGGGTTAAAATTAGAAGTGCTTCTTTTGCTTTGGTCCTTACTGATTAAAATACCCAAATACTGTATTTCGCTTTTAATTGGGATGTTATAGATTTCTGATTTTTTGCATTCTTTTATTGCCATAAGTTCACATTTTTTTAAATTCAGACACAAACCAGACGCCTCTGAAAACTCCTGAATTACATTGATGGCTACAGAGATTTGACTCTTGTTTTTCAAGAATAATGTAGTATCATCTGCTAATTGTGTTATGAGTATTTCTTTACCTAAGAGAGAGATTCCCTCTACAGCCTTGGCTCTGATATGATATGCCAAAAGCTGTGCCACAATTAAGAAGAGGTAAGGGCTCGTTGGGCATCCTTGTCTTATACCACGAGCTAGATTGAATCTCGGGGATGTGCCACCAGAGAGTTTGATGGAACTGTTACCATTTGTGTACAGGGTTTTTATGGCAGATACAAAATAATTACCAAAACCAAATTTTCCCATCGCTTGTAAAATAAACTGATGCTCCACTGTATCGAACGCCTTGTAGAAGTCAAGGAACAAAATAAAGCCATGGCGCCATGCGAACATATACATCGGTATTAGGACTATTATTACGTGCCAGAATGTCCCGGGTAGCACGTAACGTATATAGTGAATAACCGGGTGTGGGATGACGAAGGATGAAGGTGAGAGGTCGTAGATTAGGAGTAAAAAATAATAGGTTTATTACACAAAACTCAGGATCTCATAATAAACAAATAAACTACTAGCAGAAATGTGCAGAAACAAAGGTGCAGTGTAGGACGCAGACGTCAGCCCTCATCTGGGCCAGGGGCCTTTTAGGCCTGGGCGGATTGGCATCCAGCAGGTGCCGATCATCAGCCAATGGGTGGTGCGGAGGAGGCACAGAGCTGAAGGGGGTGGAGGCAAGGAAAAGTACAAACCACAAGGCCCATAACAACTATAAAAAAATCATCTTGTGTCTAATAATTAGTAATCTAACCTTTGTTGTATCTTTAAACACTCAAATGTATAGAACTCGTCATATATTGTAATGTTACACACAACATATAGAAAAATCAACAACTGTCACACAAAACACTGTCAGGAGAAAGGGGTAGGAGTTTATAAGTCCCCACTTCTTCCTACTCCTTTTTGAGCACTTTCAAGCACTCAGCACTGATGTATGTGCTTATTTGTTACATCATTATTCTGTATATATGTATGTAACATGTTCATACTAAGATTGCTCAAATAAATAAATAAAAAAATAAAAAATAAAAAATAATAATAATTATTCGTAAAGTAGTATATTCATTAAATAATCATTACCACTGCATGCTTTTTGCATGTTGTTTGTAATGATAAAACAATCTGTCCTCTGTTGGCTTCACTTCATCTTTGCTTGCTTTATGTTGCAAGAGTGTGCACATAAACTGGTATTCCAACTGTTATTGATTGAAGAATGTCTGTAGTGTTATAATTAATTACATTTATTGTAATTGTGTGTAGCTCCAGCCTTGTCTGTATACGGCTCAAGCGTTTTGCCTCACCTCAACAATGAGCAAGAGTTTGAGGAGCAGGCAGAGTGTCCTGACAAACCCCCTGGATTCCTTGATGGTATCCTGTGGATGGCTGCACCCAAAAAGAGACGAACCATTGAGGTCAATCGCACAAGGAGGAGAGCTGACAGCAAACTCTTGAAACTCAAGGTAATTTTCCAATTGTTACTTATATTATTGCTCAGTATTGTGATTTATTATTTTAACTTGCTCTTCTTTCTTGATGTTCTGCAGACCAATATTGAGCCATGTCCAGAATGTGGCCATCTGAAACAGAAACATATACTGTGCGGCTTATGTTACACTAAAGTCTGTAAAGAAACTGCAGAGATTCGTAATCAAATCAAAGAAATGGAAGGTGGACCTTTTGGGGCTCCAGCAGTGGAAACTGTTGTACTTTATAAGGGAGAAACACCAAGCGCACAAGACACAGATAAAAGGATTGTAGAGAGGCCAAGAAAACGGCCAGCGTGGTTCAACGTATGACGCATTAATGTATGAACAACCTTGTTGATGAGATCTTATTCAAATGTGGTAAATTAAACTCTCTGTAGATTTTCTTACTTTACATGCAATGTGCAACCATGACAGTTAATACAGTTTCTTTATTTCTCAATAAATCTATATTGATTAAATAAGTTGTTGGCATTCTTGATTCTTCTTATCAAATTTCCACTAGTCCATAGCTTCTTGTTCAAAATAGTTTCCGGTTGACCGAGGACCATATCAACACAAGACAGGTTGTTGATGTAAATGAAGATCTGGACGCTAGCAAGAGGCAACTGACTACTCAGTAGCAGATACTCTTACAATGCATAATTTTTAGCAATCACTTATTCCTGTTATTTAATTTTGTACATTTAACAGCAATCAGTAATCAATTTCTTTCACTGATATCTGGACACAATTTTTTTTGGTTCAATACATTGCGTGAGATGAGGTGGTACTATCTGGTCAATTCCTTCTTTGATGTTCAGAAGAAAAACCACTGGACAAATGCGTGCTACCAGGCTTGTTGGACAAGTCAGGTGATCGAAACAAGATCTCAATACAGGCAAATGAATTCATTATGTACATAACTTAAAAGGTTTTATTAATGACCCTAATGACTCTGTCAGAGAGAAATTATACTGGTAGAGTTATGAGCTGCAACAGGTGGTCCACTTCATTGTTGAAAGAAATCTGAGCCAGAAACAAGCTGAGCAGCAGAGGCCACTGCAGATAAAAAAAAATCTCCCACCAAAAAAAACAAATTAAGAATCGTCAAAGATATATATATAAAAATATAAAATAATCAGACTTCACTCTGATGAAAACTTCAGAGATGTCGGCTTGATGCCTACACAACTAGTAATGGAAGTATCATATTATGCAGATCTAAAATGCAAATTTGACGTTCGAGAATCACAGGTCAGAATCAAAATGATTTTATTCACCATTTGCTTCTCTTGCAGACAAAAAAATTACTTGTGAGATGCAATATCCTCTACTAAAAAAAGAATTTAAACATAAACAAACAATGTAATAGTTATAGACAATTTAATCTGAAGAAATGAACACATTTTATTTTAAGTATGCAAAACATTCAGATTTCAATGCAGTCATTACTCACTTTGTTTTTCCTAAAAGTGCATCTTCTGCTCTCCTGTGTTTCTGAACGGTGACTTGCAGTTGCCAGTATTTCAGATAAACCCACATTAAACTCCCATTCTTCCTCTTGTCCACGTTAAGCAAATCTGCACAGTGCTTATCCCTCTTAAAAATGTCTTTCAAGTCCAACTCCAAATTAAGTTGTGACACAAATGGATCTTTGACGGCCCTCAGTAGAATTTTTTTCTCCATTTCCAGGCGTTGCTCTCTAGGCAGGATAATGGAGCAGTAGGCACTCTGTCGCTCCACTAGGAGGTGCTCTAGCTCAGTCAAAGTGGACGTTGCTCGCAGGTGCCATTCATTCTCTTTCTCCAGAGCTTGGTGCAAGAGTGAACCAGCTGCCCCACTCTTGACCAGTTGTTCCTTCTCTTCGTCCAAGGCGTCTCGTTCCTTGCAAATTGAGCACAACCAAATGTAAGAATTATGTTTGCTTCTTTGCCCTTGCTAACTATCAGTTACTTTCTGAATTATAACCTTTTTTAGACTCAAGCACTGGACCCAAATAATTCCTGGTGCTTTCACACCTGTAACCTGGTGTGTAAAGGGGTTATATTATGTGCCATGTCCAAGGAGGAGCTGGAATCGCACAAGGCATTGGATCTGACCAGTGAAAGTGAGATTCAAACAGACAACATTTGCACCAGAGAACAACATTCTCTGTCAACTACGCTGCTGTCATCCATTCATATGAACAATCAAATGACTTTTTTTGTACTATAAAGTTCAGCAAGGAAACTATAATTATAAAGCAGTGCCACATGCATGTGAAAGCCTGGTCTCATAAGATCTCTGAAGCTAATCAGTGCAGGGAATGATTTGTACTGTAATGATTTGTACTGCCGCTGTCAAGTGCCAAACTGCTGTTGGGTCCATAGACAAGACACTTCACACACATCGCGTAGTATGAATCTGGTGTGTGCATAAAAAGATTGGTGGTGGTTGGAAGGGCTGATGGGCTTGCTTCTGTAAGTGTGCTCCAGGGCAGCTGTGGCTACAGTAGCAAGTTTTTGCCATTATGTACGGACAATGAAAATGGCAGATGTATTATTGTTATCTAAAAACAGATAACAGATAAGTAATTTAAAAAAGGACGTTCATTGAAATACAAAAAAAAAATTCTTTGCATAACATTTCTTGAATAAATTGATGGGTCACTAATGGAATTCTCCAGTTGATGTGCTTTCTGTGTATCCCAAAATGATTTGCAGTTTGTTATCACAATTGTATATAGTGGCTACATCTGCACGTACACATACCCAATATAACCCAAATCACCTTGAGAACCATAGTATTAAGAGTAGAAGTAATAATCAATGGATGACATGATAATTCAGTTTGCGTGTCCAAACTATTTACGAAATATCTCTAAAATCCAAATAGAAATGTACACAAAACACAAAAGTTAGAGACTGATATTACCTCTTGAAGTTTCTTTCGTTCTTCCACCAGCTGCTGACTCTGTGAAATCAAAGCTTGCTTATAGCCCTTTACTCTCTGACGCTCTTTCTCCAGCTCAAGCTCAACTAAAGCTGCTGCTTTGCGCCTCTCTGTGATGGTGTCTTTGTAACGTGTCTCCATTTCATCCCTGATTATGGAGACATCATTTTCATATTGAGATTTGAGCATTTGGATTTCCCTTTGAGATTCTCGAGTCCAAATCCAGCCTGTATAGCAACCAAAACAATTAAATGCAAATATGACATGCCAATTAAGTAATCCTAAATAACACTCACGAAAAGCTGCCAGTCCCAACATTGGTACAAGGAGAGCATAGTTCCACTGGTTCCCATCTTCAGCCCCTGGACCCCCTCCTCTGTGGTTTGGTTGGATGTTCCACCGAGGTGGGTCATTCAAGTTGTTCATTGGGACTACAGTAGAGGAAACATGTAGTAGAATGTTATATCAAAGATGTAATACGTGTTTTGTAAATCTAGAAGATAGAGGATGGTGTCTATTCATTAATAAACGACATATTATCGAAGGAGTTCCAGGATGGTCATCTAAAGCATGATCATATTAATAACTCCATTGATTGTCTAAGATATAGAACATGTCTATGATATATAACACGTGACATGCTTGGGTGTCTTAAGCATGTTGTGTTCTGCCATTTCAAACAAACTAGGCTCGGAGCTAATGCTAGCGTTCATTAGCTCTAGTCAAACAAGCCTGCAGTAGGCGACGGGACAAAGCAACAACAAAATGATTAGATGTGTAGTTTGTGTCAGGATAGGTACATAAGCTCTGCTCACCTTGAAAAGAAAGTATAGGTCACTTATACATTTGTCCTGCAGCAACTCCCAATCCAAGATTATACAATTTTGGTTTGGTTTGTGCACTCATCAATACAGGTTATTTCTTAAAGCAAGTACTATTATTAAAACCTATTTTCTCAACAATGATCAACAATAATAGCGTATGCTACGCATTGTTATCAACCTCTATTAAAAAAGTGCAATTTTACTCAACATTTCTTAGTTTAAAGCGATTTAAAGACGTTGTTTATGTATCAGCACCCCCATTTGAAACGAATGGTTCAGTCCAGAGTGGGCGATTTCCTGATCAACCCAGTGGCTCTCACATAGCGCTCCCTGCCGTCAACATGGCGAGTGTCCGCGCAGCCTCCAGACTTCTCTCCAAAAAGACTTTGTTTAAGTCTAAAGCAGTAAGTACACATGCCAGGAGACTAACTTGGTCTTATATTTAACTATACTTTGTCCAGTGGGACTATGATCGTTGACGTATGAACTGTGGCAGGCTTTCGTAACCGTCAGTGTCTGACTTGCGTAAGCGCTTGTTATGTAGCGTAGGTTAGTTCAATGTGAGTGACTTAAAAGGATGCATATATTTAGTTTTCGACACGAAATCATAAAAACAATGTTCCTTTTATTGAATCATAATACTGACATCATTCTACTAAATACTAACTTTTTTGTTCAACACATTTACTGACTTGCCCTTGTCTAAGAGGTGTTGATGCTACCATGCTAACAGAAAGCAAATGAGTTTTTGTCATTAAACTCCAGTTTTACAGCTAGCATTTCATTGTTTCCCCTACGTTTTTTATCCATCAAGAGTAAAAGCTTGTTAGTTATAAATACTTGTACAATTACGTTGGACGCACTAATCTATTATTTAATTGTCTGTTTAAACACTTTTTTTTTTTAATCCAGATCCCTGCTGCTGCAGTGGACCGCTCGAGAAATTTTCACTTCTCCATCTATGGGAAGAAAAATAATGCAAAAGTGTCTGGTGATGTAAGTAACCTTGTGATACCTTGTGTGTATGTAAACACATACTCCTTATAATAATCCCTGTCTTTTCAGATTTCTACCCAGTACCCAGTAGTGGACCATGAATTTGATGCGGTGGTAGTTGGAGCTGGGGGAGCAGGCCTAAGAGCTGCCTTTGGTCTCTCGGAGGCTGGTTTTAACACTGCATGTGTAACCAAACTGTTTCCAACCAGGTCCCACACTGTGGCAGCACAGGTAAGCAGCTGACTTTTGAGAGTACTTGCGAATAACTGAATCATTTTGACATCACTGTCAGGAGGCTGTAATGTCTTGATTTCCTCATTTATGAATAGGGTGGCATCAACGCAGCACTGGGGAACATGGAGGAAGATGACTGGAGGTGGCATTTCTATGATACCGTGAAGGGATCTGATTGGTTGGGAGATCAGGATGCTATCCATTATATGACAGAACAAGCCCCTGCAGCTGTAGTTGAGGTAAAGGGTTGTCATAATTGATACATGTGTAAATGGTGTATATATAATAGTTTTGTTTTAATATCATTTTTGACCTTGAATTTATTTAATCTAGCTGGAAAATTTTGGAATGCCATTCAGTCGAACTGAGGATGGAAAAATTTACCAAAGGGCCTTTGGTGGCCAGAGCCTTAAGTATGGAAAGGGAGGACAGGCCCATCGCTGCTGCTGTGTAGCAGACCGAACTGGACATTCATTATTGCATACTCTTTATGGACGGGTGGGTTACTATTTTGAATAATAATGAGCTTCAAAGTTTACAAGGCAGCGCTTAAAACAAAAAATAATTTATAAACTTAAAATTTTTGCAGTCACTTCGTTATGACACAAGTTACTTTGTGGAGTACTTTGCCCTTGACCTGCTCATGGAGAATGGCGAATGTAAAGGAGTCATTGCTTTGTGCATGGAAGATGGCTCTATCCACCGCTTCAGAGCCAACAATACGGTCATTGCCACTGGGTAGGCATCGCTACATTTAGTTTGAAGACACAAGTCCACAAGATGAGATGGCATTTTTGATCATATTTGTTTGATGAAAACTAACTAATTAGTATTTTTCTGCTTTGTCAGTCTCTATAGAATTTGTGGAATGTTTATTTTTTAAGGTTTCATGTTTCTTTTGAGGCTTTTTTTATGGTAAATTTTTCGAAAATTACACTATCATTACTGATGATTACCCTGTCCTACTCTATGGGGAAGATATTTCTTAATGGCTGCAAATGATTGAGATCATTCTTCAGTTCTCACATTCTTCCTTGTGTCATATGATTATGTCAAATTTCTAATATTTATGAACACATTTTAATCAATATTTCATTCAAATTTGCAGGGGGTATGGTCGCACCTATTTTAGCTGTACATCTGCGCACACAAGCACAGGGGATGGAAATGCCATGGTTACTCGAGCTGGTCTTCCTTGCCAAGATTTGGAGTTTGTGCAGTTTCATCCCACAGGTGAGAATATATTAACAAATGTATACAATTATATGTACCTATGATAATTTATGGAGCCTCTTCAATGCGGTTATTCATTTTGAAATGTATTTTGATGTTCAGGTATTTATGGTGCTGGGTGCCTGATCACTGAGGGCTGTCGCGGAGAGGGTGGAATATTAATTAACAGTGAAGGAGAGCGTTTTATGGAACGCTATGCACCCAACGCAAAAGACCTGGCTTCCAGAGATGTTGTGTCCCGCTCAATGACTATAGAAATTCGAGAGGGCAGGTATGCCATTTTTGCATCAGTCAAGTAAAATTGAATGGGTCAGTCTTGGGTTAACAATGTTCCGATGTTGTGGACCCTTAAAATGGGTGTGACTCCAATCCTCCTCTGTTTGAAGATGTGTCCTGATAGCTTCAGTCTTTATGTCATGTTTTATTAGGTTCTTGTTGATTTTTATTTAATTTAATTTATCTGTTTAATCCTGGCATTGTTTGGCATGGCAGAATTGACAGACATGCTTCTTACACATTAGTTGTATAATGTGGCTATATAAATGTTTTTTTTAATGTTGTATTAGTTGTTTGCCCACCCTTTTCATAGTCATGAATGATGGCTATTAATGGGGTCTTGTTTTTAGGGGTGTTGGCCCAGAGAAGGACCATGTGTACCTGCAGCTGCACCACCTTCCTCCACAGCAGCTGGCCACTCGGCTGCCTGGGATCTCAGAGACCGCTATGATCTTTGCTGGAGTTGATGTGACAAAGGAGCCAATACCTGTTCTTCCCACAGTACATTACAACATGGGAGGAATACCCACCAACTTCAAGGGACAGGTCAGAATTCAAACTAATTTGATTTCCAAAATACTTTCCACCATCAATTTTTATCAAGGTTCAGTCAATAAAAGGGTAGTGAACGCGGTAGTGTTTAGACTAGACAAAGTGTCAGGAATGAACCAGACAGAGACGGAACTCTGGAAGTTTATTTAAGTTTCTCTCAAGTTCCAGTGGTTTCAATCAATACCGATTGTTGTTCTGTAGACACTTCTTCAAAAGATTGGGTGTACATGATCCTCTCTGTGCATTTCATCTTAAGACCAAATCATACTTCAGAAAAGTTATTGGAAGTGCAAATATAGACTGAATCTTGTCCTTGCATTAGAATCTTATATTCCTCAGATGCAACAAAAACTGCCAAAAAACAAAATTTGTTGAAGATAGTAGCTGCAGGAATACATATTTTTTGATTGTTCAGAACTGAGATGTTTTTGCTCTTCGTGTGCACCGTGACATTCTAATCCCAATCATGATCAGATTAAAAACAGTCTTGCCCTGGTTTGAGATTGAGATGAGATTTTTGTAATACAATAATTCCAATGCCTCTGTGACGGAAACCTCGCGAGACCTGCGCAAAGCAAGATGGCGGCACGCTGCTGCTAGACAACAACAAACTTTTCTATCTGCTCAAACCTCTAGCTACTCTCCACGCCCTACTTCACTATCAATTCATCTTCTTTCTACAATATAACCGGACAGCCAAACCAACACCCTGGAAGATCTAGAACAATACATCGACCTACAATACAACCGATACGTCATGGATAACGACGCCGAAAACTCTTCGCCGTGTCCCAACATCAACGAGAAAAAACGCCAACGAATATCATCTTCACTCGCAAGTACCCCCACTGACACAAACACACAGGCTGACACACAGCACCCCACATGCTGCCCTGACATCGCGGGGCTACTAGCTTCAATCGAGCTCAAACTCACCGGCTTGGACACTCGGATATCCATTGTAGAAATCATCCACAGAGACTTCTCCGCACTCCGCCAAAGCTTAGAATTTAGCCAACAACAAATCGAAACACTGACCATAGAAAACCAGACCCTTAAAAACTCTGTCACATCACTAACGTCCCAAGTTACAGCCATAACTTCTGACAACCGGGCCATGAAAGAGAGCATCCTCGACCTGCAAACCCGCAGTATGAGGGAAAATCTGGTCTTTTCTGGCATTGCAGAGAAACCATCCGAGGACCCAGAAGAAACACTTAAGGACTTTATCACAACACAGCTCAAGCTCCCCATAGACACAGTTAACAAAATAACTTTCCACCGCGTACACCGCATCGGACCCCGACGAACGGACAACAAACGCCCACGGCCAATTGTAGCCAAATTTGAACATTTTAAACAAAAAACACTCGTACAACGACAGGGAAACCAGCTGAAAGGTACCAACTTTGGAGTAAGCGAACAATACCCTAAAGAAATATTACAACGACGCCAGGTTCTACACCCCATACGCAAGGATATGATCAAACAAGGACATAAGGCCATACTGGTTGTGGACAAACTGTACATAGATGGTCAACTGTACCGAAACAAGGACACTCACTGGATTTAACAAACGAAAACAGTCCATAAATGCACAACACTCACTCCCTCTCCCCTCTTGCTCTTTCTCTATTGCTCTCCCTCTTGCTTTCTAGCACTCAGATCTAACCAAACTAACGCATACCAATAACTTTACAAACATATATTAATTGCGCTCCTTCGCAAATCTATATCAAGCTTGAAGAAAACACATTCAACCATGTGTAACTTCAAGCTGAAAGCCACCTCCTACCTCTGTGTCCCATCCTTTCCTTATGTGTCTCCCTCTCCCTCCCCCTCCCTTACATACACATGCTCCATTCACACATGCACACACACGCATCCACACACCAACATCTGCATTCAACCAACATCCCTACATATACATACATTGTCATGCTCTCATTAAAATTTATTTCCTGGAATGTTAGAGGCTTAGGCTCTCAGGAAAAAAGAATAAAAATACTTACCAAGATTACAAAACTTGCAGATATCTGCCTGCTACAAGAAACTCACCTTTCCCCATCTGATACATCCAAACTGATTCATAGCCAATTTCACCAACCATTCTCTGCCTGTTACAACACCAAACAAAGAGGGGTCTCTATACTTATAAAAAAACACATCATCTTCACACATAATTCCACAATGTCTGACCCAGAAGGACGTTTTATTATTATTAATATATCCATTAACAATAAACCCTTAACAATATGCAACATATATGGACCCAACACAGACAATCCAGACTTCTTCCGGTCAATCTTCACAATTCTAACTAAACAGTTTGATATACCTTACATCATAGGAGGAGATTTCAATACCACTATTAGCTCTTCAATCGACAGGAGCACCAATCCGACCCGCATCCACCAATCCTCAAATGTAATAAACCAGTGCATGAAGGATCTTGGTCTTGGCGATGGCTGGAGGCTCCAACACCCATCTACACGAGAATACACATTCTACTCTCCTGTCCATAAATCATATTCTAGAATAGACTACTTCCTTATCAGCAAATCACTTCTGGCGAATATTACAGACACAAAAATCCATCCCATTATAATCAGTGACCATGCAGCAGTTAGCTTTACAATAACCTTCAATACGAACAAACCCAACAGCAGATGGCGCCTCAAACACATCCCTCCTCAAAGACCAGCAGTTTGACGCCCTCATCAAGAGAGAGTGGGCATCCTTTCTAGAAATGAATGACTCTCCAGAGTCCTCTCCATCAATAATCTGGGAAACAGGAAAAACAGTACTACGAGGCATAATCATCTCTTACTCCTCTTACAAAAAGAAACAAGAATCTCAACAAGAAATCGAATTAGAACAAAGAATCAAACACCTCGAAACATCAAACGCAAATAGTCCAAGTGAAGCCAAGGAAAACGAATTGAGGAGCTATACCGCACAATTAAACAAAATAATAAACAAAAAAACCAATTTTCTAATCCAACAACTTCGACACGAGCAATTTCATCATAACAATAAATCTGGAAAATATTTAGCCAATAAAATAAAACAAAAAAAAGAAAAGTCAACAATAGCCACTATAAAGGACTCAGCAGGGAAGCCAACACAATCACCAGAACACATCAATACAATCTTCAAAGAATTTTATGAGAACCTGTACTCATCCAAAAGCGAAACAAACAAACACCTCATTGACACATTCTTAGCAGATATTAAACTACCCCAGCTCAACCCGGACCAAATAGATATACTTGAATCTCCATTTTCCGAAAAAGAACTTCTTACTGCCCTATCAAAAATGCCCAATAACAAATCACCCGGACCAGACGGCTTCCCTGCCGAGTTCTACAAACACTTCTGGACACTACTCTCCCCGCTTTTTTTAAGATTAATTACAGAAATAAAACTCCATTCCAAAATACCAGACCACATGAACACAGCAGCAATTTCACTAATCTTGAAACCCAATAAAGACCCAACTCACACAAGCAACTACCGCCCCATTTCCCTTCTCAATACTGACCTCAAAATTATAACAAAAACCCTCTCAAACAGACTCGACCAAATCATGCCCTCCATAATTCACCCAGACCAGACAGGATTTATAAAGGGTCGACACTCATCCACCAACACCCGCAGACTCATTAACATTATAGATCATTCACAACACAACAAACTGAACACAATAATTGCTAGTCTTGATGCAGAAAAAGCATTTGACAAAGTCAACTGGTCATTCCTCAAATCCACTTTACAGAAATTTGGCTTTGGAGAGTCATTCATCAACTGGGTGAACACTTTATACACATCACCAACAGCAACTGTCACAACTAATGGACTAACCTCACAAAGATTCACTTTACACAGGGGAACTAGACAGGGATGCCCACTCTCTCCATACCTATTCACCATATTCATTGAACCATTGGCGGCAGCAATAAGACAAAATAATTTAATCACTGGCATCCAAACACCCAAAATCCACCATAAAATTTGTCTTTATGCAGATGACATATTACTCTTCTTGCAGAACCCACAAACCTCGTTACCTGAAACCATCCGCCTCATAGAGAATTTCTCAAAAATTTCTGACTACTCAATAAACTGGCAAAAATCTTCAATACTCCCTCTAAACCCCAACTGGGATGTGGCAGCCAACCCACCACTTATCCCTATATGCACATCACCAATCACTTACCTCGGTGTTAATTTCTCCTCCAAGCTGTCAGAGCTGATTCATCTCAACCACTCCCCACTACTCAAAACAACAACAGATAAACTATTACAATGGATGAATCTCCCACTCTCCCTAGCTGGAAGAATTGCAACAGTGAAAATGTCTATACTGCCCAAAATTAATTACCTCTTCTCAATGCTACCCTCTCAACCACCAACCACCTGGTTCAACTCCCTCGACTCTGCAATAATAAAATTCTACTGGAAAAACAAACCTGCCCGCATCAAATTAACTACTCTACAAAAGCCAAAATTGCAAGGTGGACTCCACGCCCCCAACTTTCTCCACTACTTCATATCCAACCAAATACAATATATCTTAAAATGGATCAAACCCCACTCATCAGACACCTGGTTAGACATAGAACAAACACATAACCCTAATATTGAACTTTCACTCCTCCCCTTTCTTACTCAATCTATTAAATCAAATCCATGCTTCAAACACATAACAATATCATCAGCCCTGACAGCTTGGTGGAAATTCCACAAAATCACCAACTCAACCCTTGGCCCTTCCACTCACACACCTATCTGGAATAACCCTGACATCCTGAGCAACAAAAAACCAATCCACTTCCGCACATGGTCAGACAAAGGCATCACACACCTGCAACACATCATTCACAACAACACAATTGCATCTTTTAACCATCTCTCTTCGGAATACGGTATCGGGAGGAACCAGTTTTTACAATACTTACAACTGAAAGCATCCATTACAGCAGCATACAACAATACATTCGCAGACCTCAGCCTCCCACAACCAATTACCTCTCTTCTCAACCTAAAACCAACAAAATGCCTCTCCAAAACTTATCAAATTATCACAAAATCTAACACAACCTGCCCCATCCCAATTGACAAATGGCAAAAGGACCTTACGGTTCCTCCCGATCCCGCCTTCTGGACACAAATCTGCCACAATATTTACTCCATGACTAATAACTCCAATTTACAACTCATTCAATACAAAATCATTCATAGAACACACTACACTGGGCACAGACTAGCAAAAATGGGATTCACTTCAGCTATCTGTACTAATTGCACACAAAACACTCAGGACACATACATCCACGCCTTCTGGCACTGCACCCACGTTCACAACTTTTGGGAGAAGGTCACAGACATCCTGTCCCCCATATTTGACTGCCACATCCCCTGTACCCCCATCCCATGCATACTCGGTCACACCTCTACAATAAATATCAATCCAAACGACCAAAATACTCTCCTTGCTGCCCTAGCCATTGCCAAGAAAACGATCCTCATGAACTGGAAAACAAGACACAAAATAACCATAAACCAATGGAAAAATCTCCTCCTAGACCATCTCACTCTCGACACTACACCAACCTCACCCACCTCAACCACTCACACCACTACAGAACCCCTCTCCATCAAACCCACACTCTTAAACTTTCTTACCGGTTGATTACTTGTCCTCTGAGAGCCTAACCCTCTCACACAAGCACTGACGACACTTAAACACATGACAACCCCCACATCAAACAACACCCCCAACTCACACCTACCCCTCTCCTCTACTCTTAAACTCTTTCTTACTATTTGTTTATTACCATGTCATCATTGTTTTGCCCTTTATCCTTCTAAGTTATCTTTTTTCACTGCTCTTACGATTCTGCGTCTGCACCCATTTTGTCTCCCTCTTCCCTGAAGTTATATTACTATCATTATATTAGGTATTACCAATAATTATCATCTGGTTGCCAACTACCCTTGCTTATCAAAGTACTGTACTTATCATCACATAATTCCCCTTTGTTTAGCAGCACACTTTCCAGTTTCCACTTGTAATACATTACAATTACTGTCATTCCCTGTCATACAAGACCCTCTATATCTCCACTAATAATAAGACCATTCATATCCAACTCACCTCATCAAACCACAGCTGACCCTCATCCTTCCACCACCCTCGTCTGTGTTTTTAATGCACCATAACTCAAACATAGGGAAAAGCAGGAGAAACAATAATAATAACAATAATACATCAAAACAAAAACAAACAAATAAGGCTAGGGTTACAGGAGACGTGGGAGATGCCCTTGGACAGTACCCCTGTATCAAGCTGACAACATCCCACAGTCTCCTTTTTAATGCACCACTTTAGACACATCCCAAACTGAGACAAAAATATATAAGGGAAAATAGGGGCAATGAGGGTGATGGGTGGATGCACAAATTTGGGAAAATAGGAACACACACACACATACACACACACACACACACACACACACACACACACACACAGTCCTGTCTGTCTTGTTATATCTGTTTGTACGTCTGCACTTGTTTTGTAATGTCTATTTTTTCACAATAAAAAAAAAAAAAAAAAATACAATAATTCCACTCCACACTTCCCTGAATGTTGAATTCACCTCCTCACTTTACTCTACTTTCAGGTGATCACCTATGAAAATGGAAATGATAAAGTTGTCCCAGGCCTGTACGCTTGCGGTGAGGCTGGCTGTGCCAGTGTACATGGTGCTAATCGCCTTGGCGCCAACTCCCTTTTGGATCTTGTGGTGTTTGGCAGAGCCTGTGCTCTTACAATTGCTGAAGAACACAAACCAGGTTAGTCTTTTGCAAATGTCTCCCATATTGATTGAGAATGACTGAGAATGTCTCATGTCACTTGTCACAATGTTTTTAGGAGAAAAATTATCCCCTCTGCAGTCCAATGCAGGCGAAGAGTCTGTGGCAAATTTGGATAAATTGAGATATGCCAATGGTTCCTTAAGGACATCGGAAATTAGGCTTAATATGCAGAAGGTATGACTTTCATATTTACAGTGACATGGCTTGGACATTATAACGTTTCTTTATTAATTGTTCCAGACAATGCAAGCCCATGCGGCTGTGTTCCGTACTGGACCTGTGCTGAAGGAAGGCTGCGACAAGATGGATGACTTGTATACAACTTTAGATGATTTGAAGACATTTGACAGAGGTATAGACTTGTGTGTTATCCCCTTTAGAACTTGTGTTCAACTTTTTAATTTTTCCTTCAGGCATTGTGTGGAATACTGATTTGGTGGAGACTTTGGAGCTGCAAAACCTGATGTTGAACGCTGTGCAGACGATCCACTCAGCTGAGCAGAGGAAGGAGAGCAGAGGAGCTCATGCCAGAGAGGACTTCAAGGTTTACTTTCTGCATTTGATATTCTGTCGTGCTATTAGAACATATTTTTATGTGCTAATATTTGGTTTGTTCAGGATCGAATTGATGAGTATGACTACTCCAAGCCCCTGCAGGGTCAGGAGAAGGTACCCTACGAAAAGCACTGGAGGAAGCACACATTGTCCTATGTCGAGCCTAAAACTGGAAAGGTACTGCATCAGTATTTCCTTTTGGAAGTTCTTAGTGCAACAAGATTCAAAGCATTCATATTCTGTCTTCCCAGGTCACTCTTAAGTACCGTCCTGTGATCGACCACTCTCTGGATGAGCAGGATTGTGCCCATGTTCCTCCTGCCATCCGCTCTTACTAAGCACACGACTATTTATCATATATTTTGTGTACATACTATCGCTTGTTGATTATTTAAGGAGAATAATGAAAATGGTTTTCATTCGAGCATCATATACTTTGCAGTGGATTTGTGCTGTTCCAGTAACGTGGTCGTTAAAAGAATATAAAGCAAATGTAACAACACAACTCACCACATTAAAGCACTTGTCGAATCAATAATAAGGGAAATTTCTGTTCTCTTGTATCACTGCTTTAGAATGTGCTGTTTGTACTATATTGTACTTCTGTAATTAGATCATTTGTCTATTGTGAAAAGTTAGAATTTTGTTTTCACATTGTATGTTTTCATCAAGCAACGAAGCGACAAGAGGAAAGATGATTGTAAATATTGAATTGTTGAAGCATATACGCCTTTTAAAACAGTTTGGCCTTCTTGAGCAGAAAGCAGACATTCTTCTCAGTCTCATTTTAAATATAAAACCTCAATGTTAGCCAGCTGTGCATTTTAACGAAGCTATAGACGGAAGTTCCAGTAGAAACCTTAAGTGTCCATTACAAATATGGATGTTTTCTTTTTGCTCCATACATAAACTACTGTGGGATTGCACTAAGTTTTCTGATTTTTTTCAGGAATTTTTATGTGGTCAATAAAGTTTGCATGCAAGAAATGTCTTCCATTGATTTAAGGATTGACCCCACGGAGACTTTCCCAAGGTGACTTATTAGCATACATTCAATTTATCCAATTTTTTTTAGTGCTTTTCTGGACACTCAGATTCTTCACATGGCATTATCCTTTCACTCCATTCGCAGTTGTGAATAGCCATACTGCCTTTTCTACACTACGCGTTTCTAAGCCAACAGGTTAGCCACAGGTGTTCAGAGGTCTCCCATCACAGTACTAACCGTGTGCTGCCTTGCTGAGCTTCTGACTGGTTCAGACTTTTTGTTATATATATATATTTAGACATACTACAAACAACAATCATTATATACAAATACAAAAAAAAGATAAAACAAACACCAGGGCACACATGTAGAGACTGGTTCAGACTTGCATCCATGTATGCTGTGTGTTGAAAATGTGCAATGAACTTAAATAAGTAAATATTAAACTAAACTAAATGTGTGTTTGGCTCTTCTTTAATGTGAAACCAGCCACCAGCAACGTCAGCGTCGTAACTTTAATTTGGTATAAACCTCAGTGTGCGGTGAATCAGACATACTGCCTTTTCTACACTGCGTTTCTGTTTCCAACCTGGTCAATAGGAGGCAGCAGACCACCAGTTAACCCTACAGTTGGTATATTTTTATTGACGTTCATTTTTTTGATTCCAAGGCAAGTTTATTTGTATAGCATAATTTCATACAATTTCATATAAATAATAACAGTACACATTAAAAAGAAAGATACAAATATAAAATCCCTCAGTTGTATGCACAACTAAACAGAACTGTTTCTAACCTGGTTTTAAACATTGTCAGAGAGGAGGCCTGTCTCACGTCTTCAGGAATATTGTTCCAGATTTTAGCAGCATGAATCTGAAATGCAGCCTCCCCATGTTTAGTTCTGACTCTGGGCACTAACAGGAGTCCAGTCCCTGTGCTCCTCAGAGTCCAGGCTGGTTCATATGGGACTAACATCATGTCATTAATATATTTTGGCCATTCCAAACGTAATAACAACATATTTCCAAGGAAGTGCCTAATGATACGAATAAATTGCTGTATTTATGTATTTTTTTATATATTAAACTAAAAACAGATAAGATTAAGACCACATTTGTTCACAAAATGTTACTAGGCACTCCAAAGGTACTGGTAAATCTATCAAACTTACTTTAATCAAAATCTTCAAAGTAAACGTGGGCAGATTTGTGTACCCCTGCATAACGCATTAGGACTGATTGGAAAGGTGAGGTGTCTGACGTCTCATTTGTGCTTTAAATCAATTATTTACAGTGGTAGTAAAAGTGAGCGTGTTCTTCATAAGGAGAAGGTTGTGTAATATCTGAATCACTTTATCTCTAAAAAGAAGCATAATCTGTCGGACCAGCTTCTCGTTATGACACTGTAAATCACTCAAGGACCAACGCTTCTGTTGCAATCTATGAGCAGTGTGTTACATGTTAAAACATTATTTTTTAATCCTTATTGATTGAACATTCAAATTGGTAATCAAAAACAATATATGAAAAGACAAGCAGAAAAATACCATGCATAGAATATAGACTAAAATAAAACCCCATTGAGATATTAAGTGCATTCAAAAAGAGTAAAAGTGTTTTATTCAAAAATCATATAAAGGGAATACATACATGTGTTATTGATTTTTAAAAAAACATGGACAAAGGTGATATGACATTGTGTTTTCACGGTATTCAGTGACTGGTCGTGGATGTTTCTTGAACCATCTTGACCATGACTTGCAAAGCATTCAACACAGACCATTAATTATGAGCTTTTTCCCATGGCAAAGCAGAATACAAAATACAGATATCATAAAATAGATTTAAAAAAGTAGCAAACAATGAATCTGTCCTAATCTAACCAGGTAAAATATTGAAGTCCCAATATAACAATTGTATATATTATCAATAACATTATTTCAATCACATAGGGTGAAATGCATTGGCTTTTGAATTCATCTGTATTTGGCTGGCAAAGTCATCATGATTGATATATTTGTGCAATCATTATTTACAATTGTGTGATAACAATTAAGCAGACAATCACAAAGACATAGGTTGCAAGTCCTAATCCAAGAGAAATGTGGTTGAGCGTCCGGGCACACTGGCTGTTTCGCTTTGCCTCCACCCGGCTCCCATTCGTGTTGTGTTGCCGTGTCTGAAAGAAAGAATCCAATCAGCTACAAACCATAGACTGTATATAAACATATTCAACCAGGTGTACAGTATTACAACAAAACTACAGTGATGAAAGAGGTGGAACAATCTTAAAGTGAAACACACAAATGTCAACTGTTTGTGATTTTTCAGGGTCAAAAGTCAAAGGTTTATACTTCATCATATCTGGAACGATGTTAGTCTCAAAAGCGAACATTAACAAAACAGAACACCCATGAGGAACAATTATGAAATGCACTGTTCCCAGGGGGATAGCCAGGTAGCTATACCCGATTTTTTTTTCTAATTGTAGTTTGGATAAAAAATGCTTATTTACTACATTTTTTTACAAACAGGGGGTCAACCAACGTCGGTTGCCCGCGGGGCACCCAGGGGGTCGCCCGTAAAGGGGGGAAACCGAGATGGGAGTCGCCCGCTGGCCTGTGTTCTATAAAATAGCTCAAAAATCGTTAGCACTCACGCCCTAGATAGCGGCTGCGCTGGAGCTTACGGAGGTGGGGGACGTGGACGTTCACTTTGGCCGCAAACAGCGTGGGATCACCATCAGGGCCCTTACGTAAGGGGGCCTTTTGCCACGCCACCCTTCGAATATCTACGCGGCCAACGCCGCAGACAAGCTCCGCTGTTGACTGGGTTACCGTTGAGTGAGAGGAGCTTCCGGCTGTGAAAATTGGGGGGTCCGTTGTGTTGTGTTTGGGACGGAAGCATGGAGCGCTGGCAGGCAGTGTTTGCCAAAAAATCTTAGCGGACTTTGTCGCTAGCTTTAGCGACTTTTCAGACCCCTATAGCGATCTTTTTTTCAAAAAAGCGACTAGCGACAAATCTAGCGACTTTTTCTGGTGTTATTGGCGACTTATCTGGTGTTTTGGCGACTTATCTGGTGCGTTTTGGAGACTCGTGAAGCACGTATTGTTCTGCTGTCCTCAACGTGAGCCCCTCCCCCGTCCCAAAGCACTTACAGGCGGCCAGTCTCACAGTAGCCTTGCGCAGCAGTCCCAGCTACAGTCTATGGGCGGAGCAGAGAGAGAGAGAGGAGACTCAAAAGCACAGGAAGTTTTCAGGCTGCTGCAGACTGAACTTCAGCTCCACCCCCACCACCACACATCCAAAGCTCCCCGGCCACTCCTACCAGCGCCACCCCCCACTACCCCCCACTCCATCCGCGGCAGCTCTGTCCGTGACTCTGTTTTCTCTCAGTTTAGTGGGTCACATTAAATCATTTGTTATGCCAAACTATGAAAAAAAAAAAAACTTACAAAAATAAACCTAAGTAACTCTGCCAGAGTGTGTCTTTTGGGTCACTTTGCCGGTCCCAAGCCCGGATAAAGGAGGAGGGTTGGTTGTAGAGCTAGCAATTTCACCCTACATAACAATCTTTTGATTACATTTGCTGTTATAACATTTAACAATACAGGACAAAACTGATGTGTGTAATGTGGATCTAGACAAAGCATTAAAATCATTAAATGTTGTTAATGTTGAAATTATTTTTGTACATTTGTAGTTCTAAACATATTTAGGGTGTTTTTACTCACTTTTGTCTCTCCCACGACCTTATTCCTCTCTCCTACAGCGTCCGTTACAGTTATTTGCAAATGGCAAATTATGCAAATGGAAAATTATGCAAATTAGGCGATGACGTACTTTTGGGACAGCCAATAGCTACTTTCCTTACTGAGGAGTTGGCAACACTGGCTGCAGGGAGCATGGACGAGGCACTTCGGAGCAGACCGCTTTGTGCTTCGAAGGAACCGAAGGAAAAGTAGTTTGGTCTCATGGCAGAGCCTGATATAACTTATAAACTGTGCAGTTGTTTCTTTTGCACTGTTCCTGTCTTGTTTGCGTTGTAGCTTATCGCGTCTGTTGCATTCCTACTGCACTTATAGTTCGTGTTTTTCTCAGATATTTACCACTTATTGATTATCTGTTTGTGCTGAATACACTTTAATAATAACTATGTTTCCAACAAGAAACTGTGTCTTTATTCACAACATCAGAGTTATAAATGAGTTGAAACGATGAGTTTAGAACTGTCACATAAACCTACAGTAGAAAAACACATGTAATGATCTCAAACAGCTTCACTGTTGTTTTTGTTTCTGAAGAGGAGAAAGTAGCAGCGTAAATGGGACTGCTTTGGTTTCTAAACTCCTGTGAGATCACCATCACGTGTGACGAGAGTTGACTTTTGTATTTTACATGAGTTATTATTTGTATAAACAAGGTGCAAAGTTATTCATGATTTGTTAAAAAATGTTAGTGGCTAGTTGGTTAAAATGGGATATTGTGATTTCACAAAAAGTGATCATTTGAAAAATGTTCAATTTGAAAAATGTTGCATATTGATATTTATCTGTTTCTATATATATTTATTGTGAGAAATCGTTAAGATGATCAGTGTTTCCACAAAGATAAATATCATTAATTATTAATATGAACAGAGTTAAAAGTAAATTGAGCAAATTGGCTTTTTCTGGCAATTTATGTAATTGTGTAACAAACTGGTGGCCCTTCGCATTAATCAGTACTGGAGAAGTAGCTCTTGGTTTCAAAAAGGTTGGTGACCCCTGACATACAAGTTGTATTATAATCCATAATTTAATTGAAAACTTGAGGTGATTGATTCAGCTGTGTAAGAATTACAAGCAGTGAAAAGTGCTGAGTAGAGTCTGAGCGGGCCGCTCTTTCTCCTCCGCTCACAGAACGAGCAGCGAGCAGCCTGCGTCCTCTAGCCTCTACAGCGCTGCTTAACAGGGCTTCAGCTTCGAAATTCGAATAAAATTCTAAAATTAAAAAAAAATATATATATATATTCGAACACATATTAGACAGCCCTTACCATTCGAAATGTATTCAATAACTGCAAATAAAATAGTTAGATCCCAAGGGTTCCACCGGGACGTGCTAGGCAGGTAACAGCTAAGCTAGCTAGCTCCCTGGAACTACATGTTAATGGTTACTTCCGGGTTTTTCGCGATTGCTTTTTGTCACATTAAAATAGTAATTTGGTCATGAAAACGATAACAGGAAATTCTGAAAACGTCTGTGTATGAGTGTTAAGGATGTATATGTATACTGTATTGTCCGATGAACATTTAATGGTGTTGATTGATAGATATGTAGTTGTGTATTGAGCAGCAGGGGTTGTGACCAAAACAGCGCTCTGTCCTGACGTCACAGAGACCAGCGCTCAAACAGCGCTCCAACAGTATTCCAAGCTATTGAGAATGAGGGATCACGTGATAATTTGAGCGGGGTCTAATCCGGTCGGCCATGTTGATAGGATCCTCTATCGGTTGCCAGGGGCAACGCCACTAACGCTCAATATATACAGTCTATGCTAACGCTCCAGAGGTCTTTAAATTGAGCGCGTTTATTATTTCGGCAGTAGATAACGCTACATCTACGATTACAACACTAGCAAGACAGTTAATGGAG
Organism: Knipowitschia caucasica; assembly: GCA_964034765.1. NCBI lineage: Eukaryota > Metazoa > Chordata > Actinopteri > Gobiiformes > Gobiidae > Knipowitschia > Knipowitschia caucasica. The sequence goes on from OZ035829.1 coordinate 13,254,481, forward strand.
AAAGTGAAGGCGAAAGGAAATGGACCGTACAGGGAAAAGCAAAACAACGTTATTTGGAGAAGCTCTCAGACATACAACAGGTAACGCTAGACCCATACGAGCTTCCTGCAGCGGAGTGGCAAAAAGACCTTGACTTTTTGCCTCCGTGCACGTGGATATAGTAAATTGCCTTGTTTTCGGTGTTAGTTATTATACAATGCAGGAGTTTAGAAGTCACAAGTCACTGAAGAGTTACGAGGCTTTCTGCTGTGGTTGGGTGCAGGACTTGGCCATCTACAAGCCTCCAGGCGGTGAAAACACCGTTGTACTTGCACTAACAGCAGTATTACTATTTTATTATGTTGTCCGTCTTTTCATGCTGAAATATTTATATGTTGACTGCACACGTTCTTTTGCACTGTTAACTTTTCCAAGAGATTACACCCCCCCTCCAAAAAAATGTTAATTTATTGTTAGTATTAGATAGCAATATGGCCTACGTGCAGAACTGTACAAGGACTCTGAAGATGACTCCATGTTTTGACTATGATTTGACTGTCTCTTTGTGACACGTACGTCTTTCCATGTGTGACGTGACAATGACTATATAAACTGTGTACTGCCTTTATTCTGTCTGAGAGAAGGAAACAAAGTAAACCATAGGAACTTGAGAGAAACTTAAATAAACTTCCAGAGTTTGGCGCACCACGATCCGTCTCTGTCTGCTTCATCCCTGACAGATTTGGTGGAGAATGCGCGGCTCGGTGTGTGCCATTCTCTGGATTGTTTTGAGGGATTTTGCTTTGTTTCTTTTCCTCGGCGTGAGAGAGCTGAGAGTATCTGGGGCCTGGGAGCGGTCCAGCAGGCTGGAGAGGCGACCGGCTCCGGGACTCTTTTTCGCTCTCTCACTATATTTTTTTGTGTCCTGTTTTTTGGACTGAGCGTTTAAAATTGTTTTCCCATGTCCACATTCCGGGGATTTTTGACGTGCGATTGGTCTCTGCCGATGGAAACTAGTTCCCGGTACTAGTGAGCGCTGGTTCATGATCTGGAGACCTGGTTGGACGTGGAAAAGCTGGTATTTGGTAGACCTCTCGGACAGTCCTTGGATCCTGTTTGACAAGAATAAGGTAAGCAGACACCTTTTTATATGTAAAGTCTGTATAATTGGATACTAGCTAAATTTTTGTCTGTTTTGAGGTCTACCAAGTGTCATATATCTATAGATCAGATTAGATTAAAAACAGGTTCGCTACCTGATAAGTGAAGGATCCATAAAGTGTTGGCCGTAAGTGAGGATCCATAAAGTGTTGGCCATAAGTGAGGATCCATAAGTGTAAAGGCCATAAAGTGAAGGATCCATAAGTGAAAAGGCCATAAAGTGAAGGATCCATAAGTGAAAAGGCCATAAGTGTATAGGATCCATAAAGTGAAAAGGCCATAAGTGTAGGATCCATAAAGTGAAAAGTGTTGGCCATAAGTGTATAGGATCCATAAAGTGAAAAGTGTTGGCCATTAAAGTGAATAGGATCCATAAAGTGTAAAGGCCATAAAAAGTGAATAGGATCCATAAAGTGTAAAGGCCATAAGTGAGGATCCATAAGTGAAACCATGGTGTAAAATTAAAAGTAATTATAAAAAGGGAAACGTGTTAAGGAGGCCTTTGTTACAAAAGCTTTGAAATTGACGAATTTCAGGCTGATAAATGACAAAAGTAAAGAAGCAACAATATTTCAGTGATAACGGTTTAAATTACAGAGAGAAAAAGGGAGTTATTGTTTTCGGCGTGAACAGAGTTCACCGGAGAATGCAGAGTTTTATTTACAGTTGAGCTATGAGAGCTTTTGTGAGTTATTTACATTTTTTGCAGAGTTTTATCTACAGTTGAGCTATGAGAGGGTTGTATCCAACAGTTGTTTTTTGTTTTTTAGAAAGAGATTTTGAGTTTAAACTAGTTTGCTACCTCGATAAAATAGAAGCGTAAACGTTAAAGACAAGAGTGCCTTTTGTTACAAGTGTGGAGAGTGATCAATTCAAGACTTGGATGACAAAAGTATAAACTACAAGTTATATTAGCTTAAAAAAGTAATCTTGAAAGTTCTTCTTCTTTCTGTTTTTGCATTTTTGCTAAAACACTACTTTCTGCCTGTGTGTGTGCGCGTCTGTGTGAAAGGAACCCCCCCGCCCTCGCTGCGCTGCTGCTCTGATTTAAAGGGGAGCTACTGCTTTTAGGATTTTGGCTTTTCATAGTTGTTTTCCGTTAAATTTGCGAAATTTGCCATTGAACATTGTGTTATGACACAGTTAAACGTTTTTAAACACCATTTAGTAAAAAGAAGTTTTGAATTAGTATGTTTTTTGAAACCCAAAGATTAGTGCTAAAAGCTGTGCAATTCTTTTTAGATCTAAAATATTTCTAGATTCCATTCTTTTTAAATCTGCTGCTTATTTCTTAACTTTTTGTGAGTTGTGTTTGTTTTTATGTTTTTATTTTAGTTACAAAAGCCGTTTTTCAAACATTTAAATTAGAATCTGTGTTAAAAGTGATTATTGATTATAGACTTCGTCTAAAAAGAAAGAGGGAATTAGGATTAGCTGTAAAAGTATTATATTATTAAGTTGTAAAAGTCATTATATTCACATTCAAGTGGTGACTTTTGTTTTTGTTTTGACTACACGCCTGACCTTCCTCCTGCTGCTGATGCACACAGCAGAGGAGACTGGCTCTAAAATGTGCTCCAATTCATATTGACTTAATTTGAAAATGCTGCAATTATTTTAAATTAGTAGAATATATGCTGAGATAAATGTTCAAGATAATTAATCACACAGTACAAAAGTACATAATACATATTTTAAAGTTTAAAAGGTTGTTTGTTTTGAGTATAATTGTTGTTTTTATAACTTCTTTAGTTTCTGGTCTTAAAAATGTCATCATTAGTAAGATAATAAGTAATCTTATTTATATGGCGCATGTGGGAAAGCCAAGAGTGCTCCAAAATTGTTTAGACTTTAGAGAGAAAAACAATCTCATTCACATACTGATATCTGTTGTTTTTCATTTGACTATAAGGTTGTTTTCCAGAACCAAGGGCACACACTGTACAGGGTCACTGGACAGCAGGAGTGGACACTGGACAGCAAAGCCCATCCAGGCACAGGTCACAGATCAAAGAGCAAAGGAAAATGCCACCTCCTTGCCCCTCCCCACGCCACTCCAGAGATGAGTGGGTGTGAGAGAGAGCGGGGTAGAGAGAGGTTTCTGGAGACGTGATGGGTGGAGCATCAGGCAGAGACCTGAATGAGAGTGAGAGTGTGTCCAGTTGGTTTACATCACCACAGTGTGACCTTTGAGACCTACAGGTGGTTCGTGGAGTCTGGAGACACAACCCCAAAATTCATATACACACACACACATACACATTCATACACTCACACATTCACATTTACATATAGATACATGAAAAAGTAGAACATGAGAAAAAAGCATTTTAAAAGTTTACTCCAATGTAAACACATATTTTTAATTGTCTATCACTTGAATCAGTATTTTTTGAGACCAGAAATGTTCATTTGAATTCTATATTGTCATGGACTTAATTGACCTCTGTCCCGACACTTTTTATGTTTTGATTTTGTACTGTGTGAAGTAATTACATTGATTAGGATTAGATCTGATAAAAACACAAATTAGAAAAGTAAACTGAATCATTGCGCTTGCTTTTTGTCTGAGGGACATTAGCAACAGCATGAATAGAAATTCTCTTTAAAGTAGAATCAAAGTGACTTAACCATAGAAAGTAACTATTGCATAACAAGCTGTGTACAGGAACTGTGACACTGCACCATTGACCAGAAGTGCATCGCAAATGACCTGATGTGCTTCAAGTGAAAAGACTGTATCTGGAGATCCTGATGTACCTGGAGTGACCAGAATGAATCTGGAGACCAAACCATGGCTTGGACCCTACTGATGTCCAAGATGACATCTCTCGAAATATGACCTGACCTGATGACGACTGAGACTCACCCTCAGGGGACCCTGAGGACCTGAGGACCTGAGAGAGAAAAACCGGGGGAGTGATGTTTATATTTTTGAAATCATACATTGATGAGTGCTAAATGAGAGAGATACTCATGATTCTTTCTTTTGTTTTTGTTTGTCACTAGCTTCTGGACATCTGATGATCTATTGGACACAGACATTTGCAGAACAAGAACCAGCCAATGAAAAATCATCTATTGCCGATGCTATTGCTACAACCAGAACCACAACTGTGACAAATGCAATAAATGTTAAGTATTCAGACATCAGACAGACAAAACTTTGACTTTTTAGTCTGGGAGACTGAGCAACTGTTAGAATGTTTTAAAATGATAAAGTATGAGTATTGTAGCGTTTTATTAGATGTTAAATAGTAGTAAAAAAGTAGAACTGTCCTTCCTTTGTTGTTCATAAACACATTTCCACATAAGAGTTAAAATAGTACCCTACAATGTTATCCTTCTGATAGAGCAGCTAAAATATTAGAATCAGAGTTACTGTATTTTAGAGCTATTAAAAGTGACAGAAGTCACAAACTAGAAAAATGCCTTTACTCAAGCTGCAGCCGAGCTTTAGAGTCACAATAGAGTAGAATTAGATAAATGCATCAACCATAGATGCTTTCAAAAATAGAGAATATTTTTAGCCATTGCTAATATCAAATGGTAAAGGGACCATTTCACAAGCATTTACTTCAAAAGTAGATAAAGTTACTTACAGTTGTATGTACAGTTTTATTAGATACTTGTCAAATTCACTTGTGTTCAAACATCTGTGAATGTTGACAATGCAAAAGTTCATGAGTGTAGCCTAGACTAATGCCTAGATCAATGAGATAGATTAGAACCAACAGAGATTCAAAAGCATTTTTGATGCATTTGGGTATAGCCCAAAACAAAAGTAGATATTTAGATATTTTTGAGAAGTTTAAAAAGCTGTCGATTCGCCAGCACAGATTAGAGAATCAAACACCATTGTAGAATAACTGACCCCAACCCCAAACCTGCTAAAATAGATTAGCTCTTGTAAGGATAATACTAATTTGATTAATGATGTACATTCATCCCAAACTGCCTGAGAGGAGGAAGTGACAGCACTTCCTGGTTCAACAAATGTATTTGGAAAACTGACCGCCAAAATAATGTTCATATTAACTATTTGTCTTTCTGTGTTCACAGTTTTATTCCTGAGAATGTAGAATAGACATGGAGAAAAATCCCACTGACAATAATCCACTGATAATGAAAAAACCACAGAGAGATTTATTAGATTAAAATATATGTTTAAGAATATGGCTCAATAGAAGTAAATATACAAACATATTTGTAAATAGATTAGAATAGTTTTAAACTATAGTGAATAGTGAAAGTAAAGTACACAGTCTAAGATTAAAAAGTGATAATAATACAGTGAAATAAGTGAAGTGTTAACAATCAGTATTAGAATAAAAGTATAGAGTAATAAAAGTGAAATTGGCTTTAGAGAATAGAGAATTAGAGTCCCTTTGAGAAGAAGTCTCGGGGTTAGAGTCCCTTTGAGAAGAAGTCTCGGGGTTAGAGTCCCTTTGAGAAGAAGTCTCGGGGTTAGAGTCCCTTTGAGGAAAAGTCTCGGGGTTAGAGTCCCTTTGAGAAAAAGTCTCGGGGTTAGAGTCCCTTTGAGAAAAAGTCTCGGGGTTAGAGTCCCTTTGAGAAGAAGCTTCAGGGTTAGAGTCCCTTTGAGAAAACGTTTTCGGGGTTAGAGTCCCTTTGAGAAAAGATAAAGTGTAGGATCCTTAGTGAAACCATGGTGTAATAATAAAAGCAATAAAAAGGGAAATGTGTTAAAGAGGCCTTTGTTACAAAAGCTTTGAAATTGACGAATTTCAGGCTGATAAATGACAAAAGTAAAGAAGCAACAATATTTCAGTGATCACGGTTTAAATTACATACAGAAAAAAGGAGTTTTTGTTTTCGGCGTGAACTGAGTTCACCTGAGAATGCAGAGTTATATCTACAGTTAAGCTATGAGAGGGTTGTATCCAACAGTTGTTTTTGTTTTTTAGAAAGAGATTTTGAGTTTAAATTAGCTACCTCGATAAAATAGAAGCGTAAACGTTAAAGACAAGAGTGCCTTTTGTTACTAGTGTGGAAAGTGGCCATTTCTAGACTTGGATGACAAAAGTTTAAAGAACAACATCAGTTATATTTGCTTAAAAAAGTAATCTTGAAAGTTCTTCTTCTTTCTGTTTTTGCATTTTTGCTAAAACACTACTTTCTGCCTGTGCGTGTGCGCCGCACTATCTTGCTGCCGTTGTCAGGGAAACGGCCCCCTCCTTCGCTGCTCTGGCTCTGAATCAGAGCAAAGCTACTGCTTTAGGATTTCTGGCTTTTCATAGTTGTTATTCCGTTAAATTTGCGAAATTTGCCATTTGAACATTGTGTTATGACACAGTTAAACGTTTTTAAACACCATTAGTGAATAAGTTTTGAATATTATATGTTTTTTGAAACCCAAAGATTAGTACAAAAAGCTTTGCTTTTCTTTTTAAATCTGCTGCTTATTTTGTGAGTCCATTATTGTATCTGATATTTCATAGCTGTTTGTGAGAATTTTTTCATGTATTTTTTATTTTAGTTACAAAAGCCGTTTTTCAAACATTTAAATTAGAATCTGTTAAAAGTGATTATTGATTATAGACTTCGTCTAAAAAGAAAGAGGGAATTAGATTAGCTGTAAAAGTATTATATTAAGTTAAACTCTACCCAATTCACCTTGCAAGTGGTGACTTTTGTTTTTGTTTTGACTACACGCCTGACCTTACTGTTGCTGATGCCACAGCAGAGGAGCCTGGCTCTAAAATGTGCCCCAATTCATATTGACTTCATTTGAAAAATGCTGCAATTATTTTAAATTAGTAGAATAGATGCTGAGATAAATAAGTGTAAAAGGGAAAGTCCATAAAGTGAAACCCAAGATGTTCAAGATTAAAAACATCACACAGTACAAAAGTACATAATACATATTTTAAAGTTTAAAAAGGTTTAAGAGATTTGAGTCTTGTTTTTTATTAAGAGAGTTTCTGGTCTTAAAAGTGTCATCATTAGTAAGATAATAAGTAATCTTTATTTACATAGCACTTGGAAAGCCAAGAGCGCTCCAAAATTGTTTTGACTTTAGGGAGAAAAACAATCTCATTCACATATCTGTTGTTTTTAAATTTGCCGTCTCAAGGATTGTTTTTCAGACTCTGCCACACTGTACGAGAGGCAGGGCTGGACTGGGACAAAAAAACGGCCCGGGCATTTTTTCCTTCTTACCGGCCCAGGCATGTTTTTGTCACGTTTTTTACAGTTTGTTTATACCAGGGATTGGCAACTCAAAAGGTTCAGAGAGCCATATTTGACAAAAAAAAACTAAAAACATCTGTCCGGAGCCGCAAAAAAATAACAGCCTTGTATAAAGCTTATATGAAGGTTACACAACATTAGCTACATTAGCCTTATATCTAAATGACCAAGTAAAGGCTACAAATACATAATAAGCATTCATGATTATCAAATGTGTGTTTTCACTGCAGCGTGTCCAGGAGAGAATGACGCACCACGTGACGACTCTGCTTTAACTTTGACTTCCATTTATTTGCCTTCATGCAACTGTAGAAATACAGTAAATAAATCTGCTTTTTGGCTCAAAGGTCACACACCTGCACTGTCCGCTCATATCGATCACGTCACAGGCTGAAGTTTGCTGGAGCTGAATGTCCTTAATGGCCTTTTCTTTCACAGTCTTTGCAGAAGTTTTTGAAGTCTGAAAAAGGTGCTCCGGATTTTGTATGAAAGAATCCTTCACGTAATCCCTGTGAACGGTATTTAGTGCTTCATTGTTCCTTGTGTTGCAACAAAACTTCCTATTACATCGCAAACATGAAGCAGTCTTTCCTCATTGACTAAAAGCAAATGTTCAGTCTTGTCCTTAGAGTCGATAATAAGACTGGACTTTCTCTTTTTATCTTTGGGATCCGTGCGCACACGCCGGTTTGTTTACAGCAGCGGCCGCCTGGCGCGGGGCCGCGTCACAGGATATGATGCACTATGTTGACAGAAATGTTGAAATTGAATATTACTTATACACATTTTTACAGCATTGAAATACGTTAGGATTGTTTTTCCTCTCACAGAAACCACATTCAAACTAGAAATAAAATATAGCCCTCCCACTCCATTTTCAGACATTTTTGAAAAGGCTCCAGGAGCCACTGGAGGAGCACTAAAGGTTGCCGACCCCTGGTTTATACAGTATGTGGAAGCATACTGTAGAGGATCAGGATGTCTGCAGTTTCAACAAAAAACTAAAGTGCAATAGTCTACATTACAAGAGTAATAAACATGTCTCAGAGTGAGGGAGGTGGACACAGACATGAGAAATGGTCAAAAAAGACTGAAATGCATAATGTCAGCCATTGGCTGGCTCTAAATCTGTTTAATTTGTTCACAACATTTTACTTTTGGGCTCAAACATGAACTTTTAATGCAATGGAAAATTTAGGCACCCGAGCTTTAATTTAGTCGCACTTCGAGAGGAGAGGGGAGACGCGGACTGTTTCCTGCAGCAGTGTATTTATACATAGTTCCCACAGACCAATGAATGTCACATGACCTCCTCGGAGACGCCATCTTTGATGGCACGCTGCTGTGTTTGTGCATTCCATTAAACAGAAGAATGAGAATAAATGTAGATATTCAAACGCAAATTGGAAAAAAAAAGGGCAACTTTTGAGCAAATAATTGTATATTAATACAATGGCACCACAGTTTAACGTGCAACGGACATGTTTTACATATTTGATCAAATTATGCAGCAAAAATTAACAAGCAATGCAAACATTTCTCAAAAACTTTAGATTTAATACCAGTTGGAGCTCCATTTAATTATTTTAATTATATTAACAATTAATTTAATTAATGCTAATGCCACACGGACACTCTGGATTGCTGTTATTGTTTATTTCCGCGTTTTTGAACGTATGTTTTGGTGAATGGTGGGCAACTGATTTTTCCAGGCGTAAAGAGCAGTTTAATTTATGACACAGATCTTTTTACAGAAGCAATGCTGTTTGTGAACATTGTTTTAGCCCACCATAGAACTATTATTATCTATTTAATACATTTACGTTGCCCTCGAGAGCCTCGGACGCGACACCGATCCTCCTCATAATAAAGTAATCTAACGCTAAATAATGAAACTCTCAAGTTACCAGATATCAGCATACACAAGTTAGTACTGAGTAAATTACGTCTGTCAACACATTATAAGATACGATACGCACCTGACACAAAGTGCTCCGAGCATATTCTTGCGTGTTTTGAGGGAGTTTCTTGCCTGTTTATCTTCGCAAGCCATAACCTCCGTCGTTGTTCTGACAAAAGCTTAGTCTTCTCACATTCATGAAGTCTAATGATGGGTATACTGTAAAATCCAAGTTTAACGGAACCTCCGGCACGATTTGAACATCCATTGACCCAGCAGGAGATGACCATTTTCAACTTTATCACAACATTAACACGTTTCAGCTTCTTTTTCTATTGTTTTGCCCACAGAATGCCAACACAAATGTCGCCGGGTCGGCAAATCCCTGTATGTAGTGACGTCATGTGGGAACTATGTATTGGGTGCACAAATTACGCAAAGACACGCATGGTCTTGTGCACCTTTATGGGGTTGGGTATGGTCACGTTGCAGCTACGCGCTCACCGTGTTGTGTTGTGAGCGGCTCCCGGTGAGCGGTTCCTGCGTCCAGCTCAGAGCCGCTGGATGCGGGAACACTGCGGCCGCTGAGGTGGTGGAATCCCGTTCGAGTACATACAGCAGGTGCCCCGCGGACACGCGCGCCCCCTCTTACAGTTCTCAACGGATTTACACTTTTCACAAACATTTCTTTTGTATGAGGCAAACAGACCGGCCCAAATATGGGCATCGGCCCTTCTGGCATTGCCCGGTACGCCCGATGGCCAGTCCAGCCCTGACGAGAGGTCACTGCTGGACACTGGACAGGGCAACGCCCACCCAGCCACAGGCCACAGAGCTAAGAGCAAAGGGCAACAATGCCACCTCTACGCCCCTCCCCCCACTACAGAAGTAAGTGGGAGTGAGACCGGGGCCATGAAAGTGGAGGTTTCTGGAGGCAGTGATGGGTGGAGGCCTCAGGTAGAGACCTAGAGGCAGTTGAAAGTGTGTCCACGTGGTTACATCGACACAGTGTGACCTTTGACACCTACGGGTGGTTCGAGGAGTCTGGAGACACAACCCCAAAATTCACACTCTACATACACACACACACTCACATACACACATACATACACTCACACATTCACATTTACATATAGATACATGAAAAAGCAGAACATGAGAAAAAAGCATTTTAAAAGTTTACTCCAATGTAAACACATATTTTTATTTGTCTATCACTTGAATCTGTATTTTTTGAGACCAGAAATGTTCATTTGAATTCTATATTGTCATGGACTAATTGACGTCTGTCCTGACACTTTTGATTTGTTGATTTTGTACTGTGTGAAGTAATTACATTGATTAGAATTAGATCTGATAAAAACACAAATTAGAGAAGTAAACTGAATCATTGCGCTTGCTTTTGTCTGAGGGACATTAGCAACAGCATGAATAGAAATTGTGTTAAAGTAGAATCAAAGTGACTAACCATAGAGAGTAACTACTGCATAACAAGCTGTGTACAGGAACTGAGACACTGCACCATTGACCAGAAGTGCATCGCAAATGACCTGATGTGCGCTTCAAGTGAAAAGACTGTATCTGGAGATCCTGATGTGCATCTGGAGAGACCAAAACCATGGCTTGGACCCTACTGATGTCCAAGATGACATCTCTCGAAATATGACCTGACCTGATGACGACTGAGACTCACCCTCAGAGGACCCTGAGGACCTGAGGACCTGAGAGAAAAACCTGGGGAGTGATGTTTATATTTTTGAAATCATACATTGATGAGTGCTAAATGAGAGAGATACTCATGATTCTTTCTTTTGTTTTTGTTTGTCCCTAGCTTCTGGACATCTGATGATCTATTGGACACAGCCATTTGCAGAACAAGAACCAGCCAATGAAAAACGTCTATTGCCGATGCTCTTGCTACAACCAGAACCTGTGACAAATGCAATATACATGTTAAGTATTCAGACATCTGACAGACAAAAACTTTTAAAATGATAAAGTATAAGTATTGTAGCGTTTTAGTAGATGTTAAATAGTAGTAAAAAAGTAGAATTGTCCTTCCTTTGTTTTTCATAAACACATTTCCACATAAGAGTTAAAATAGTACCCTACAATGTTATCCTTTTGATAGATCAGCTAAAATATTAGAATCAGAGTATTTTAGAGATATTAAAAGTGACAGAAGTCACAAACTAGAAATATGCCTTGACTTAAGCTGCAACCGAGCTTTGGAGTTAAACAATAGTGTAGAAATAGAATTAGATAAATGCATCAACCATAGATGCTTTCAAAAATAGAGATTATTTTTAGCCATTGCTAATATCAAATGGTAAAGGGACCATTTCACAAACATTTACTTCAGAAGTAGATAAAGTTAATTACAGTTTATGTACAGTTTTATTAGATACTTGCCAAATTCACTTGTTTTCAAACATCTGTGAATGTTGACAATACAAAAAGTTCATGAAAGTAGCTTAGATCAATGAGATAGATTACAACCAACAGAGATTCAAAAGCATTTTGATGTATTTGTGTATAGCACAAAAACACAATAGTAGATATTTAGATATTTGGATATCTTTGGATAGTTTAAAAAGCTGTAGATTCATCAGCACAGATTAGAATCAGAATTCAAACACCATTGTAGAATAACTGACCCCAACCCCAAACCTGCTAAAATAGATTAGCTCTTGTAACGATAATACTAATTTGATTAATGATGTACATTCATCCCAAAATGCCTGACAATAATATCTTTAGATAATAAAAAGTAATACATCACTGACCACTATAGAAGTGTAAATGTTGACCATTTGCCTTACTGTGTTCACAGTTTTATTCCTGAGAATGTAGAAGAGAGATAGAACAAAATCCCACTGATAAGCCACTGATAATGAGAGTGTAATACCACAGAGAGATTTATTAGATTAAAATGTATGTTTAAGAATATGGCTCAATATAAGCAAATATGCAAACATATTTGTGAATAGATTAGAATAGTTTTAAACTATAGTGAATCATGAAAGTAAAGTACACAGTCTAAGATTGAAAAGTGAAAATAATACAGTGAAATAAGTGAAGTATAAACAATTAGCATTAGAATAAAAGTATAGAGTAAGAAAAGTGAAATTAGCTTCTAATTTGAGACTCAGCTCGTTTTTGTCTGTGTTTTGACTGAATCTGCTGAGTTCTTGTGTGTCCAATAGAGTTTGTTTGTTTTTATTTTTGATTTGTTTTTGTTGTTTTTTGTTTATTTATTTACTTTATTTTTGATTTGTTTGTTTATTTGTTTGTTTTTTTTCCCAGGATAGAGGATAAAATCCACTGATATTGATTTGATGATTATGAGTTTAATGCATACATTTTCTTTGTTTTTAATAATTTTTTGAAGTTTTTTTTTTTTTTGGGAATTTTTTTTCTTTTTCCACTTTATTGATTGATCAATTTGAGTGATCACATGTGATTATGTGATCAAAGGGGAGGGTGTTAGTATTAGATAGCAATATGGCCTACGTGCAGGACTGTACAAGGACTCTACAAGGACTCCATGTTATGACTATGATGTGACTGTCTCTTTGTGACACGTATGTCTTTCCATGTGTGACGTGACAATGACTATATAAACTGTGTACTGCCTTTATTCTGTCTGAGAGGAAGAAACAGAGTAAACCATTGGAACTTGAGAGAAACTTAAACTTCCAGAGTTTGGCACACCACGATCCGTCTCTGTCTGCTAAATCCTAACACTAGTTTACTCACTGTGAATATTTGAAGTCTTCTCAAATGAATGGATCTTGCGCCGGCTGACGCATGCGCAGCTGCGTTTTTTCACAATTTTCTTGTGGGTGGGACCACTCGCGGCCATTTTGGATGGCTCCAGCAGAGCACTACTTTTGGCCCATTAGTTAGAACGGCGGAGATAGGCGTGACTATGTCCATTATTTTTTACAGTCTATGCATAGAAGACGTGAATGTCCATCTCTCCGTACACTGGGCTCATTCCCGTTACTTTCTTCGTCTCTAATGCACTCACACGGTTGTGTTCTACAGACGTTCTCTGACGACTCTGCCATCATCGGACTCAGCTCCGAGGACGATGACACAGAGTACAGAGGAGTTATACAGGACTTTGTGGACTGGTGTCAGCGGAACCACCTCCTCATCAACGCGGGGAAGACCAAGGAGATGGTGGTATATTTCCGCAGACGTCATTCTGCCGCTCCAGCTCCAGTGAACATCCAGGGAAAGGACATCGAGAGATTGGACTCTTACAAGTACCTGGGTGTTCATCTTAACCACAAACTGGACTGCACTCATAACACAGACGCCCTCTTCAAGAAGGGCCAGAGTCGCCTCTACCTACTGAGGAGGCTTAGGTCTTTTGGAGTGCAGGGGCCACTCCTGAAGACAGAGAGGGACAGGAAGAAGCTGGACAAGGTCATCAGGAAATCCAGCTCAGTCCTGGGCTGTTCCCTGGACACAGTGCAGCAGGTGGGGGACAGGAGGGTCCTGAGCAAACTAACATCTATGCTGGACCATGACCATGACCCCCTGCAGGACACTCTTTATGCTCTGGAGAGCAGTTTCAGTGACAGACTAATTCACCCTCGCTGTGTGAAGGAGAGGTTCCGTAGGTCTTTCCTTCCTGCTGCTGTCAGACTGTACAATAAGAACTGCTGAGCCTGTAAATTTCATTCATCTGTAAATTCTTAAATCATGTGCAATGTGCAATACTGCAACTTCAGAATGTCACAGAACAATGTCACCTTACCATATGTCACTTTACTTTATCTACTTATTATCCTGCACTATTTAACTGTACAGTATATAACTGCACTATATTGTAATGTTATTGTCATAGGTGGTCATGGTCCTTAACCTTCTAATCATTAGAAAGAAGTGTAAAACATATATTTACAAGAACAAATAAATAATGGAAAGGGCAGCCTAAAAGCAAAATGGAAAAATTATTAAATAGATTAGAATAGTTTTAAACTAATAGTGAATAGTTTTAGTGCATACATTACAGACGAGGTTGATGAAGAATCAGTAATGTGATTTGTAAAGGAATGTTTCAAATGTGGTTGTTAGTTGTGTTTTCTCTGAATTAACGTCTTCACAGGAATCCTGCCTGAACTAAAGAAGCATGGATGCTGTCACTCATGATGTCACGGATGGATGAGAACGTGGATGTAACCTATTAATGATAGGTCAAAGAGAGGGATTGTTGTAGAATTATAATGTTGTATACTAATGATTTCCAGTAGGTGTTTGTATAACATGTCTTTGTGCAATATTAAAGCCTGGATTTAATGGAATTCAGACAAGCACTGAGGACAAAGGCTTCTGTGATAAAAGTATCATTTTCAGGAACAGCGTGTCTCTAGCGGCCTGAGACACAAAACCAGACTGGGACCAGCCTCAGACCATATGACGTCATCGGAGATTCTGATAAAACCGTTGGGAGGACACATTGTGGAGGGTTAGAGCACAGGGATAGAGATTTAGGGAGTAGCTCCAGGAGTTCTGTATCAACATTTAATTGTAAAGAGAAATAAATGTACTATTGGAACTCTTGAAATCTTGGCCTTATTTCTGTACCAAATTCTGAACACGTCGGTCAAATCATTTGACAACTACTACATATATATATTTTGACTGGTATTGAAGCATTTTCAGCATCTACAGCTAGTTATGTTAGCTAAGAAACATAGCTACTACTTATTTGTATATATTGTGTGTGATCCCTGTGTGCTCTTACTACTGTCCTATATGTGCGCTGCAACATTGAAATTTCCCCACTGTGGGACGAATAACGGAATTCTTATCTTAAAGCTGCACTAACTGACTTTGGGATTTTGAAGCCGCGGACTCGCTGGCCTCGCTCTTTCTGCTCCCCTCCCCGCACCCACGAAGCTATCGCCCCCCACACACACTCACTGTTGGGACGAAGCTAGCGTCTTCCAATATGGATAAACCATGGATATGGATTTGCACGTGGATGGCGTGACCATAAAACGATAGAACCGGGAAGCGCGGAGGAACGAGACTTTCTTTTGGATGGCTGTTTCGCTGTGTAAGCAGTAACCGGTGACGGAGACACACAAAGCTTCAGGTTAGCTCCGCCACTTGTTGTGCTAACGGACCTGTAGATTTCTTACGAAAGTGGGAGCTAGTGGTCCGCTGTGATTGGTCACAATCTGCAACCCTAAACACATTCTCTTCCTTGTTTCATCAAAACTCAATCTAAAATATTATGTTACGCCAGTACAAATCTGCGCTACTTTTTCTTCAAAAGGAGGTATATCCCAATGCACTACATGGACATGGATAGCATTTTCGTAATGAATACAAAAATAAAGTCAGTTAGTGCAGCTTTAAATTTAGACACCGCTAAAGTTTAGACACCGCTAAAGTTATTAATCGATTTTAATCATTAATTCGAGTTTTACGTTTAGAGCGATTTCTTTTTTTAAAAATTCGATTTTTATTTTCTCCAGCGCAGAACTACAGCGCTAACGCGCTAACCGCGGGTCTATGGTGTTGAGCAGTCATTTTGAAGCTAACCTAATGCTAACAGTCTCCCTCTGGCCTGATGCTCGCTCTCACAGTTGGTGCTGTTGCAATAACACTTCAAAAGTTCAAGAATCAGACTTTATGTAATCGCCAGAACACACACACACACACGCACGCAGGCTCCGGTCGCTATGTTCGTACGCCATGTTCGTACGCCACATCTTTCACGCTCTCTCACGCTCGTTATTCCAAAGCGCACTCCCGTGTTCGTGGCGCACACACACTCGTGTCCCACTGAGCCGCTGCACTTTGGGGAAAGACACGTCTCACACATTGCTCTCATACAAACAACGTGTTCCCCGCTGTTAGCTACAGTAGCTGCTACAGTAGCTGTTAGCTACAGTAGCTGCTACAGTAGCTGTTAGCTACAGTAGCTGCTACAGTAGCTGTTAGCTACAGTAGCTGCTACAGTAGCTGTTAGCTACAGTAGCTGCTACAGTAGCTGTTAGCTACAATAGCTGCTACAGTAGCTAACAGCTACTGTAGCAGTAGCTGCTACAGTAGCTGTTAGCTACTGTAGCATCTACTGTAGCTAACAGCTACAGTAGCTGCTACAGTAGCTGTTAGCTACAGTAGCCGCTACAGTAGCTGTTAGCTACAGTAGCTGTTAGCTACAGTAGCCGCTACAGTAGCTGCTACAGTAGCTGTTAGCTACAGTAGCCGCTACAGTAGCTGTTAGCTACAGTAGCTGCTACAGTAGCTGTTAGCTACAGTAGCTGCTACAGTAGCTGTTAGCTACAGTAGCCGCTACAGTAGCTGTTAGCTACTGTAGCTGCTACAGTAGCTGTTAGCTACAGTAGCTGCTACAGTAGCTGTTAGCTACAGTAGCTGCTACAGTAGCTGTTAGCTACAGTAGCTGCTACAGTAGCTGCTACAGTAGCTGTTAGCTACAGCATCAGAATTTAAACAGGAAGCTCGCACAATGTGCGAGTCACTGAAGTTAGTATTAGCGCCACCAGCTGGACCGAGCGTTGTACTACAGCACAGTTACTCAGGCACAGTTGAAAGAACAAGCATGAAAACCCGAGGAGGCTTTTGGAAAAGACTCTGTTACAACATTTCTACTTTGAGTAATCAGTTTTAAAAATGTGATATTTCATGTAAATAATGCATGTGTTTAATAGGATTGATATATTTGCGATGGGCCTTGTTTGTGTGATTTAAGTTATTTTGAAGGTGCATAGTGTCATTGTAAGTGAAGTTATTATAAAACTGTTAAGCTACATTTTCACTGTTTACAATGGCAGAGCCATCTCGTTTACAAGCATGTTTTAAGGCTTAATTCCTGTTACACTTATGCTCCATGGGGATTTAGATTAAACTGCATAAAGGAAAATCTATTTCTTTGTCAGTTGTAGTTTGTTTTTAAATAGAAAAAAATAAATCGATTAAAATCGAAAATCGGATTTGGTGTGAAAAAATCTGAGATTTTTTTTTTTGCCATATCGCCCAGCCCTAGTCTAAAGTCATCAAATTTCTGACTCGAGTCTGACCCGAGTCCAAGTCATGTGACTCGAGTCCACAACTCTGCAGGGAAGCCTCTGAACATTTTCAGTTTCATGATCCCACTTCCACCTCCAGTATGCTATACTTATACTTACTAAATTAATCTATAGATAGATGTATTTTGTTTTTAAAATGTTTCCATTTTTTGCAAAAGATCTTTGGCTGTTTTTAGTGCTTATGCAGAGATATTCTATATTTAAAATGTAATGTTTGCCTAATGCATGTCAGGGTCTTCTTGGGAACATGTGCACTCTACAGAGCGTTGCTGTGTACATATTCCGGGAAAGTCTAAAGTAAAATGATCCAGAGGAAGGGAAAGGACTTATCTGCTCTTTACATAATAATCATGATGTGAAGAGCACTAATGAATATTTTATATTTATTACGGTAACATAGTCTTCAATAAGATACGATTTACTGACACAAAACCAGTTTGACTACCGCACATCATCTTGCTTTCATACAAGTACTAATTTGTCTAAATAACTATCATTAGCGGAGTTCAAACCCCTCAATGTCAGATGACTTAACTAATAAGGTTCAAAGCAGGGCAGGATCAAATGAAAGTGCTTGAACTCACTTATGCCGCTTTTCTGCATTAACAGTACGGTACAGTGCGGCACGGCACGGTACAGTGCGGCACGGCCGAGTTTGGGTGCTTTTCCACTGAAAATAGTACCTCTTCAGGGAGGGATTGTCAGACCACGTCATTTACGCGCAATGTGTAACCAGTAACATTGGTGCGGTGCATGGACTTATTATAATATCGGTTATAGCTGCTATTACCTCCGAGGGGACTCTGCTTACCACCTGCAGAACTGGCCCCTAAAACCTTTTCAGGACACTGAGCGAGAGACAGACGAACATCAAGTATTTAATGTAATGTAAATGGAAGTAAGAGTATATGGTAGGAAATCGTAAGTTTTGCTTTTGAACCCCTTTTCTGCACGCGTACAGACAAATGAAGATAAAGCACAGTAGCACAGGAAGGACATTAGCTTAGCTTGCTATCAATAGCTAAATGTAACTAACCCACTGTGTACAACAATCAAACATTTACATGAGTTAATGCATTTCAGTGAGAGCTTTGGGCCGACGGGATACGTAGCTAACCAGTTATTTCCAGGATTACCACAGACTAGTCACAAATCCAGAGCGATCTCCATGAAAACCTTGTTAAACCTCCGTGTTGTGTGTTAGAGCTCCCTTTGAATTCTGTCTTTCGGCCTAAAGATAGTAACGTGTGGACGGACCAGGACATTGACTTTTGGGGCTTTCTGTGAGATTCCATTTCTCTGGAGTGAGGAGGACGTAATGTAGCCAAAGCAGAGCAGCCGGTTTTAAAGATGGCGGGTTGAGTGGTTTTTACCAAAGGGTCAGACGTCCAGTGACGACACTCGATGACCAATCACTGTAAGGCAGTTGGCCATGTCACGTCATGGTTTAGGTTCGGCGCGGTTGGAACCACAGTTCGAGGTGGTACGAAAAAAGTACCCAAACCTCGATCCCAACCCTAGAAAAGCGGCATTATTCCCACGGTACCATATGAACAGTCATGGAACAGACCCTTTTTTTTTTTTTTTTCTACATTGGCACAGGCATAGCTCTGTTGAACAAAACCACAGTGGTGCTAACCGTTAGAAACAGGAAACAATAAAAAAATTGCATGATATTGTAAATAACTGTGATATGAGACAGTTGTGTCACAATAAAACGATATATTGCAATCTTT
This sequence comes from Knipowitschia caucasica, assembly GCA_964034765.1. Taxonomy (NCBI): domain Eukaryota; kingdom Metazoa; phylum Chordata; class Actinopteri; order Gobiiformes; family Gobiidae; genus Knipowitschia; species Knipowitschia caucasica. The sequence continues at coordinate 13,273,545 of OZ035829.1, forward strand.
CAACATGTTGGAACTGCACTGTTGGCTATCTTATGGTCTATGGGCTGCAAATGTTTAATCATGAAAAAACACATGATATAACATTAAACTATTGAACACCTTTACAAATTCAATATTGCACGTCCCAATATTACGATAACAATGTTTATGATACATTGTGCACTGCAGCCCTAATGACAGAGAGATGAGGAGAGATTTCTTCTGATATGAAGAACTGGCAACAAGTCAGAAATGGCCATGAAACTATTTACCAATATACATTAAAATGTGTCCACATTTGTACAAACTTAGGGCGCATTTTCAATAGTTTTGTTTACTTGTTTTGGAAGACATATTATGTTGCTGATGAGGGAACTGAAGTTGGCTGTAAAATAGGTTTAATTGTATTGATTTTTAAATCTCAAAACATCCCTGCTTTAACTGGACCAGCTCTGGTTCACTTGGGGAAAATACATCTTCACAGATCTGTGATCAAAAGTGACTTTTATGGTGATTTTTGCATCAAGTAAACCAGAATTGGTCTAGCTCAAGTGAATCAGACCTTAAAGTGTGCACGCGCCCACACCTGGATTGGACCATTGGACAAGGACTTGAACTGGACCAAACAAGGTCTGCACCAGAACAAAGCTCGTACCAGGACTGGTGGGAAATAAGGCTCTGTTGAAAAGTATAGAAGATATGTGTTTGTCACACAAAATAACCTCTTCCATAAAATCAATCACTGAAATTCGGTGTTGAAATAGTCAACAGCATCCAGTCAATACGTGTCAATGTGTTTGAATATATATTTTGTTGCTGTGTTGAAAATAAAGGTACTTACACTGATAGAGAAAACCAAAGCAGCAATCCCCAAAGGGAAACAGCAGCACAGCAGGGTGATGATAGAGTACACCAGATAGTCGTTCTCTGGAGGAGACAGAGGCGCATGCTGTACGGTAATCACAGTCTGTCCTGGGTACACCTGTCCCGGGTAAACTTGTCCTGGGTAAGGTTGTCCCAGGTAAGGCTGGCCTTGGTAGGGCTGTCCCGGGTAAGGCTGTCCAGGGTAAGGCTGGCCTTGATAGGGCTGTCCCGGGTAAGGGTTTTGGTAAGCCTGTTGTGAATATCCAGGAAACTGCCAAGAATAAAATGGGTGAAGGAAAGGAAAAGGTCAGAACACAACAGCACTGTCAGTAGAACTAAACAGTTTGTTAGACTCTCTCCAACTGACTGCAAAAACTGTTGAACCAGAGTTAGCCATAAAGGAATGCTTAAAATAATAGAAATAATAATTTGCTTTTACCAAGCGTACTACTTTGTGAAAATGAGTGTCCGATAACATCTTTCTGATTGTATTACCAAATGCACACAGTGTGGCCCTGTATGGTAATTTAACAACAGCTTAAGGTAAAAAAAAAATAAAGTCTTACTTGCGCAGGCTGTGTGTCCCCCATAGCGGACACCTCCTGGTAGGGTGGAGGGGGATTTTGCTGGCCCTGCGCCATAGCTCTCTTGTCTTGTGATGGCGCGTTCCCTTGCGTGTTCTCCATGATTCGCTCTTTATCTCTGAAACGCACGTATGTTATGAAATATGTTCCTCTTTCTTCAACGTTCGGGAGTCCCACAGTCAATTTTCACTTTACTACTCCTACTCAACAACAGGAGAAGGGGCCAGTCTCTGTAAGACCGTGCGTAACATCCGCTAGAACCGATAATAGATCCATGGTGTAACGGTAAAGAAGTCTGCACTTTGAAAGCGGTTGGCTCTATTATGCTGTTACTTACGGTAAACGTGGAAAGGGAAGCCGCGACGAGAAGCAAGCAAAATGCAAATTGTATTAATAAAATCATTAAAAAAGAACAAAAAGATGTTTGCGACTACTTTCACTGCACACTTATTCACTGTGATGCCCTCGACCACTGTGTAAAATATCATTCACTTTTACTGTAGAAATTCAGAGATAATTGGGGTCAAAGTATGCACAATTGGTCCCAAAAGCACTTTTTTTTTTAAATCAAAAAAAGTTCCCTGACTACTTTCACTGGCACACTTGTTCACTAAGCACTTTTTAAAATTATTTTTAAAAAGTGCTTTTGGGACCAATTGTGCACACTTTGACCCCAATTTTCTCTGAATTTCTACAGTAAAAGTGAATGATATTTTACACAGTGGTCGAGGGCATCACAGTGAATAAGTGTGCAGTGAAAGTAGTCGCAAACATCTTTTTGTTCTTTTTTAATGAGTTTATTAATACAATTGCATTTTGCTTGCTTCTCCTCGTGGCTTCCCGTTCCACGTGTACCGTAAGTAACAGCATAATAGAGCCAACCGCTTTCAAAGTGCGGACCTCTTTACCGCTGCCGACGAAATGCGGGGCCACTTTACCGCAGTCCGGACACTGAGGAGCACAGGGACGAGACTCCAACTAAAAATGGAGAAGCTGCATTTCAGATTCCTGCTGCTAAAAATCTGGAACAATCTTCTCTAATAATGTTTGATTCCAGGTTAAAACAGTTCTGTTTAGCTGTGCATTCAACTGAGGGATTTTATATTTCATCTTTCTTTTTAATGAACTGTTATTTTGATTTTAATGCTATCTTGTCTTGTTCAGTACTTTGAGTTGCCTTGTGTATGAATTGTGCCATACACATAAAATTTGCCTTGCCTATAGGATATGGAATGGATTGTCCCTAACACCTTTTACTCTTCAAAATGTCCCGCAAAGATAATTACACTTGAAAACTTTATCTACAAAACCATCTGAAGAACATTATTAACACCGTAAAATAACACCACTGCGCTCCCTGGTGTACAGCTATAAAGGATGGAGCAATCTGCCCTTAGATAGTAGACAGATGTACAGGCCGCCATTCAAAGTTAATTCCGTGAGGATTTCAAGCAGCAGAAGATGCAGTTTAATGAACGGCGAGTGACAATAAATATCTAGTGACTTAAAATTACAATAGGAAGTTTGATTTTGTAAAAGTCACATGGTTTGCATTTGCACCAGAAGATGGCACTAAAGCATTAGTTCAAACAAAATTTATTATAAACACGAACAGTGCAATATTGTTATCATAATAAACACATTGTTATTATTAACAGCATTTCATTACACATGAGAGTGATAGATGCTTCAGAGACATCCATGAAACTACTTTGCAATTCTAACACAGACTACTTTTTGGTATAGCTGAACTTCAGTCAACAGAAATCAACCAAAGCAAAGGATGACAAAAACAGCACTCACTCTATCAATATAAATGACATTTCGAACAAGATTTTTCCAGGAAGTGAATAGAGGCTAAATCTGTTTTATATTGAGGTTTTCTGCAAGACATTACAAAGTCAGGCTTATATGTAAAGCCATTTTTACGAGTTAGAAGTATTTGTAGTACGATGGGGCGTTAAAAGACAATGGTAATTGATATAACCACAGAAAGTCATAGTTTGTCTGCTTCTATAGAACGCTCCCAGCTCTCTGCACTAAACTTGTTTACATCCTGTTGCTTCTAACAAAAGTTACAAAACAAAACGCCTCAGCTACTTCTTTTGCACTGATGGCAGGTATGTGGAGCCAGTTGTCAACATTCAGCAAGCACGACCTGAAAACACAAAAAGGCACAAACTTAAATAAGAAATCACATGCTTTATGTTGTGGGAATGTATTTCTAAGTAGAGGCCCTAATAAGATTTATTAATAATCAAGTAACATAGTGAGAATATATCACACCCATGGCCCATATTTAGTACATATTAAATATGGGCCTAATGTTATAAAATAACTAAATCTACTCGCATCTACTCACAAGATGTGACATCAGCAGAAACCATACACTGTGGTCACATCAAAAGGAACCACAGGCTCCACTCCACATGTTAGTGAACTTCTGTAAATTGCCCTCTGCATCCAGCACAGCTCGGAAAACTAAGTAATCTTAAAGGGCCTATATCACTGTTTTTGACTTTTCTCTGCTTTAAACATGATTACAATGCTATTTGGCCTTCATACACAAGCCCACAGTAGTTTATTCATTGATTCTATCAATCTTTTGTAAGAGAACAATCTGTCTCCTTCCCCAGCGTGAGGCACAGAAACGCTCGGGTCCACTTCAGTGACGAAAACCACACTGATGACGCGCATGACCCCGTTTGCTTTGTATTTAAAATAGTTGTTAAATACTTTTGTCAAAACGGGGTAAACAATACACAATTAGTATGCTGTTTTTTGTCAAAAATAATAAAAATAAAAATAAATTAAAAGCCGGCGGGAGGTGATTGACGGATCAAAACAGCGAATCAGAGCGCACAGGCTCCGGCTCCCGAGTCCAGCGTCTGTGGTCTGGTCTCGCGGACACCACATAGAGCTGCTGTTTTTATGCTTTTGTCAGCAACTAAAAGTGTTAGGATCACGTCAACTTGAATGAAGTGTGTTATGGGTGTAAATATGTGACACACTATTTGGCCCTAAGAGGAAGAAAGCGGCTCGACTTTTTTCATCTGTTCATCTCATGGATCTATTATAATACCGGTTCATCTGCGACACTTCACTGAGACTGTTCCAGAACTACAGGGACAATGGAACTGGACTCACTCAAAAGCTGATCTGGAAACACGTTATTCCCACGGTAAAAGACGTAACTCGGACCCCCTCGATCTGTAAGTAGTGACGCTAACTCGCTGTATACTTCTGTAAACTAAATAACTAGGCTCTGATTGTGCATCGAGGACATAGGGCTCGATGTGACGGATTGTCATTGTTGGAAAAAGTTTATTCTTATGTATGAAATTACTAAGTACAGGTGATAAACGACAAAAGCGTGATGCTACGTCACCGTGCGGGCGGGGGGAGGCGGGCTCACGGGCAGAGGAGCAGACTCTTCTCTGGATCAGCTCGTTTGAGTCGAGGTGACGTCACCTCTATACAAGAGATGGCTCTAATCTCACAAGCTTTGATTGTTGTGTGGTGTATCATACACATTAAAGCTGCACTAACTGACTTTGGGATTTTGAAGCCGCGGACTCGCTGGCCTCGCTCTTTCTGCTCCCCTCCCCGCACCCACGAAGCTATCGCCCCCCACACACACCCACTGTTGGGACGAAGCTAGCGTCTCCCAATATGGATAATACATGGATATGGATTTTCACGTGGATGGCGTGACCATAGAACGATAGAACTGGGAAGCGCGGAGGAACGGGACTTTCTTTTGGATGGCTGTCTCGCTGTGTAAGCAGTAACCGGTGATGAAGAGACGAAGCTTCAGGTTAGCTCCTCGTCTTGTTGTGCTAACTCAGCCGTCTATGCTAACGGAGACCTGTAGATTTCTCACAAAAGTGGGGGCCAGTGGTCCGCGGTGATTGGTCACAATCCGCGACCCGAAACACATTCTCTTCCTTGTTTCATCAAAACTCGATCTAAAATATAATGTCACGCCAGCACAAATCTGCGCTACTTTTTCGTCAAAAGGACGTATATCCCAATGCCCTACACGGACATGGATAGCATTTTTGTAATTAATACAAAAATAAAGTCAGTTAGTGCAGCTTTAATATCACACATGTGCAGAGGACTGAGTGTGAAACATGAAGAAAAGCGTGATATAGGACCTTTAAAAATGGTCGTGTCACGGTGGTGCCGGGGGAGCAACGATGCCTCGGCTTTAAGAGAATAAAAATAACATAAAAACATCCTTGAATCACTCAAATACATTTTGGCTGTGAGCTCTGTGTGTGTGAATGAGTGAATGTTTCTGTCCTTGTATAAAATAGTTTTTGTTTTGACTATTGTTTTATTGAATTTATTTACTGAAACTTTTGTTTGTTAAACCATACTGTAATTGCTTTTATTTGACAACCGCTGCTAATACTTGTGTTGCATTTTTGAGGACTCTCTCGAAAACGAGATGATGCATCTCAAGGGGCTATTCCTCGTAATAAAGATTAATATCAGACCGCGGCCTTAATGTACAGACCGAGCCGTGGTGAGGTCTGTGCAAAAAGGCCAAGGTCTGATATTTCTCTGTACAGACCGAGCAAGCGAGGTTAATAAATGTTTTATTATATGACTCTCGTCTGTGTCTTTACCAATGCTTTTGAGATATTTGTGAAGTATGTTCATGTCCGACTTGGTTTTGTGTGATACGCGCTGTGGACAGATTGTCATGGTAACAGTCCGAGGAAAGATATCAAATGTGATACGCGCTGTTCGGACCAATTGTCATGGTAACGGGCCGAGATGGGAAAATATCAGACCGGTAATCAGCCAATCAGAGCGCGCGTACGGTCCATGTCATATAATAAATGTCAATACAAACACCTGTAATATGTCCCTCCTCATGTTTGCAGCAGCCTGCATGTGTGCGGCTCACTAAAGCCTCACAGGATGTTTGTTTATACATTACATTCATTACTTTCACTTTACACATAATATTTGTGCCTTGGGGGTATAATCCATAAAAAACTGTATGGTCAAAGATTGATAAGCTGTGGTAAATATGCAGTGGGAGTTGTAGAATTGTGTGAGTCCCAATGAGAAAGCTGAGAGGGAAACAGAGAAGGAAACATACAGAAGGAAACACATGGCGAGTTCGAAACCTAGACTATAGCTTAGAAAAACTACCTACTGGTCGTTCAAAGAACTGCACACAACAATTGTAGTGATACAGGACGCTAGGATAAGGAGAGGTGTTTCCATTATTGACTAATAAAATCAACTAATCATGGTACAGATGTTCAAATCTAAACATCATGTCAATTGAATTTGTTTATTTGGATGGCATATTGGAGGTCTGGAGGTCGAATCGAACCCAGGACCTTCTTGTGAGGTGCTAATTACAGCACAACTGTGCCACATTCTCTGGTAGTTTGTGGAAGCTAATATTAGGGACTGTTTTTGATTGTGTTTATTAGATTGATGGAAGGATAAAACACATTTTTAGTGCTTCATGAGACACGATCATATTCACTCCTGCTGCTCTGTCTGCCAGGCGCCTGGAGCCTAACGCAGCACCTGTTATGGAGAAGAGCATCATGGTAGTTTCCATAATTCACTGATATGTTTTTACACTTCTGCTAAGTTAAAAAAATACACTGTTTCTGATGTTTTTTTATTTTAATTGCAAAACCAAAGTGCATTGTTTCATACAGCTCTGTATGAAACACGCTCTGCAGTTAGTTTCATGCACTCTGTGGGCAACAGCTTCACATGGTCATTATATAATCACTATAACATCAATCTGAATTAACAACACTGTATTTGAAGAATTATTTAATCCAATAATTTGAGTAATTTAAAATTGTATAACATGCACATTATTTTGACCATGTTAGTTAGTAGTCATTTAAAAACTCAAAGTTGTTTTCAGCTGTTTGAGAAATGAGTGTGGAGTGCTGTCTTCTCGTACACATTAAGACTCCAAAAACAGCATATAACATTAGCAAACCCTAAGCTTAGCATGAAAGTTGCCTCTATTTAAAGCCGGAGTCATTTCTGACTTGTGTGTGTGATTAGTTCAGAGGACGCACAGATATCCCCCCACTATAAGAAATTCACAGTGTAGGCCTAACTTAGTGGAGCATTGGGGCCTTTGGGGCCCATGTTAGCTCACGATCGCGTAAAGAAGCTCTTGCAGTCGACACGTGTTAGTGTTATATAATCTGTACCTACTTTAACAAAAGAGATACTATCCTACCCACGTGGGAATGTCTGAACAGTTATCTTTTTGCTTTTATGACAATGCTTTATTATAAAAAATAAAGAGTACATTCTAAAGATAGGAGTCTTAGAATATTATTCCTACAGTATGTGTTTGAACTAAAAACTCACTGTTGATCTGATCTCTGTGATACGTGTTACTCACTTGGTCTGAATGAATAAAAATGGTAATAAACACATTACCCACCTTGGTCATTGAGCATCTGTTGTGCATTGCTTCCCGTCCTCCTTCTGATAGAAATATGGCTCGTAAGTGTACGTTTTATTTGTGACTGTTGTATACAGAAGCAGCAGTGACATTATTACCTCTTTTTCTGGTGGAACTTGCACCTGCAGTGGCCACCTGTTTAGAGGAACATATACAGTTACTTCATGCGTATAGATTAGAACAAGAATTAATTTCACAATCATGTTCTTACTGAACAGAATGGTGATGCCAATGAGACAAAGCACAGCAGCAAGAATCAGACCCCCAACACGTAACTGGTGATAGTCTTCAGAAGACACAGAGGAATTTAATAAATAAAACACAATCTTAAAGGAGCAATATGTAATATTTGCATGTCAAGTCATCATTGAATGACCCGAATATTTCAAAAGGCGTTATTAAATCATACTCTTTTCGAATTCATCTTTAACTGATAACAGTAGTTCAGCCGAGATATTAGATTATCAAAATTAGTTTTACGACCCGTAAAAGTTGTTATCGTTTTGATTTTGATGTCCTACCCTCCGCCGTTTCGCCAATCAGGAAGTGTTATGTAAGTCCGTGATCGGGTTGCCAGAACTCCGCGCGGCTCATTAATCTCAGTGGTAAAATAACATGTGGCGCAGAACTAAAAAAGGTCTTGTTATGACTCTCAAATCATTAATGACAAAAGAAAGACTAAAACGAGGATTTATATCGGGATGCCTTTGAACAATTGAGACAGCTGATAAAAGTTCACGTGTGATGCAGAATTTTCTAGCTTGACTCCGTTCTTCACAGTGTCTCTGTTCGTGTGAATCGATGGCATAGTGGTCTAAGCTGTGCGCTTACGATGCAGGAACCCGGGTTCGATCCCGGGCTATGTCTTTTTGTATTTATTGCATGTTATCACATTCTATGACAGATTGCTCTAAAAACGGTAAAAGATGAAGGTCAAGACGTTTTTTTGCAGATTATAGCTTAATTGTAAAAATAATCATTTAAGACCACATGTACCCCAATTAAAATAATGTTAGTCTCTTTTTGATGTGGGACTTTTACATGTTTGTCTAAAAAATAGGGAATAAATAGAATTGAAAGGTGATATCCTCTTGAGCAAACCCTGATGTTGATACACTGAAGAAATACGTTCCAACATCCATTCTTCCCACTCCTATTTTGGACATCAATTGCTTATTTATTTTGCATAAACTATGTATAATTACATTGCTTTTATTTTGTTTTTGTTTTTTATCTCAAATGTCCAAATAATAATAATAATAAAAACATTAATCAAAACATTCATTCAGCATTAGCACGGCTGTCATGGCAATGTGAATGGAGACGGACAAACAACTGATAACATAATTCCCTGTGTTTGCTGCTGGATTTGGTGTGAATCTGGCAACCTGAGTCAGGGAGAGTGGGAGAGGACTACAAAATATTGACTGTGACTGCAGTACCACTTTTGGCCAGATTTTTACATATTGCTCCTTTAAAATTATTACAACAACAACAAAATAATACACATTACCAAAGGTGAAAGGGTCATCTTCAGGGTTAACTGCAGAAAGAGGATGGATTAACATTTTCATAAAAGATGCTAAATCATAACAAAACCGAAATAACCGGAACTGGAATAAATGTATAATAGCTATATATCAATATACCCAGTGCCCTAGTTGTTAGCGCCCTAGAAAATCATTGACATCATCCATCAATACACCTCAATGCAAAATCAACATAGAATACACTTTGATCTTTGGACTATTTTGAATAGTTTACCAAATGCACTTACCCCTTTCCTCATCTGCAAAGACCAGCGACACAACTGCAACATAAAAAAGATACACTCCATCAGTTCATAAAAACTCTATCTGTAAATAAATCTGTAACGTCTCAAAATGAAACCAGCAAGTGTACTTACTTGTCATAAACACTAATGCGATTATCTTTGACATTTTCAGTCAGTATGAACCTAAAAACAGAAATAAAGATATAGGTTTATTAAAAAGTACATAAACTCACACAATGCTACTGCACCACAGCAGCAATCAGTCCATCACATGCCAACCATCGTTCACCTGGCAGCATTTACAGTGCCTTGCGAAAGTATTCGGCCCCCTTGAACCTTTCAACATTTCGCCACATTTCAGGCTTCAAACATAAAGATATAAAATTTTAATTTTTGTCATGAATCAACAACAAGTGGGACACAATCGTGAAGTGGAACAAAATTTATTGGATAATTTATACTTTTTTAACAAATAAAAACTGAAAAGTGGGGCGTGCAATATTATTCGGCCCCTTTACTTTCAGTGCAGCAAACTCACTCCAGAAGTTCAGTGAGGATCTTTGAATGATCCAATGTTGTCCTAAATGACTGAGTCATTTAGGACAACTCCGTATAAATGCACCTGCTCTTTGATAGTCTCAGGGTTCTGTTTAAAGCGCAGAGAGAACCATGAAGACAAAGGAACACACCAGGCAGGTCCGAGATACTGTTGTGGAGAAGTTTAAAGCTGGATTTGGATACAAAAAGATTTCCCAAGCTTTAAACATCTCAAGGAGCACTGTGCAAGCAATTATATTGAAATGGAAGGAGTATCAGACCACTGCAAATCTACCAAGACCCGGCCGTCCCTCCAAACTTTCATCTCAAACAAGGAGAAGACTGATCAGAGATGCAGCCAAGAGGCCCATGATCACTCTGGATGAACTGCAGATAACTACAGCTGAGGTGGGAGAGTCTGTCCATAGAACAACAATCAGTCGTGCACTGCACAAATCTGGCCTTTATGGAAGAGTGGCAAGAAGAAAGCCATTTCTCAAAGATATCCATAAAAAGTCTTGTTTAAAGTTTGCCACAAGCCACCTGGGAGACACACCAAACATGTGGAAGAAGGTGCTCTGGTCTTTTTGGCCACAATGCAAAACGATATGTTTGGCGTAAAAGCAACACAGCTCATCACCCTGAACACACCATCCCCACTGTCAAACATGGTGGTGGCAGCATCATGGTTTGGGCCTGCTTTTCTTCAGCAGGGACAGGGAAGATGGCTAAAATTGATGGGAAGATGGATGGAGCCAAATACAGGACCATTCTGGAAGAAAACCTGTTGGAGTCTGCAAAAGACCTGAGACTGGGACGGAGATTTATCTTCCAACAGGACAATGATCCAAAACATAAAGCCAAATCTACAATGGAATGGTTCACAAATAGACGTATCCAGGTGTTAGAATGGCCAAGTCAAAGTCCAGACCTGAATCCAATCGAGAATCTGTGGAAAGAGCTGAAGACTGCTGTTCACAAACGCTCTCCATCCAACCTCACTGAGCTCGAGCTGTTTTGCAAGGAAGAATGGGAAAGAATTCCAGTCTCTCGATGTGCAAAACTAATAGAGACATACCCCAAGCGACTTGCAGCTGTAATTGCAGCAAAAGGTGGCGCTACAAAGTATTAGCGCAAGGGGGCCGAATAATATTGCACACTCCACTTTTCAGTTTTTTATTTGTTAAAAAAGTTTAAATTATCCAATAAATTTCGTTCCACTTCACGATTGTGTCCCACTTGTTGTTGATTCTTGACAAAAAATTGAATTTTTATATCTTTATGTTTGAAGCCTGAAATGTGGCGAAATGTTGAAAGGTTCAAGGGGGCCGAATACTTTCACAAGGCACTGCAACCCTCCTCCTCCCCATCACCGCCGCCTCAGCCAGACTTTCTCTTTGGCCCTTCCCCTTAGCTCCCACCATCCCTGTTTACGCCCCGGGGAATTTGATCTCATAATCCCTATTTTGATTTTCCCTTCTGCATTTGACATCCAGTGTTCTGGTCGTGTCTAAGCACCAAACGTATAACTTCATTTAATTCTTACATGCAATGTCTGCAGAGTACCTATGCATAACTAATATCCTCATTCTAATAACCCCTTTTCAAGTCTTTCTAATTTGCAGATTAGAATTAGAACACGAAGGAAATACAAGCAAAAACACCACAAGTCATAAGTCCATGTGATAATGGGTTACCCAATATCCCATAAATGTACCGGATCATCCAATCCTTAGGCCATCCGTTCTTCTATAAACAGTTGCTCCCCACTGCTCACAGCACAGAAACCCTCCTCCACATTACAGCCTCAACAATGGAAATTGCTCATTTACCCTTCTATTTTACTTTCTTAATCCAACCAAAAGGGGGAAATACATCCATTTCCCTCTTAATATATCAGCATTTACATTGTGCAATATTTCTGCCGGGGTCTAAGAGCCGAAACTCTGCATGAACCACATGTCAATAAATATCTCTTAATACCATACAAAGTATCAAGTAATGCAGAATCCAATGAATATCATTTTAATACATCTTTTAGTCTGAGTTGTGTCCAGTAACAACTCATTCTCTTTCATCTAAAACGAACATGATTTTAGCCTAAAGGCACGTTCACACTTGTTGGTCTGGTTCACTTAAACTGGACCAAGTCTGGTTCACTTATTAAAACAGATCTGTTAAAGCTCACAGTGAACCAGAAATGGTCAAGTTCAAGTAATCCAAAACAACAAGTATGCACGCACCCTAAATATGGTTTGGTTTTGTCGTGGTTATTGCACAGAAGCCCTGAGGTTTTGAAGCATGTGCTCCGGGAGGACCGCTCTGCTCCAGGCATGAGCAAATAGGCCCCGTCCCTACAGCAGCATGAGGTCACAATCTGTGTCACAGTTACAATCCAATTATTACACAAACATTGGGAAAGATACATTTTGAACAACAGTGATGCCCTAATTCATGTGTTTAGAAAGATAAATAGCAATATATTTAATTTTTATGACTTATTCTTTTAGTTTCAAAAACTAGCCAAAAAATCCTAATCAATAAATAGCATAGACCAATCCAAAAAGTGTACTAAAACAAACTGTCTCAATATTAGAAAGGAAATTAAAAGATCGTAAATACTAAACTCAAAAATACACAGGTAAAACTTAAAAATGTTAATAATCTAGTCCATTGACTTCTGTAATTCAACGTACAAGGTGAAACTAATATATACACATACATGCTCACACTCACACATTTCTCATACTGTTGATAAATAGCACACAACCCTAACCACAAATAAAACCCGCTCAAAACCTTTGAGTATATTGAAAATGGACTTCAAGCTTTTGTTATAACCAACAAAGGTTTAACATCTGTAATTTGCATGTGATCAATCTGTATCATAGATTGTTTTCACATTTTAAAGACCTTATGCCGGGTTTAAAAAAAAAAAATTGTGGATATCAAAATTGCATGACAAGATCGATCTGAAATAGATTCCGGCAAAAAAAATCCTATATTTTATAAAAAAGAACATGTTTTTCATCTAGTAATTATGTCAGACTCGCTGTACACCGCCTTGTCATCTTGAATATCCGCAAAAAAAGAACGAATACCAAATTGTAAACAACTTACAGCGTTGAAACGTACCCACTCTGACGTCACCAAGGGCTGTGAAGTTTTTTCGTCTCTAAGGGCGTTGTTATGGGGTTATTTCGATTTGGGGGGATCAGAAAAAAAAAACAACAACTGATTTTGAAACCTTTAGTAGTTCTCTTCTAATATAAAATGGTATTAAAACTGTATTTCTAAATAAATCAAACCCGGCATAAGGTCTTTAAGATGAATTACAGAAATACTGTATATGAACGTTTGAACCATATTCTTATTTTCTGAGTTTCATCTGTTATTGTTATTTGTATCATTCATCGGTTGTTGGAGTAAATAGTCTCAGATTTTGTTCTGAACCAAAATATCACAAATGCATACAAGGGGTTTAATTGTCTAATACTATGTACACCATTGCAATAATAATCAAATGGCAAGAAAAGAGTTTAGTTACAACTAACTGGATATGTAAATTCAGTAAATTGTCGGACAAGACAAGGATGCTACTCTTTCAAATTCTCTCCACAGCAACCCAGTGTGAGGCCAGGGAATGTGGCGGATGGAAAAAGACCAAAAACACCACAGACGGCTCACCTCACAAGGCACTCGGACAGAATGGAGCTGTAAGGAGAGGTGACCTACAAAGAGTCTATCTAGAGATATTGAATATATATTGTATTTAACTTTATATAAATGTTTACATTCTAGAAAACACCAAAAAACAAACAAAAAGTACACAACAATAAAACTCAATAAAATGCTTAAATCAATCCATTGAGGGTTAGGCAGGGCAATCAGCAGACCCCGTTAGATTTACTGAATATGTATGGAATTAATTATATTAAACATCTAGTTCTTGCGTTTGTTAGTCCCCAGTTCTTAAACCATCAGTAGAAAGCTTGTTTAGCACTCCAACCCTCTCCTGTTTTGCTCAAACTTGTGCCGCCTCTCTAATCTTCTCCATTCACTTCATTTCCCGTTTGAAGTACACTACTGCTTGTCCTCTCCTCCTCTAGTTCCCCTTTTAGGTCTGTTTCACTCATTCACATCCAGAAATGTTTTTTTGAATGCACTTATCTTGAGGATACAACAATAACACCACGACTCCCCTTTATCCTCAGTTAACCTTCATTCATCGAACAGTCTTCCTGAAATTGTGAGACAGGCTTCTTCTCTGACAATGTTCAAATCCAGGCTAAAAACCGTTCTTTTTAGCTGTGCATAAAACCGATGGATTGTATCTTCACTCGTTTTAATGTACTGTGAGGATTAATGATTTTAATGCCTTGTGTTCTTGTTCATTCACTTGGCAACTCAGCCTAGTGTATGAATTGGGCTACACAAATAAACTTGCCTCACTGTTTAAAAACTGCAATTAATAAAAGAGTATGAGAAAATGTTCCAAGTAAGAATTACTACATTCCCCTCTGGTTTTAATGCACAATATTAGTCCAACATATTTTACCTATAAATACTATAAAAAAATTTCAAACACTTGAAGTAAAAAGACTATCTTGAGAAGTGTACAGCCACAGATGTATGTAAAATATAGAAATGCTTTGTCTGTATTATTCCACATATTCCAACATATTCGATGCATCTTGTCTGAAGACCATAGACTGTCTATTGTCCATGCACAGTCTGTGACGAAGACTTACTGTAAGCAGAGTTTTGAAGCCTTGACTTTCACGGATAGTTATTGTGTGTTTAATCATGTTGCTGTTGTATTTAAACTATTTATGCGACTGACTGAAGTACTATGTATTTTTCCGCATGAACCGCCCACCTCTCCCTGTGGACAGTGGCTTGTATGTTCCTGCTACTACAAAGACAGCTGTCCATTCTCACAGGAATGTTGTATTCCCAAATTCAAACTTACACACATCCTTGTTTATGAGTTAGTAAGTCAACGTTCTGTGACTGCAGATAGGTGCGAGCAATTACAATGAAGAAAAAGCTTGAACAAAAAGTTCTTTATACTTGTATTTCAATTGTTAGTACTTTGTGGTACAACAAAATAAACACACTAGTTTGCACTAGACTTGCATTGTGTTGTTACCAGAACCAGCAGGAAGTTATTTAAAGGTATTATTCAAAGTTGAATGTTGTGACGTTCATGTAAAAGTAGCCTGCAAAGTAAATCATTATGAATCCTCAGCCAAATTCGCTATCCTGAAACTGCTGTGTGTACATGAGCTCTGTTGTGCATCCAAACTAAAGACAATCCCCAGGGACATAGCATAGCAATTGCAACCTGGCAACGCAACAAGCTGTGCGTGTAGTGGTAAGGGAGAACCATGGAAGTACAGACAACTATGTAGACAGAAGGAACTGAGGAAGGGAGTGAAAGTCTGAGGATTGAGCAACGGAAAAGACCAAATAACTCTATTTGAACAGTGGAACGTTTGCCCCAAAGGGAAGAGGGTGTGATGCGGTTGAGACACAGTGGGAGAGAGGAGGGCCTTAATAAAAGAGGAGTGGAGCATACTAGAGCTCTGAGTCACTACTGAAAGCTCTGCCTCACATGGAGAGGCTATGTGTGCTCTGTGCTCTCATCACACATATTGTATCTTGAAGTTTTTGTAACTGTTATTGTTATTGCTATTTTTTTTATCTATTCAGACGGCGATAGAACAACCAAAGTAAAGACAACTTAACAACTTAACTTGTTATTGTTAAAAGGCTTCATATCAAAACCAGTTTATCCCAATCTCATTATATTCCATAAGATAAAAGTCATGTCAGAATGTTAATACACAGTAATACACAAGTTATTTAGTTAAATCTTTTTGCGCTATTTTCAGTTTATGAGAACAAAAGATCCATACTTTATGTCAGCATACAACATTTAGGCAAACAGCTGCATAAGGTATGACATGTGCTGCTACAACGGTATTGTACTGTTGTGTTAGTTGTATTGTATTTTGTGCACAGCTAGAAATTGTACACATAGGGTTACTTTTCCCCCTAGTGACAGGCAGTAACAAGGTAGCTAGTTTTATTTAGCATTCTATAAAATCTGTACCTTTTATTATTAGTTTTTACAGCATGTGCCGTGTTGACAAATGTTTTCTGTATTTGGTAAAACATGTGACTTGAAATGCCTCAACGACATTTCTTTAAAAAAATATTGCTTTACTATTCATTTATAAAGATTACATTTTTTGTTTATGTTTTTTGCCAGAACCACCTAAAAAAATCATTACTCACTCTGCTTCAACTACTTCTGAATATTCCTGTAAGCACATAAAATATGATCCCATTTCTGGGTCTGGTGGTACAATCAGTGCAGAAAATAAATGGTTGTAGTACACAAAAATCAATATGTTGTCGTAGACTTTCTATATTTACTTCTGCGATGGTGGAAAGCTGAGAAGAAGGCAGCTCCTAAAAGGTTTCACTGCTGGCCATTCTATTTGATTGTTTGTCTCTAGTCCTTTTTAAGAAACTGAGACACGTGAGGCAATGGGGAGAGATGAGAAGAAAATTAAGATTGAGAGATCCTTTATTCGTCCCACAGTGGGGAAATTTCAGTGTTGCATCACCAGTTACAGAACAGTAGGAGCACACAACACAAGATAAATGAACAATAACTCTATACTAAAATTAAATTAAATCTCTAACTTTAGCATAATAAAGAAGCAACAAAGCAAGTATAACATCTAGTGTAAGTAACTTATTATAAAGTCACAAATATTGTTTGGTCTACAGGACTTATAGGACCATGACATTTACTCTGCTGGGACTATAATGTGTATCTCAGAGTTAGCAGAGCCAAGATAGAGGTGAGTACACCCATTTTGTAGGGATCAATGTGGTTCTCTATATTTTTCTGTCCCAATAATAAATGTATCAACCTTTTGTTGAATAAATTGCTCAAAACTACATCTTATGGGCCTCAATACACAATTCTATTCAGTTTTATTTGTGTAGCCCAAACTCACAACAGTAGTCGCCATTGGTACAGTAAAATAAAGCTGTAGAGCACATCACTGTCACTCTGGATATACCTGCAGCTCACAACCCACTTTACTATTTTACAATCCACATGCTTTCAGTTAGATTATAAAATTGTTTATGGATTATTTAAATTCACCTTTATATCAAGTCAATGCCAATTCAAATGGCAAATAAATAAACTTTAAATGTAAAATTATTATTTAAATGTAAACATCCAGTGTATCCCAATTGAATGAGACTCTTAAAGGTATAAAGTGTGCGTATTCCATGTAACGACTTGTGGTGTAATCTCAGTTAATTTGATGCGTTTTTCTGTCATCTTTTCTCAGCCTGCCCTTGCATGTTCTGAAGCGCCATTTGTGCAGGTTACTCAGCTGAGACAGCGTTCACACGTGGAATGAATGAAGAGCATGGATCTAGATGAAGAGGTATGCAAGAATAGTTTGATTTTGCGAAAGAGACTGTTACATGAAAAATACAAATACACATTAATTTAATTAAAATAGAAAATCACTGTGGGTACACGTGTTAAATTTAGTAAGACGTCCCAAACATGGAAGTATTCTCAATACATGTTGATAAAATGTCTTTTTTCGAAAATAGCCAGGACAGTTTGCACGCGTCACATAATCCAGAGAGAGACGCCATTATTTATTCTTTCTCTTTTTTTTTTCCTTTTTTTTAAAAAATGGTCCTAAAGGAATCCAACTCAACACAACTTCATGAAGCGCACAAAACCATCCCTAAATTTATCTTTTTCTTTTTTTTCTTTTTTTCTTTTTTTTACGAATGCAGACTTTTGACGTGGACTTACCTCCCCGCAAACTTCAGCAGCGTCCAAATCTCTTCCCTCTTCACAGGATGTTGGAGCGCGAGTAAAACGGCTACACCCTTCAGACACACAACAGGTTGGCTTGGTTTTAGCGAAAGGGGATGAGTTACAACAGTGGGACTAGGGCATGGATTTGGACTAGGACCACAATGGACTGATCTGGAGCCAGCAGAGTTTGGCCCGTCCTCACTGGGGAAGCTGAGGAAGCGGAGTTGGCTGATCCCAGGTCAGTGATTCTCTGAGGGAGGAGCTCGCGTTTATGTTTTTGTTTGTGGGGAACGCATGCGGGGAAATGTCGACTTGTTTTCGCGTTGCATTGACTGTGGGATGTCCTCAGGTGAAGTAACAAAGATGATAACAGGAGAAATTGATGTTGACATTTTATTTGACCCAAGAGAGCTAAACTTTGCTACACCACATACTTCTGAAACTGTAATTAGCAGAAAATTGAATCGAACTGGAACATGACATACAACAATAACAACAATACAGAGTTAGATTTATTTTTTACCATATTTAATTCATGTTTTTTTACCCTAAAATTAAGTAAATGTACAGAATTTTGGTTTCATTTAGTAAAGAAAGCAATTGTCCTTTGAATCTTGAATGGCTCAAACATACAATGTGCTATATATGGGTTTAAGGGTGTATTCACTTTAACTGGACCAGTTCTGGTTCACTTGGGGCAAAATGTCCTTTATTTGTGGATGTAAAATTACCAACGCTTTCAAATGGCATGTATTTGGCCAATGTCTTTTCATGAATACAATGATAAGGCTATTCCAAGAAGGCAACAATATATAGTTTTTGTTTCGTGAATTGATAGCAGTGTATTAGCAAGCGTGGAACTGAAGACATGTACATCAATGGAACATTTTCTTATCTATTGTCTGTTTGCAGGTGACATCACGTGACTTCTACACTGCCCACATCACCCACCCCTTTCTCTGTCCCAACATGCCTCAGGTCTGCCCTTTCCTGAACTGGTCTGTCAGGTGAGGTCTCAGATTTCAATGTCAGCCCCCACTTTCCTATGGGAGAGGGAAGGAAAAACACAAGAGGGCGGAAAAGTAATTAGTGCAGAGCAGATTGTCAAGGTGAGACGCTGAGATGACAAATGGCGTCTGGCAAACGGTGGAAGATTAACTCAAAATCTATATGGCAAAGGTTTAAAATGCTATGCCACTCCTGCACTTTCCCACTGCTACTTTTTAGTGTTAAACATGAAATACCATTTGCACACTACTACAATTAGTACTACTAATACTACACAATTATTTACTTACTAACTATTGTACAACATTTGCAACTTCTAGTGTACTTATTCATAAACATTCATTCATACAGCTGAAGGATTGTATGCATATCGTTTAAATATACTGTGATTATTTATGATTTGAATGCCTTGTTTCTACCTTGTTTTGTTCTGCACTTTGAGTTGCCTTGTGGATGAACTGTGCCATATAAATAAACATGTCTTGCCCAGTACAAAAATCCACTGTTGACATGGAATTGCTACGATGAAGACAATATTATGCCTATTTATCAAAAGATTAAGCATGATGGAGTGGTTGTAGCCCTCAACAATTGCTTAGTTGCTTTATGCCATGGGCTGTTCCTGCATACTTATTTTACAAAATTACCTCAATACTTCGATTAATACCATGGCTGAGACATTACATGATTGAGATGTGAAGTTCAGTTGCTTGAAAGTGTTAAATTCTTACTTCAAGGGAACTTTATGGCACTTGTGATCTGCCAAAATGAAGAAAAACAAGCATAAGGACACATGCTGCTGGTTTTGGGTTCCATCCAAATACAGCTATTGTGAGTGGCTTTCACTTACAGATGACGATTCCGATTCCTCCAGCGATGAGAAGACAGGCAAAGATCAGGCCTCCAATTCGCAACCTTTCATAGTCTGGAATTTGACGAAAAAGGATAAAATTAAATGAAAATTGTCAATTCATCACTTATGTATCACATAACTATATGTTTTACGCTTGTATTGTAATATTTAAGGTTTGTACAACTATAGAAACAAAAAAATATGCTTACTGTAAACAAAGGGGTCTGCCAGATTTGAAAAACAGCAAGAAGGAGAAATAATTATAGTTAAAAAATGACAAAGCAAGGCAAATCATTTAACTATGTAAGTAATTGTTGCCTTACTTGCTTCAGTTTCCACAAACAGTGCAAAGAGCGCTGCATGACACACACAAAAAAATATCGGTAAATATGAAAAAGATCATTTTTGAAAATATGAGTGTTGTTTATGGTTTACCTGTCAGAAATGTCAAAAACCTGAGAGCTTTCATGATGAAAATCCACCTGAAAAGTGTAAAATATTCAGCGTGAGTAAAACATGGAGTTCAGATTTTAGTTCTGGATCTCAGCAGCAGGGTGCATGGTGGTGTTTGGAGAGAAAACACAGCACGATTCTCACTTCACACAACAAAACTCTGCAGGTTTAGATTTCAGGATCTTTTGAATATGCTTTCCTGTTTGAATATTCTGAACCTCCAACGTCTTTGATAATAGGGCTGGGGCGGAAAATTAATTTGAATTGTTTTTTTCCCCAAATATTTCAATCAAAAACAAAATAACTGCTATGACAATTACGATATTGTTATTGCTCTACTTAATAATATATAACACATGTGGGTGAGGTAAAAAACATATGCTCCTGAATGACTGAAACTTCTCAACAGGTCTCCACAATTACAACCTAGAAAACATTTGCATTGACATTAGAGCAGACTTAATTGCCCATTCCTAACAATAGAATATAATTGTCCATGATATATGACTCAATAATAAACTAAAGTAAACATTTTTAGTTAATGACAGAGGTGTTTGTCTTCCTGTGTCTGACCTTGAACACCCTTTAACTGCAGAGGTCACATCTTGTCCTTTCTGGAATGTGCAACAATCGATACTAGTAAAAGTCCAATCTAAAATGACCTAGGTTGTTTAAAAGGTCAAGAAAACTGGTTTTTATTTATATAAAATAAATGAGTTTTATTTTTGTCAGAAAAAATAATTTGACTTATAGGTGTGACAGTCATTGCATGTTCCTGCCTGCCTTCTACAGTGCATGTTTATCATAATCATAACTTCTCTGCTTTAAATTTTGTCTGTGTGCAATCTATGTATAATTTATGTTTAATCCATGTGTAATCTATTTGTAAGTAAGTAAGTAAGTAGTAGCTTTATTTATTATACGCTTTCACAGACCAGAGTCACAAGCGTTACAATTGTTATTTTTTGGCACTTGTCTCTCACTCCACACAGAGATGGGAGCGGGGTCGCGTACAGGAGGGCATGGCAGACCTTTGTACATATTTTTAGTGTAGGGGAACCGGAATACCCGGAGGAAACTACGCAGACACGGGTTGGAGAACATGCAAACTCCACTCAGAAAGGGATAAAGGGATTCGAACCCAGGACCTTCTTGCTGAGAGGCGAGAGTGCTATCCACTCAGCCACCGTGCCGCCCACCTAAAATGTATGCGTTCATTTTCCTGGACTTACCTGAGCGGCTGATGCTGCAGAGACTGTGGGTAAAGGTTGAGTCTCAAGATCAAAGTCTGTCTAGTTTTTAGCTGATTCAATCTTCAGCTCCTCCTTTAAGTTTGAAATAATAACATTTGCATGACGGCATATAAGAGACCACTGTTATGGGAAAAACACCAGCATAGAGTTGTAAACAATAAAGAATCTCGAACCCTCTGGTTATTTATGTAACAATATACCGACACTGAATCTAAATTATTTAGATTTTAAATGATACACACTATCAATAAATTCTATTGATGTGTATGTTTGATTCAAGACAGGTTTATTGTGAGATGTTTACTCTCCTGGACCTCAACAGTCACAGCTCATCGCAGTCGAAACCAATTACTATATCTCCTGCTGTAAATTAATTCATTTGACTTAAAAACTATAAAGTTCAGTGGCCTGACAGATTTATAGTAAGAACAACATGATGTCGCCACTTTAGGAAGCTTTTAACAAGTTCAGTTGTCTTGAAGGGCGTCACAGAATTGTTGATTTGACGACAGATTTGCAAATAATTCAATTAGAATTAAAACAGATTATACAATCCAACAATTAAACAAACTATCCTGGTACCACACTTCTTACATGCCACCAAAAGAACCAAGATAAATGGTCTTCTGTTGCTTTTGAATCAAGATCCTTGAAATGTGCTGTTAGTGTTTTCCATCTCTTGTTATTTTATATATTATTGTTTTACTCTCCACTTTTATTTCCACCTTTACTTTTATATATCTAAAGTGCACTTTATTCTTCTTTGTTTCATGTCTTTGGTTTGGCTTGTGTTTGCTCAACAGACATGTCTGCCATGTCTTGCTCATGTTTTGATTCCCTGCTCCCTCCAGGTGTCCAGGTTACTCCATCTGTCGCTAAAGGGCTGCTGTTGATCTCATGGTTCACTGTCATGTGAGGTAAACTAATACATTAAATATAACAGACACTTAAACATAATAGGATGTTGGACTGGAGCTCGCATTCTATTATGAAACCACAATTTAGTAAATAGCCATATTTAATATATACTATCAATGTTTTGTAGATTAGATATTTATAACAACACTTGTAGTTGCAAAGTGTATAGCTTTTAAAGAGTATAGTTTAAATGTGAACATAAAAAGTAAAGGGGTTAATTTACAATGTTGCAATCAAAGTTATGGTGATTAAAAAACAACACAAAGTGTGTCAAACATGTTTCAAGTCACTTCTAAGATCTTAAGTGCTTCAAGATGGTATGATTCAATTGATTTGAACAAAAATAATAAAAAAATAACAAAGTATTAAATGGAAATATGTTGTTTTTTCTTCTAAAGTCAAAGCCGCAATTAATATTTTTTAGTTTGTACAATTATATTGTGACCTGAATAACCATGATTATTGATTAACTTAATATATTTCCGTACATATTTTGGAGGTTTCAGGAAAGAACAGACATACATTGGTGAAAGTGGCTATAAATATGTATACAGTCAAAGACCTCCTGACAAGTGAGATTATGATAGAGGCTAACACCAGCGATAACACAATGAACAACTTCACAGTTCTGCGACTGGTCCTCTTTACTATCTCGTGCATATCTTTATAAGTTATTTTACATTTTGAAGCTGTATTGTCTGGGTGTTTGAAGGCTTTGTTGTGTCTGCATCAAGTCAGCTGTTGTACGTCACTTTGTTCTCTGTCAATGGCGTGTCAGTGATAGAATTAGCTCAGCTAGTCTTTGGATATCATTTCAGCTAAAGCACCTCTGGTGACACTTATCTATTGAGGCAGCTTTAAATATTTTATGTTATCAATTTTAACCTCCTGAGACCCGAGCATTTGTCTGGTGTGCATTTTATATATTTTTCTGCTATTTAGGATAAGTAGGACCCAATAAGTATAATACCTAAATTGTGATTTTGTACAGGAAGTAGTTTTTGAGAAAAAACATGTCCTCGTATGAGGACAGTGGGTCTCTCATAACCTAAAGAAAAAATGTATGCTCTTTGAGGCCGGAAGGTCCTAATTAGTTGAAATTCAAAATTTCAGCTTGATCCAATTAGTACTTCTCTCAAAAATCAATGTCCTCATATGAGTACAGTGGGTCGACCTTACTATACAATACAAATAGACTCCATTGGTCTAAAATAGTATATAACAGTTTATTTGAAAAATGTAAACATCAAAGTTAGACATAAAATCCAAACAGCTCTATCTTCAAAGCCTAAAAATGTCATGGTGTGGACATTTTGACCTGGTTGAGTTTGAATCCTGCCTGTCCTGTTGATTGTTGCCCCGCCCTAATGTGATTCACCTGTGTGTCCCTGTGTGTGTATATATACCCTGTGCCCTTCCTCACTTGTTGTCCGTCCATTGTCTCCACAACGTTTGTCCTGTCTTCAGTTCTGTTTTTACATTACCTTGGATTTATTTTATTAAATTACTTTGATTTTCAGTCCTGCAATTTGGGTTCCCTTTTTCTTCATTCATCCACATGACAAAAAATTGGCTATACATAAATAAAACTGCAAAATACTGTGTAAACTGTCTATTTCAAGCCTTCAATATGGCTGAATTGATTTGATAAATACAATACTAGAACAAATAATGGCAAATATTATTAACAGTCCTAAAACAGTAAAATTCTGCTGAACAGCTTTTGAACCGGGGCTTTTTTCAAACTAGCTCCCTCTCTTTTTCTAGAAAGCAATCTGTCTGCCTGTTTGGAAGAGCCCTATTGGCAAGTGTGAAATGCTGCAAAGCAGTTGCGTTCACTTTGCAAGCACAGGTACACATTGCATGTGCATCGGACACAGGATTTTGCAGTCTTGTGCTCTGCAACGCATGGGGTTTTTCAAGGCTACCATCTCCGGGTTAGGGTTAGGGTTACAATATCCCCAGTCGAGGTCAGCAGCTCTCCACCCGCACCATACACGGTGTTGGCAAAGAACTGCTTCCCTCTCCTGAGGCGCCGGAGGGTTTGCCAGAACCTTTTTGAGGCCGACCGATAGTCATGCTCCATGGACTCTCTAAACTCCTCCCAGTCCCGGGTTATTGCCTCTGCAACAGCCCGGGCGGCGGCACGCTTGGCCTGCCGGTACTGGACAGCCGCCTCAGGAGTCCCACGAACCATCATTGCTCGATAGGACTCCTTTAGCCTGACGGCATCCCTTACTGCCGGTGTCCACCACCGGGTTCGGGGACCAGCACCAGAGACCTTGCGACCACAGCTACGAGCCGCTTTATTGGCGATAGAGGAAGAGAACATGGTCCACTCGGACTCAACGTCCCCCTCCTCTGGGTCCTGGGAGAAGCTCTCCCGGAGGTGTGAGTTCAAAGTCCGTCTGACAGGGGGCTCAGCGAGACGTTCCCAGCAGACCCTCACTATACACTTGGGCCTGCCAGGTCTGACCGGCTTCCTTCCCTGCCAGCGGATCCAACTCACGACCAGGTGGTGATTGGTTGACAGCTCCGCCCCTCTCTTTACCCGAGTGTCCGAGACACACGATCGAAGGTCAGATGATACGACAACAAAGTCGATCATCGACCTCCGGCCTAGGGTGTCCTGGTGCCACGTGCACTGGTGGACACCCTTGTGCTCGAACATGGTGTTCGTGATGGACAGACCGTGACTGGCACAGAAGTCCAACAACTGAACACCGCTTGGGTTCAGATCAGGGGGGCCGTTCTTCCCGATCACCCCTCTCCAAGTGTCACTGGCATTTCCCACATGCGTTGAAGTCCCCCAGGAGAATAACGGAGTCCCCGGGCGGTGCACCGTCCAGTACCCCTCCCAAGGACTCCAAGAAGGCCGGTACTCGGCACAGCCGTTAGGCCCGTAGGCCGTCACAACAATGAGAGACTTGTCCCCCACCCGGAGGCGGAGGGACGCGACCCTCTCATTCACCGGGGAGAACTCCAACACGTGGCGGCTGAGATGGGGGGCAATGAGTATGGCCACCTCAGCTCGCCGCCTCTCCCCGTGGGAAACACCAGAAGCTGACTGACAGGTATGAGCTGATGATACAATCATCCCCATCTGAGAAGTCCTCTATCTCAGAGTTGTCTGCAATTGCCAACAGCAATTGTTCTGCTCTTGATAATGAAAGTGTGCCTGTAATGATAATTTTAAAAACCAACATCAAAATCTACAGTATATCAGTGACACATCATAGCTTGGCTATCATGTGCTAGCTATAGCCTAGCTATATTGTTTATGATTAAGCATTTAGCAACACTTCACAATACTTAGCATATACCACTTAGTACTTAAATATACTATTTACAACTGTAAACCACATAACTAAGCAAATGTGTGATTCAAAATAACTATTTACAACTGTAACTTCATCTAAATCTTCCACACAGTTAGCTAAACAGATAGCGGTACATAGTCCTAGCGTCCTCAAATGAGTGCTTCACTTTTACTGACATCCTAGCCTGCTACTACATTCAAAATTTGTCAAATTTCTCCATATGAAGCTAGAGACATTATTGTGCATAAATAAATTGATTTCATTCATAAAATGTTGATAGAATTTTTACCTGGGGCATTTTTCTTCTGTGAACTCTTGTAGAAGTCTTTTGTTGATATTCCCACCATTTTTTTCCTACCGCTTTAAGTGTAATTCTATCATATCACCACAAGATGGCGCGGGCAGTGTCCTGTGGCCATCAGGTCAAGGATGTAAAAAATTGAGTATCATTGTGCCAAGAGGCAAAAATGTAATGTCCTCGTATGAGGTCGCAGGGTCTCAGGAGGTTAAGATGGAGTCATGGAAACGTTTAGAAGGCAGTTTTTTAATATGCGCAGGATCATCACTGGTGACATGAGCTCATCAGTCGCATCAACAAAAGTGAAAATCCTAGTCAGCAGGTAGTACATTGTATTAATATTAAAACTGGTGCAGGGAACAGTGAGGCATATGGGTTTGTACATACAAATGTTTGTTATAACCTCCAGAGTCACTACATCACTTTGCAAAGAGAATTAAAATTCAATGGGACTTTTCCGCAGAAAGTCATAAAAGGTAGCTTCTATCATTTACTACATCACATTCTACAAATGACTCACTCCAATCATTAACCTGTTGAGTTTTCTGCCCCATTGTTTGTTAGAGGTCGTCCCTCACACAGTGAACAATAGAGGTTATCATGTTAGCCGCTCACACGGGGACACAGGTATGTGCTGACACTTTCAGCATGGGCCATTGCAACATGGCATTTGTGTTGTTTCAACAACACAACAAGGAGCAGCACGGCTCAAATCCAACCATTTCAAAGGCACATTGTTTTTATAGAGTTACACATAGTCTATAGTAAATATTTGAACACTGAAAGTAGTTCACACTTTGCATATTAATAGTACTATGGTTTCAGACATGTATATGGCTTTTACTGAATCATAAAAAGTTTAAACTCTTGCCAATTGTTCCCATGGGTTTTAGGAGTCACTATAGTATTTGGATGCAACCGTGAGCGAGTAAATATGTTTTATTTATTACTCAGAAAGTCATGAAAGTATTAGTCATTTACTCCATACACTGTGATGGAATAGCTTCCATACTTCTGTAGACGCAGCTGCTTTGAGTTAGACTGAGGGAAATGTGGCAACCGTATTGCCTCCAACTCCACTCATGTGTTCACACACTAGAATCATACTCGATCATGTGGACAAAGCATATAGTGTAAATCATTATGTCTGAGGACACAATAACAGTGTTTTTGCACCAGAGACACTCTCCCACTGATACTATAGTGGTGTCATATCCAAGTACTAATCTGTACGTCGCCCGGACTCAAGGGAAGGCTTGTTGTATCCCTACCTTCTCGCCCTTCATGTGGACTATTCAAGCTTCTTCCGTCAGGCAGGAGGCTACAGAACAGGCAGAACCTTCCACTATGAGGAGCAGTTTGTTCACAAGTTTGACTCATGATGTCATCACCAGATCCCGGCGCCTTTACTATCATCACTTTATTCTTCTGCCACCTGATGATATCGTGCCCCTGGACACTTACTCATAATCTGCTCTGTTCAATGTCTAGTGTGTGTATTTATGTATTTTATTAAGATTTTACTATGATTTTCTTTTGATGCATGCTTTTATACATATATTTTTGTCATTTTTTATTTTTTTGTCGGATTCTAACCAAGTCTTGGCTTGTTCTCGTTTATGGAGATCTGACACCATCTCCAATATTACCTGTATAGATGTATTAACCAGTTTGTCACCGGTTCTCTTCTTTTGCTCTGCAGCGTGTGTGTCATGTGTGTCATGTGTGTGAGCAGCTGAGCAAACACAGCTCTGTCTCTGTTGTGATTCAGGGTCACTGGAGCGGCGCCCCCTGCTGTTTGGACGCAGACTGTGTGTGGCCTCAGGTGTCACAACATGAGGACCACAGACCTTCCTCAGACAATTGAAAACTATTTTTGAATATACAATCTTCTAGTATTTTACCTCATGCTCTCGTATTAATCTATAATTACATTTGGCCTATTTTTGCGAGTCATCAAAAAGGTGATTTGCTCACTGCTGTTCACTGAATTATAATTTTCTGACCACTAGAGAGAGTAATATCAAATTGGAGATATTACAGTAAAACTCTAGCCTGGTCTTACCATACCATTGTACTCATTTCATTTTTCACATGTAGGAAAAGGATAACTGACCCAAGTTTACGGATGGCTAAGGCTAGGCTTGTAAAACTCAAACAAACATGTAATGGTTTTTATGTATTGTATGGTCTTGAAGCATTTTTCATATGGACACAGATCTGTATGTAGTTAATTTGCAGATAATTGACAATAGAAATAGGAAATTTCCTTTCAAACTGTCTTTCAAAAGCTTCATATTTTTGGAGAATAAATCAAATCACAGTTGATGTTTCTTCTTCATCGGTGAACAGAAAGGTTTCATGTTTAGTTATTGAAGTTAATCAAAGATCTCTCATTTTTTCATTGAGTGTGGGCGGGGAAGAAGTAGACGGAATTTCAATGTTGTCCACAATTTCCCTTAGATCGTCTGGCGTGTTGTCTTTTCCTGTCCCAGGAAACAACATGCGTTAACATCAAAATGCTTCCTTCTGCTGGGCAAAAATACTATTGGTTTCATGAATGTGGCATCACATTCTCTGCGTACAATATTTTAAATCATTTCTGAAATGTCATTGTTGTAAGTTGAAAGAATTTGTAATATGTGTGTAATATAATTTTATAACGAGTTGGTGGAGACAATTAGCAACTTGTTAAGATTGAAAAGTATGGTTCAGCATTTGTGGATCATGCATTGGGAGATTTCTATCATTACCAGTAAATAGCCTAGTAAATAATGCCCACTATATATAATGACATCATACAAATCTTCAATGCAAACAAAACCTATAATCTCACCTCGGAAACATTTCTGGAAACTCTCAGATCTTGTGAGATACAGGTACAACAAACCAAACACTGTTATTACACCAAAAAATCCTCCAAATGCAATTCCAATCAGGAGAGAGTTCCCTGAGCCGTTATCTGATGAGAAATAACCACATAGGAATCATACTGGTTAAATAATGGTTTAACGGGTTGTGAAAACTTACCATAAACATACAAGTACGCAGTGGGTGCAGCTGGGTAACCACTTCGCTGGCATACCACCTTGGTGCCATTGTCGGGTAAAGACGTGCCTTTGAGGACCCATCCAGCCAGTAGAAGGTCCAAATGCACAACACACAACCCCTCGAGAGCCTGGGAAGTGGATTAGGCAAAACATAAGTCTCTCCGCTTGACATAGAAACCACCTGTGAGAATTACTGGAGGAGATCGTGAACCAAGGGGGAGGGAGCTCACCAGTTCATCAATGATTTAAATGTATTGTGTCCCATAAAGAATCATAGGTCTAACTGATGCTGTCACAACTATTCAACTAAAACTATTTCAAATACAATCAGATTTTACAGTATTACTTGTTCAATCATAAACATTCCCTGTTCATCAAAGGGGGTGTAGCAAAAGCTCTAAAAACAAGTACTTTTTAAAATCTAAATTGTATAAATCTGACCTAAATTGTATGTATAAGGAACTATTATGGAATAAAGTCACTCAAATAATAATAAAACTTCTGATCTAGAATCAATAACAAAATAATAGTCTAATTTTCATCAAACCTATGCAGCAGTTTTCCCATAGAAATCCTTGAATAATTCTAATTCAGACCTATACAGATCACTTTTATGCAGCTGTGGCTATGCTTTATTGACCTGGGGTATGTCCTCGACGTGTCCAGTGGGGCAGCTGAGGGTGAAGTTTTGAGCTCTGCCGTAGAAAGTGAAAGTGAGACCCTCTGAGCTCTTCGGGACCCCACACCAGAACTGGGCTGGATCCCCCAGTGCGGAGGTAGTGTTGGAAGGCATAGTGTGGTAGCCAGAGGGGGAGGGTGACGGGGCAGAAGAGTAAGTGGACTGGGGGACAGTGGTGTTGGAGGAGATGGTGGTGTTACTTTGGGCTAAAAACAAGAACATATATCACAAGGGAAACTGAATGTTTGAGACCAAAAAGCTGAAGACTAAAGCAGTAGGTTGCATTCTTGTTGTAGAATTGTATTTCAGTTGTAGGGCAGGTGCCAATTCAACTCTGTGGTAACGATGCAATTTGGAAAAAAATGTTTAAATAGAGTCCAAATGTTTTCCCAGATCATTATTTGTGGTTCGATTCAGAAAGCATATCATTTTTATGTCAGAAATTCTTGTCTACATTCTTGTCTAAATAATGAATACAGTATTTTGTTTTACAGAAAATGTTGATCATTTTAGTTTATGCAAAAGTGGACAGATTGAGATACTGTATGAGGAGGTGTGGCTTTCCAATGAGCAAATTCATCTTTCAAGTTTTTAGTTTAGTGTTATAAATTTAGTTTCATCCATATCACGAGTTGTATCATTTAGTGTTACTGAACAAGAAAACCTAAAAGAGTAAAACAAAAAATCTTTTGTTTAAAGGAGAGAGTTATTTTTAAACTGTTGTTCTCGGAAACAATTACCTGAGGTGTGTTTGGTGATCTGGAGAATGGCCAGAACCACACAGATTACACTCTTCCTCCCAAACAGCTCCTCACTTCTCTTCTGCATTTTGAATGGTTTTATCCTAGTTTGTCGAAGTTTCTGATACTTTCCTACCATCGAAACAGCACATATAAACACAACAGTGCCATTTTTATTATAGATGCACATGCTTTAAGATATATAACAACAATGACATTTGCACAGATAATGTGGTAAATCTCCCTGATCGTACACCCTGTTAAAACACTGCTTGTAGAGCTTTATAGCCACAAATTAAAAAATATTCTGAAGCTAATGTAATAAAACCTGCCTTTAATCAGTCTATATTGACAGGCAAATGATAACTGATATAATTATAGCAACATTCTCTTTAACACTGTCAATGTCTATTGGGGTTGAATATGTTAACTTTCCCTAGAATGGGTGATTATTGTAATAAAATATAAATCTAAATGAAAGAAAAATTAATTTGTAAGTACCTGCTCACATCTTTCTCTCGGTGTGCACTTGCAGGAATACTTCACATCTTCCTGATTCACAAGAGCTTAAAACGAGCTGAACTGGTCGAACTGGAGACATTCTGAAGACAACATTTCCCGTTCACATTCAGAGACCCGATATTGTACACACATCATGAGTAGTATTCATCAAAGGATTAAAAAAAAAAAACTCACAATATATATTTTTTATGACATTATTTGATTTGGTCCTGCACACAGAAACACACACATATACATTAAAGCTGGTATACAATACATATACATATGCTTATCAACAAGAACATGCAAATATGTATCACTGCAAGGATTGTATGAAACAAAAAACAGTGGGTCATATGATGTTGAAACGAAAACAGGAAATCCACTAGGACAAAAAACTTGACACGATACAAAAGGTAGATGAGTGTGTGTCGCCCTCTTGTGTTCTAACTGCCATAATGCATGAGAGTTACAGACAATAGTCCTTTTTTAAATACAAAACTGCAATGAGTAACACAAACACCTCACAAATGCAATCGTTTTAATAGTTCTTAAAACTGGGATACCTGCCTTTCAACATTTAATCAATCAATCAATCAACGTTTATTTGTAGAGCGCCTTTCCTACACAAGGCAACGCAAAGCGCTTCACATCCCCTATCACGTCATGCATAAATCAAACACATTAAGAGCACAAGATATATTAAAAACATTAAAAATAAAATCACAAAAATTAAAACTTTTTAAACATTAAAATCACAGATGGGACTAAAATCATAAATAGTCACAGTGCATTAAAAAGATTAAAGATAAAAACAAAGATGAAAAGATAAAATCATTCAGTTGTATATGCGCAGCTAAACAGAATTGTTTTGAGCCTAGATTTAAAAGATGCCAGAGTAGACGCCTGTCTCACATTCTCAGGAAGACGGTTCCAGACTCTAGCCGCATGAATCTGAAATGCAGTTTGCCCATGTCTAGTACCGACTCTGGGCACTAACAGGAGTCCAGTCCCTGCGCTCCTCAGAGTCCGGGTCGGTTCATATGGCACAAACATGTCGTGGATGTACCTTGGCGCGAGACCATGGAGAGACTTGTACACAAGTAAAGCTGCTTTGAAGTCTATTCTCTGAGGAACAGGAAGCCAGTGCAGATACCTGAGAACTGGACTAATGTGGTCGTACCTCCTAGTTCTGGTCAGGACTCGAGCTGCTGCATGTTGAATGTACTGCAGCTGTTTTACAGCCTGTTTGGAGAGACCTGTGAACAAGCCATTGCAATAGTCTAACCGACTGGAGACAAAAGCGTGTATAAGAGTCTCCAAGTCTGCCTTAGACACTATGTTTTTAATTTTAGCAATGTTTTTTAGGTGGTAATAAGCTGCTGATGTTACAGATTTTATGTGGCTTTTGAAATTTAAGTCTGAGTCCATTATCACTCCTAGATTTCTGACCTGATTTGAGGGTTGTAGAGAGAGAGCCTGGAGGTGACAAATAACGCTCTCTCTTTGTTTCTGGGGTCCGAAAACAATTATTTCAGTTTTGTCGGTGTTTAGTTGGAGAAAGTTATTTTGCATCCAATCACCGATTTGCTGGACACAGTGAAGGAGCGAGTCCACTGGTTCATGCTCTCCTGCTGTCAGGGACACATAGACCTGAGTATCGTCAGCGTAATTGTGATAAGAGACATTAGTACTGTGAATCAACTGACCTAGAGGCAACATGTAAATATTAAACAGAAGAGGACCCAGGATTGACCCCTGTGGCACTCCGCAGGTCAGGGCCAAGTGGTCTGAGGTACAGTTTTCGATCTCCGCAAAAAACTTTCTGTCTTGTAAATAGGACCTAAACCAGCTTAGGGCGGTGCCAGCAACACCAACCCAGTCCTCAAGTCTCTGAATGAGGATGCCATGATCAATAGTGTCAAAAGCAGCACTTAAATCTAACAGAAAAAGGACTGAGACTTTTCCTGCGTCAGTGTTTAGTTTGATGTCATTTGTTACCTTTATTAGCGCGGTCTCAGTGCTGTGGTGGGGTCTAAACCCTGACTGGAACATATCATAAGCATTATTGATTATTAAAAATTCTGTAAGTTGTTGATAGGCAACTTTTTCTAGAATTTTTCCCATGAAAGGCAGATTTGAAATGGGCCGATAATTTTTGAGTGCCAGGGCTTCCAGACTCCTCTTTTTTAGGAGGGGCCTGATGACCGCCGTTTTCAAAGCCATTGGGAATGTTCCAGATTCAAGAGACATATTAACTATTTGTGTAAGTGAAGGTAAAAGACTGCTCAGAACTGACTTGAGAAATCTAGGAGGTAATACATCCAGGCTGCATGTGGAGGAACTCAGACTAGTGATTATCTCCTGGACAGTTTCAATTTGTACTGGTGTAAAGTGCGTCAGCCCAAAAAGCCTCACTGGCGGTTGGATTATTATTTCTATCGTGGAGGTGATGGCGTTTTTGATACCTTGGACTTTGTCATTAAAGAACTGAGCAAACTCATTACATTTAGATTTGGAAGTAAGTTCTGATGGCATCTTAACAGGGGGATTCGTCAATCTATTTACTGTTGAAAACAGAACACGTAGATTGTTGCTACAGCCTTCAATAGTTTCAGAAAAGTACATTTCCCTCGTTCTACGTAGTTCCCTGTTAAAATTGCACAACGCATCTTTGAAGATCTCATGGTCAACTTTGAGATTTGACTTTCGCCACTTCCGCTCGGCCTTCCGGCACGCTCTCGTCTGTGCCCTGACCGAGTCTGCTTCAGTCCATGGCGCTTTTTGCTTGTTTGTAACTATTTTAACCTTTACAGGAGCAATTGTATCCAGAACATTCAAAACAGTGGTGGTGACAGAGTCAAGTAATTCATCTACAGTAACACACAACGTGTTCTCAAAGTTTACCCTCCCCATGAACAGTTCGCCTGTATTATCATTTATGTGTCTTCTTCTAACAACCGAAGATTCAGCTGGTGGTTTACAATCAAGACACATGTCAAAAAATACACAGAAATGATCAGACAGAGCAACATTGACCACATTTACATTTGAAATATTAACCCCCTTGGTAATTAACAGATCGAGAGTGTGTCCTCTGCTGTGGGTGGGGCCACTCACATGCTGAGTGAGACCAAAGGTTTTCAGCACAGAGCTCAGCTCTATTGCATATCTATCATTAGCATTATCTACATGTATATTGAAATCACCTATAATGACTAAACCATCAAAATCTGTGCACACAACTGAAAGCAACTCAGTGAAATGATCAGTGAAACTATGGCATGACTGTGGCGGCTTGTACACAACAATAATAAGAATGGAAGAAGATTTCTTTTGTTCTATTTTAAAAGAAACATACTCAAATGATGAAAATTTCCCAAGAGACACTCTATGGGAGACAATACGATCTTTAAAAACTGCTGCTATGCCCCCCCCCTTTTATTTTCTCGTGTTTCATATTCAAATTTGAAATTTGGTGGTGAGGCTTCTATTAAAACTGCATCTCCTGTATTATGGTCAAGCCATGTTTCAGTCATAAACATAAAATCAAGATCATACGAACAGATAAAATTATTAATTAAAAATGATTTGTTGCATAGTGATCTGACATTAAGTAGAGCAAGGTTAAAATTAATATCAGTGTCAGTGGGTTTAGTTGATTGATTACAAAGAACTGGAATTAGATTTCCAGAGTTGGACCGTCTAACTGCTGTCCTTCTTTTAAATTTGTGTTTATTCAAGTTAAAACACATTTCTGAGCTGGTGCGAGGAACACACACAGTCTCTATTGGTTTAAAAAGTGAACTCTGTTGTACTTTGTTAAGTTCCAGATGCATAACTGAGTCAGCACAGTTCAGTGGCAGGACTGTCGTTACACTGCCAGACGGACAGGGGTCAGTGTTTGCACCACAGTACTCACCCGGTGCTGGTAAGGAGCATGGATCATGGATGTATTATATTAACTGGATAGGGTATTGCTAGCTTATAGCTGAATAACCCACGTGCTCAGGGGATTCTCGCGGTACTGCAGACTAGACCAGACTAAATTCACGTGGGCCACCCAGAAATTTTTCCCATAGAACTCAATGCAAATTAAAACAGCTCAACCTCAGCTGACAGAGAACCTACAGCTTTCATTAATTTCGGATTTTGTGGGGATTTTAGTGCCCCTTGTCATCCTGAACTTTTTTTCTTTTTAAATCAATAGGTTTTCTTTTAATCTTCACTTTAGTGCAACAAACTCTGCTCTCTTTTTCCCGCTCTTCCGCCGCTCTAGCATCCGCAGCTCGCTGATTGGTCAAGACGTTGCCAAGCCCCTCTGCTCGCGTGCATGAGAACCATACGAGCGTGCGTTCCTCGCGTGAACGCGCTCCATTCGGCTCTGTTGATGACAGAGGAGCGAGGGAGGAAACTGAACCGAACTGACCAGATAAACACGAAATGTACATTGACAGCATTGTTGTGGTTATTGTTAGCTTCATTAAGAGTCTATGTATGGTCTTTCCTACAGCGTTTGGAGTCGTGTGAATTCGTATGACAGTCATTTATACCAATATGAGTACAATAAACATAGCTATTGACTTTACAGCGTCCATATCAAAACCGAACTCAAACGTGATGATTACACAAGAGCTGGCGAGAGAGTTTAGGTATTCACCATGAATGTTGTAACCCTGCCAGTCAAAGGCAGCACAGACACACACATTTTAAGTAAATGCATTCATGTTTTGCTGTAATACATGTGGCAAGTGCTAATGCAGATTAGGATTCACATTGTAATTTAAAATAAATAAATTTTGTTGCTTAGTTCGATCGCCCTTCAGTTTTCTACTCATGGTCATTGTAAATCAAAAATGTACAAATCTCATAAATCGAAACATATTTAAATGTATTGAATAAATGTTTCTATTTACAACAAAATAACAGAAGTAGGAGTCACTAGCATTCATGTGGTGACAATAATATTATTCTATATGTTCAAGTTAGATTGTCTGTCATTCTCTTAAAATGTGTTGTACATAACTCTTGCATGGCTCTAAATACAGTTCATTTGCTGTGAAAAAAATGACGGTTTTAGTTTTTATACATACTTGAATATCCTATTATAGACAGCTGAAACAAATACGTGGCTTAACTAGTTTTGTTTTATTTAGCCAGAAAAGTCCCATTGAGATAAAGAACCCCTTTTTCAAGGGAGTCCTGAATATATACTCTACCGTTCAAAAGTTTGGGGTCACATTGAAATGTCCTCAATGTTGAAGGAAAAGCTGTAGATAACTTTAAACTAGTCTTAACTGTAAAGAAATACACTCTGTACACTGCTTATGTGGTAAATGACTGCTGTTCTAGCTGCAAATGTCTGGTTTTTGGTGCAATGTTGTAATTGCTGCAAATGGAGGATTCTTTGACAAAAGCAAAGTTGGATGTAAAACAAATCTTATTTCTAATACAAATCATTATTTCTAACGTTGTCAATGTCTTGACTCTATTTTCTATTCATTTCACAACGTATGGTGGTGAACAAGTGTGACTTTTCATGGAAAACACACACACACATATATATATATATACATACATAATGTGTGTGTGTATATAGAGAATAATACTTATTAATTACGTTAATATAATAATTACAATTCACGAGGACAAAAGACTAAATCATAGCTTTTTGATCTATCCACAATGGTCTTAATTATCTTGCAGTACTTGTTAACACATCACTGACATTTTGCTTAAAACACGGCGGCCTACAGGTGAATGCCACAGTATAAGCGTTACGAAAAAGTATATAATCATTGTACATTTAGCTTATCATAAATACTTAGTAGATAATGATTAAGAATCAACAACAAGAAGGCTCTGTCATACTGCTCTACACCATCTTAAAATAATTGATCAATTGTACATATATTTTAATATCAATCTTTACTTAAACAGTGATAGAACTTCATTCGCTCGATTCATGCGCGTTCACGAGTCTGTGGTGCTGCACGCTCCCGCTTGAGGTCCGCGTTCTCGTCGTTCGAGGCACAAAGCATTATGGGAGGTCATCCACTGCGCATAACCGGGAGGACCAGAGGATGCCCAAATACAGGCGATTTTCCCATAGATCTTTGCGAGTTTCAGGCAACTTCCGCTAATCTTTCAGCCCCCATGCTGTCACAAAGCGCCACTGAGCACAACCATTCATTTGAATAGGGCGCCATCTTGAATCGCCGGGGCTTGGCATGGATGTATAAGGAGGAGGGGGGGGGGGGGGGGTCTGGAGGAGGAGGAGGGGGGTGGTGGGGGCCGAGAAGCCTCAGATGTAAACAGTCACGCCCCCCTCGGGGAGCACTGAACAACATGGCGTAGGAAGTCCGTCAACAAACTGGTGCCGTATCTGTTCGGGTGCAGACCATCTGGACGATAGGCCACGTGACGCTTCCAGAACAGGCCAAAGTTGTTCACAAAAATAAAGTTAAAAGTGCTGCATGTAGACTGGAGCCACATGTTGAGCGCCACAACGCGACTGTAGAGGCAGTCACCCCGGTTTACAGTCGGGACTGGACCAGAAATAAAAACGGATAACCCGGAGGACTGGAGGAGGCGGAACAGATCCATAAAGTGCTTCTTTGTGACCTCTGACTGCTGCAGCTTCATATCATTTATACCCACATGCACGATTACCTTGGATATGGTATCGGGCAGGGAGTGAAGCAGAGGAGGGAGACGAATGAGCAGATCTGGGACAGTAGCTCCGGTAATGCAGTGAGTGACCGCGTTAAAAAAGCGGACGTGCCTCACGATGGAATCTCCAACAATCAGAGTAGTCGGGGCGAAGAGTGGACGCGGCCGCGGAGAGGGCGCTCGGTGTCCATGGCCAGAACCAGCGGGCTCATAAAAAGATAACTTTGCATTAAAATCCATGTAACTATTTCATCTTCAACACAGTTTGGATCAGTTATTGCATTTTAGCTTTTTCAGACCTAAAATGCAACAAAATAAGATCACCATCACATAGTGATTTCTTATAGTTCTTTAAATAGAGGAAGACAGCGTATTGTAGTGTGATTTGTATGTACAAAAACAAGTAAATATTTATGAGAAATCAAGTTAAGTACCCTGGCATGAAGTGGGGCCATTTATTCAAGTGTGGATGCAAAAATAGTTCTTTTTGGATCTGTGTCTTGTATCAGTGCATTGTTCTCTTGCTGGAGTCACTGTCCTCTTGTGCCCCTCCTCTTTCAGTCTTTATCACATTGAAGCTCCTCTAAAGTGGTCCAGTCCCAGCGCTGGTTTCCTGTCCCAACAACACACTTATAACAAATCTTTGTGTGTCAGCTCCAGGAATTCTCGGTGAATCTCTCCTGCACCTCTCCTGCACCTATGTGCAATCAGATTCAGATTCAGATTCATTTATTTGCCATTTGCAGTAAAACCACATTGGAAAAACTGTGCAAGACTACCCCAGTGTGCACCAGGCTCCACAAATTTATATTGATAAAGTTATTAAAGATCAAACCCCAAAAGAAGTCAGGTTATCACGTGCTTTCAAATTGGAATGGGCATGACCAGATGCCCGTAGCCTCAAAAAATAAATCAAAAATATTTCAGAGCAGACCGATAGAACGAAACCAAAGGGATGTATTCACTCCCCCCCACCTGTTTTTTGTGAATGCGGGCACCTGTCTCAGTTGTTATTGAGTCTGATTTTCTAAAACACCTACAATGGCTGACCAGAAAACTCTGAAAATTTCACGTTTGCCACCCATTTGCCCTGTTGTGGCAAGTAAAAAAATCAGATGAGGAAAATGCATTGTATAATAAGATTCGGGACGCAGCCAGGGCTATGTGATGCAACGGCAGTCGAGTTTGCTAATTGCTAGTTTGGAATCTAGCGCTTGTCAAGTAAATCGCAGACTTGAGCCCTAATGCAGTATGATGCTTTCACATTTCAAGCTGGTTTTCAGTCGGTGCGACTCGGATGTTACTGCTAAGCTAACATGAATCCTTTACTACACCCTTAATGAAAATATTTGGGTGCGTTGTCCATATGAGGGAAAACTTTAAGCTCCTGTTGAAGTTGTCGGAGCTAGAGAATATGACTGGTTTCTTGAAGATTTCTTTCTTCTGAAATCATAAACAAAAATGACAAAATGTAAAGAGCATAATTTAGAATGTGTGCATTATTTTTGTATGAGTATGAGTTTTAAAGAACTCACCACAATTCTGTATTCAAAATAAAAAATAAAAAAGGCTTGCTCACCTTTTCAATAAAATGGCAATAATTGCAATAGTTGCCAGCAACACGGCAATGGTCACTCCAATAAGCACCATCCTGCCTCCTGAGCCTGCAGGACAAACACAATAGAGAAGATGAGAAAGAGTCAATCAACTGCTTTGATCATGTAAATTTTTAACCAAGCTATTTACTCAAATAAAGTTACACACAAGGGCATTTGAAATGTGACCTCACAAGAATTCACTCCAAGAATTCTCAGAACTAAGTGGAAGGTTGCAAAGAGATTGATTCCAGAACACATCTGCTATCCATTTACGTTAATCACTTAGGACAGTAGGAGACATGGAACCTTCTGTGTATGAGGACATAAAGGACAGAAACACTAATGAAGCTAAAGCAGAGGTCCATACTGGAAGACTCTCCATGTGCACAAGCTCACTGCTCTCAGTCCTCCCACTGCTGAAGCGCTGCAGCACTCAGTCAATCTATTCTGCCTATTCTCACCTGGCAGCATTTAGGCACCACCCTGCATTGAATATTCATATTGGGTAACAACCTCATTAGCCAGACCAGCTTCAATCCTTTTCTTTAACTATACCAGCACCATCGTCAAGGCTATATTTTCATTTCCCCTTCTGCATTTGTCATGCCATGCTCTGCTGGGATCTAAGGGCCAGTACAGAATGCAAAAATATCATTCTTGCATGTCTTCAGAGTCTGTGCTAATTTATGCAATAACGGATAACTATGCCAATCAATAAGTACAATTCTAATAAACCCTTTATCAGTTGTGTCTCTCCAGATTGACTTTTGAAGTAAATAATGAGAAAAGAGAGCTCTCAATACATACGTGCTAATGGACATATAATCATAGGAAAACGATAGTCTGGACTGCATACATTATATACTCATACCTGAGGAGCTCCTGTCAGTGGGGCTCTTCTGTGACCCGTGTGGGTTTTGGGCCACGCAGCAGTGCACTTGACTGGGCTCAAAGTTGACGCTGATCCTGCCGATAGAAAGTCCTTCTGCATTCACTGAGCCGGAGGACTGCAGAGACTTGTACAAACTAGTGTCCGCTCCGGAATCACACGCTGCATCTGTGAACCAGTAGTAGGTCCGCACAGGGGGGGAAGCCTCACTGCTGCAGGTCAGATTTACTGAATGTCCCGCTGTAGTGCTCTCTGGGGCCAACCCAGTAATGGCAGTGTTTCGTGGAGGATCTACAATAATGACAACACATTGAATAGTAAATAAGCATATGAAATGTTGTACCTAACCTAACCTACCCATAACCAAGCAAACTATGTAAAAAATACCCTAACACATGATGGTTCTGTTGTGGCCTCTGTCACAGCTTTAGATCGACCTTTACAGGGAGGAAGTAAAAATGAGAGGACCATCATAATAATAATACATCGGTTTTATATAGCGCTTTTTTGGACACTCAAAGACGCTTTTACATGTCATTATTCTTTCACTCCAAACACGGTGGTGATAAGCTACTGTAGCCACAGCTGCCCTGGGGCACACTGACAGAAGCGAGGCAACCAGTATGTGCCATTGGCTCCTCCGACCACCACCAACCATTCTCACACACACCAGACTCATTCTAGGCAATGGGAGTGAAGTGTCTTGCCTAAGGACACAACGGCAGTTTGGCACTTTACAGCCGCAACCACCCCACTGTGGCTGGTGTTCCCAGAGGCTAAGTGTTTTGCCAAGGACACAACGACAGCAGACAGTGGGAGTCGAGGGTGAAAGTCGAGGGTGAAAGTCGGACTCGAACCCACGACCCTCTGGCTCAAAGGCCAATGCTCTACCAAATGTCAGATCTCTTTCTAACAAGTCTTTTTTAATCAATAATTTTATTTGTTCTTATAATCTTGATCTTATGTTCATGGCTGAAACATGGCTTGACCAAAATACAGAAAATGCAGTTTTAATAGAAGCATCACCACCAAATTTCAAATTTGAATCTGAAATACGGGAAAACAAAAAAGGAGGAGGCTTAGCTGCCATTTTTAGAGACCACTTTGTCTCCCATAGAATGTCTCTTGGGAAGTTTCCGTCTTTTGAATATGTGTCTTTTTAAAATACAACAAAAACAATCTCCTCCAATACTCTTCATAGTCCTATACAAGCCACCGCAGTCATGTCACAGTTTTATTGATAATTTTACCGAGTTGCTTTCAGTTGTATGCACAGATTTTGATAGTTTAGTTATTACAGGTGATTTTAATATTCATGTGGATAATGTTGATGACAGAAATGCAAAAGAGCTGAGTTCTTTACTTGATACCTTTGGTCTCACTCAGCATGTGAGTGGCCCCACCCACAGCAGAGGGCACACTCTAGACCTGTTAGTTACAAAGGGGGTGAATATTTCAAATATAAGCGTGGTCGATGTTGCTCTTTCAGATCATTTCTGTGTATTTTTTGACATGTGTTTCACTAACAAACCACCAGTGGACTCTGCAACTGTTCGAAGAAGACACATAAATGAAAATACAAGTGAACTATTTATGGGAATGATAAACTTTGAAAATGCATCGTATTCTACTGTAGATGAACTGTTTAACTCTGTCACCTCTAGTGTTTTGAATGTTCTGGATACCGTTGCCCCTGTGAAGGTTAAAATAGTGAAAAATAAGCAGAAGGCGCCGTGGGCTAAAGCAGACTCGGTCAGGGCACAAAAGAGAAAGTGCCGGAGGGCCGAGCGGAAGTGGCGCAAGTCCAACCTCCAGGTTGATTACAAGATCTTCAAAGATAAGTTGTGCGAGTTTAACCGGGTGCTACGTAGTACGAGAGAAAAGTATTTT
Source organism: Knipowitschia caucasica (assembly GCA_964034765.1). Taxonomy (NCBI): domain Eukaryota; kingdom Metazoa; phylum Chordata; class Actinopteri; order Gobiiformes; family Gobiidae; genus Knipowitschia; species Knipowitschia caucasica. The sequence goes on from OZ035829.1 coordinate 13,315,753, forward strand.
TCTGAAATGATTGAAGGCTGCAGTAACAATCTGCGTGTTCTGTTTTCAACAGTTAATAGATTAACAAACCCCCCTGTTCAGATGCCATTAGAGCTAACTTCCAAACGTAAATGCAATGAGTTTGCACACTTTTTCAATGACAAGGTTCAAGGCATCAAAAACGCCATTGTCTCCAATCCACAGATAACCATCCAACAGCCAGAAAGGCTCTCTGAGCTAACTTACTTTGCACCTGTAGATGATAAAAATGTCCAAGAAATAATCTCCAGTTTGAGCTCCTCCACATGCAGCCTGGATGTACTACCCACTAGATTTCTGAAGTCTGTTCTGAGCAGTCTGTTACCGTCACTCACACAGATAGTAAACATGTCCCTTCATTCTGGAATATTCCCAAAGGCCCTGAAAACTGCAGTCATCAGGCCCCTGCTAAAAAAGAGCAGCCTGGATGCTACGGTACTTAACAACTATCGTCCCATCTCAAATCTGCCATTTATGGGGAAAGTCCTTGAAAAAGTTGTCTACCTACAGCTTACTAGATTTCTTATAATTAACAACTCATTTGATATGTTTCAGTCCGGCTTTAGACCCCACCACAGCACTGAGACTGCTCTTGTCAAGGTTACAAACGATATCCGGCTGAACACTGACGCAGGCAAAGTCTCAATCTTAATCTTGTTAGATCTGAGTGCTGCCTTTGACACCGTCGACCATGAGATCCTCTTACAGAGATTAGAGGACTGGGTTGGAGTCGCTGGCACCGCCCTAAGTTGGTTTAGGTCTTACCTTGAAGACAGGAAGTACTTTGTGGAGATTGGAGACTGTGTCTCAGATCATATGGCCCTGACCTGTGGAGTACCACAGGGGTCGATCCTGGGACCTCTTCTGTTCAATCTCTACATGCTGCCGTTAGGTCAGTTAATACGCAGAAACAAAGTGTCCTATCACAACTATGCAGACGACACTCAGATCTATGTCTCACTGACTGCAGGAGAACATGGACCAGTGGACTCACTCCTTCACTGTATCCAACAGATCAGTGAGTGGATGCAAAACAACTTCCTTCAGCTAAACGCAGACAAAACTGAAATGATTGTCTTTGGTCCCCAGAAACAAAGAGAGAGCGTCATCTGTCACCTACAGTCTCTCTCCCTAAAACCTTCAAACAAGGTCAGAAATCTAGGGGTAATACTGGACTCAGACTTAAATTTTAATAGCCACATCAAATCAGTAACATCAGCAGCTTTTTACCATCTAAAAAACATTGCCAGGATCAAAAACATAGTGTCTAAAGCAGACTTGGAGATTATTATCCATGCATTTGTCTCCAGTAGGTTAGACTACTGCAATGGCCTGCTCACAGGTCTGTCCAAACAGGCTGTAAAACAGCTGCAGTACATTCAAAATGCAGCAGCTCGAGTCCTGACTAGAACCAGGAAGTACGACCACATTAGTCCGGTCCTCAGGTCCCTGCACTGGCTTCCTGTGGCTCAGAGAATAGACTTTAAAACAGCTCTGCTTGTGTACAAATCTCTCCATGGCCTCGCACCAAACTATATTAGTGACATGTTAGTACCATATGAACCAGCCCGGACTCTGAGGAGCACAGGGACTGGACTCCTGTTAGTGCCCAGAGTCCGAACTAAACAAGGGGAGGCTGCTTTTCAGATTCATGCTGCTAAAATCTGGAACAGTCTTCCTGAAGATGTGAGACAGGCCTCCTCTCTGACAATGTTTAAGACAAGGTTGAAAACAGTTCTGTTTAGCTGTGCATACAACTGAGGGATTTTATATTTTTATCTTTTTTTTAATGTACTGTGATTATTTATGATTTTAATGCTTTCTTGTTCTGTTCAGCACTTTGAATTGCCTTGTGTATGAATTGTGCTATATAAATAAACTTGCCTTGCCTTGCCTTACCAACTGAGCTACTGTCATCACTCAACCATCTTGTTCTTAGATGGCAGAATATGCAAAAGATAACATATTTCCTAATAAGTTAAAGACAGCATGTTGTGGCCTGTCTCACAAAATGTTACAACTTTAACCTCAGCTTTAAGACATGTATTATCCATCATCCTCCTTAAGGCTGGAAGTCTTACTTTCAACCACATACATATTTACACACTAAGGTAATATTTTACAGAGTAACCTACATTAAAAACATGACCAGATTTGGAGTTAAATTAAAAAGCAAATTTAAAAAAAATGGTTGTTATATTTTTGTTTATTATACTGCCCTCAATGAGAGAAAATTCTTAAACTATATTAGGTTCTTTCAAGTTTCAAATGATAAGACAGAATGAATGATTATTTTAGTCAAAGTATACAGTAATTTCTCACTCACACTGTACATCAAGAACCAGCTCTTTGGACTTTTGAACTTGATCTTTGGTCTGGACTTGACAGTAGTATCTTCCGGTGTCCTCTTTAGAAGTTTTACGGATTGTCCACTCAGATCCACTGTGTATTGGTTCCACACTGGAGGTCTTGAACCAGAGCAGCTCTTCAGACGGTTGAGCACTGCAACAGGTCAGCGTGACAGACTGACCCTCCATTATAACAGAGGAGCGATCGACTAACATTGAAATGAACGATGGAGAATCTGGAAAAAAACAAATTCTCAGACATGGTTGTAATGTAGTGAGCAACAACAGATTGAGACATGAGAAAAAACAATGCTTTTCCACATAATTACATCACATAGACCGGTACATAGTGTGCAGTGGTTTTGCAATGCCACAAATTGACTAGAAGATCCCACTACACAAAACAAAAACAAAGTCAAATTGGTTCTGCTGTGTTTACTGTGGATCGACTACTATAATAAAATTACACTTGCTCTTGTTGGGTCCTGGCTTCAAACAGACTTAATGTTGCCCTTGTTCCAGTCACTGTTGGTCTCAGTCTGTGTTTTGGCTGCAGTACCTAATTTTCATAAAACTAGTTCCGAGTTGTCAAACAGATTGGCTCTATCACTACTTTTTCACATGCACGCACATCATTGGATCAGCTGTTTCAGACAGAAAAATAAAAAAAATGTGACTCTATGGCTCTGTGTTACAAGTATGAAACTTTTTTTTTTTTTTATCAATCTTTTAGTTGAGATAAACAACATATTAAAGACATGGTTTTCTTGTACAATCCAGATTCACACCTTCTGGTTTCATTATTCTGTAATTCAAATTCAGTTCCTGTTTTAGTCTTGGTCAAGTCGCAATTTAGATTTGAGGGACTCTTTTGAAGGATCTTTCTTTGTGTGGAAAGTATAAAGATCTTGAGCTCACCTAACACATGTAGTGTGACGCCTCTCTGCGCCGGCATCTTCTCTGTGGTGTGGGTGGTAATGAGGTAGAAAACATAAGTGCCACTGTCTGATCCTTGCAGACTTGAAATCTTTAAAGAACAATTCTTTGATCCCAGTTTTCCCAAATATTCCACTCTGTTTTGGAACAATGACTCAATAAGGATGTTTGCACTGTGATAAACATATCTGAAAAAGAGAAGACCTTAATTAAAACTTAGAATATTTGAATTTATAATGTATTTCTTGAGGTTTATGATGAAATATCTGCCGACTTGGATACAAATTCAACTAACCTTGGTGTGATACAGCGTCCATCCCCTAAACACCACATTTCAGACCTAGCCTCGAACTGTTGACCATTTTTGCTTTCAGGAAAGTTGTAAGAACAAGGGAGAACCACTGAAGAGCCAACCCCAGCGCAGATATGTACGGGGACGTCCACCGACCAATCACCAGCAAGGGTGCCTCACGTAAGATAATTAAAGTCATAAATTGCACTGGATTGGGCGTATATTGCAAGTCTCATTTGAAATACATCAGTAAGAATGGCTACTTTATGAATTCGATTGGACGGTGACTTACCAGTGAAAAAGAAGACGTGAGCAATCCAAAATATTTGAGTGACGTGCGTCTCCATCCTGCGACTCTCCTCCGCTGCTTTCTAATGCAGACACTCGTTCTTGTATTTTGATTGTATTGGCTTTCCTCCTGCAGACAAAAAGTGTCAACACAACTTCCCCTTACCTAAAAGGAACTTCAAAAAGGAACTGATTCTACACTTAAAAAAACGATGAAATGTGGTGATAATTTTACACCTCTGTTTAACCACATGTTTGGTTGTGTTGTCATATATTTAAAATGGCTTCCGTTTTAAAACTTAGTGTGAGTTGACTGTTTGAATAAAGGTGAGGGCAAAACAGTTTTTACATAATCCACTTTAGTCAATAGGGTGTATTACTTAATTAATACACTTTGTGGTATTTTGATTTTGATGTTCACATTTATTGGCAGACATGTGAGTGAATTACTTATTTGTCTACGTGCAGGCCTTATAAACTGTGATATACAGTGGAAAAAAGTTGTATCACGTGTCACTAAAAATGGAAAGTAGGCCTCTATCTGAGCGTCTGTACTGTTTGCATTGTTATTGTTGACTTGGCGCTTTGCATCTATGGGCCCTGAACAACGATCAAAACCATCACGCGTGGATCAGCATCAGTAGTCTGTGAGGGGGACGGGGCTCTTGTACCTGGGCAGGTGGTCAGGGACATTTGAGAGTGCGCGCCCCTGTCCCTCTTGTGTCCAAGTGTGACGTCAGCCGTGCCACTCCAGTGCGCGCTGCCCTACGCTCCTAAAGGCGCTGCTGCTACTGGAATGACTTCGAAAACAAGGAGAGGAACGGGCCTCAACAACGCACATCTCCTCAAATGCCACTCTCATTTCTGTTAGAGAAGAATGGCGATGGGTTTGGTTAGAGTAAAGGCCTTCATTTGTGGCTAAAACGCATTTTTTCATCTGTTCTCGCTTTGGGGTCACTAACCTGCGAACGGGACAAAAGAAGGATTTACGCAACGTGTGATTTATTGAATGTTGATTTTTAAATGTTGATCACTTTTTAAGACATTTTACACCCAAAACGCACCACACACAAGACTTCTGAGTCTGAGCAGAGCGACTTCACCTGTTCTTGGAAGCTCAGGTGAGTTTACCCTGCTGCCTTTTTACCACGTAGTTAATCTTGTTCATTTAAACATATGACAAATATTGAAACATGTTGCTATGTAATATTGAATGAACAAGGAGAAATATGGGAAGAAAACAGCCAATGACCAACTATAGTTTCAATAGTTTACTGCTTTAATTGTCTAGTTATTTCAACAATCAAGCTATTCTAGATGATTGTTATGACATGCTGTTTACAGTAGACTGGAAGTACATGTGCGTGTGAGCTATGGCACTGTATAAAGAGATTAGAAATGATTAGGCAGGTTTTTTAAAACACACATTAGGTTGTAGGCAACATTTGATTCTAACATAATGCACTGAATTCACCGTTATGTAATATTTGCTGTTCAACTTAAGCTCTTTTCTTTGATCAGGTTGATACAGGATATATATATTTTATACTAGAGTATTTCCTGGAGGAGTTACACCCTGGGTCCCTAAGATGTATGCAGAGAAAGTGGTGACCGAGGGGAAGATGGGTGAGTGTGACTCCCACACGTTCCACATGCTTCACTTCAGACACCTGTATACAAAGACACCCATGCTGCACCTCATGTGGACTGTCTGTTTGCCAGACATCAGTCCACTAAACTGTTAACCATTAACTGTTTGTGTAAAGCCCACAAAGTTGCATTATTGTCATTCAAACATATTTCAATTTGACTTTTGAAAAGCATTTACAGTATTATTTTGCCATATAGTTGCAAGTGGTCAAGTAATTGTATTTATTGTATTGGTCTGGGACAGAGCTTGTGCTAACGTTTATTGTGTTGTGATTCTCTGTCTAAAGTAGTATTCAACACGATCCTTATATTATATTTCTCTAATTGCAATCAAGATGTTGTTAGACAGTTAAATAGAAACAGGTCCATTAACTTCCTGTGCAGAGTGACAGAACAGAATACTATAGCATTTTATAATCCATTCTCAAAAGTACAGGGCAGTAAACAGGTGTAAGTGTAAACACATGCAGATGAGACACATGAGAACATGAAAATAACAAGTTGCAAAATGATTAGGTAAAGTTGCCATAACATAGACAAATGTCTTATTAGGTCTCCTAAAAATATGGTTGTAAATGAAAGCTAATACAGCAAACTTAGGATCAAATAGGCAGAAGTAACTACAATAAACTGTGACTTGAAAAGAGTGAGACTTGTTTTTCATCCCTCTCATAAGGTTCCAAAAATATTTTACTCTTCTGTTCTTTCTTTATATTTTCAACAGTGATAAGATACACAATGATAAATACATCAAAAAGCTGCTATCTTACAACCCACACAAACATAACAATAAACATTTGAAATATCTTACCCTAAAAGATGCAGGGGCTAATGAGATCTCAAAGTGTTCTTCATGAGGTCCACAGCAGTTTGCTCTTTTCATCAGTTACTTGTTGAATTTGTCCTTGAGTGTGAGTCCAAACGCTGTGATTCAGAGTGCTGTCCTCCCCTGGTCTTAAGTTCTTATGATATGTTGTGGACCACGCCTGCACGTTAGGCGGGATACCTTCTAATTGGGGACTGTTTACGCTACACTGGATGCAAGAGTAAGCATGTACATTGTATGGAGACGGTTTGGAAGTCTGCAGACTAATATTTATGACTTGAAGTTGTTTATTTCTTTTCATTTCCATGGTAACATGTGAGTCAGGCTCGTGCTGTCTCTGCTGTTCTCACACGAGACCACACCTCAGTCTGCCCTCAAGACGTGGCACAGCTGCTATTTTTAACCACTATACATTCAGTGTGTTTTGTATAATTTATGTTTTCTTGTATAATTTCTTAGTGTAAGCATGCTGGCATCTGCACAAGCCTGATTTATATTCATCCTGAAAGAAGGCAACAGATACAGATACAAACACATTATCGCATAAAAGTTTTATTTTAACAAGAACGTTTCAATATGTTCCTGGATTTGGCTCCATTTTGTCTTACAATTGAAAAAATATAACCATGAATCTCTGAGACACGTGAAATAAATACAGCTGTATTCCATATGTACTTTCAGTCCAATAACGCTCATGGGATGAATCTACTACTTTGGGCTACTTTGAAATCCATAAAAATAGTTTGCCTAAAGTGTGAAAGGTGCTAAAAATACAGCTTCAGCAACTTGTTTGTGAGATTACACAAGCAGATGCCATTTGAATTTGTAATGATTTCTGTCTCGGACTTGACCAGAACAAAGGCACCCCCAGGAAGTTGTCAAGTCCTGAATGTGTGTAATAATAGTTTATGGATGTGTAAACAGCAGTATTTTGTCCTCTATCACAACGGTGTATACGGTACAACATAAGGTGCCTTAAAGTTGTATTTGTCACCCGCCTGATGCCTATGGTTTAGAATGTGGTATGTTGTGGCGGTAGAGCTTGGACAAAGAAACTCACAGTAACATGGTCTCAGGTAGAAGGAGAAACAAAAGCCCATTTGTTCTGGTCCGACATGTGAAAAAAACTATGTTAGGAGATCATGGATAGTTCAGGAAGTGAGAAGAATGTAATCATCAACTATAAGTATATAAAAGTAACATATCTTTTTTGTTTGTGTATGTGCATGTGTGTGTGTGTGTGTGGGTAATGGATGCGTGTGTGCGTGGGATTTCCTCATCATTGCTATGTGACCATTCAGACATTCACAGCAGCATAATCCTTCAACATGATAATTTGTTGAATAGATGTTTGAAATGGAAGAAGTCATGGTGAGATTCGAGATATTAGGAGAGCTGAGTACAACAGAAAACTTCAGAACGGATAAAGTTAGATCTTCTTTGCTCCCTCCATTTCTCAGCTATAATAGGCCTATAGAGTTTCAGCCAAAACCACATAAACAGGAAGAAGGCTCATGTCTTCATATAGTTAGCAAACATTTTATTGTCAAAGTAAGCTTTCTTTACAACTGCACAAGATTTATTTCAACATGTTATAGATTGTCATAGGCCTAATATTTTGAAGTAAGTTTTATGGCTAATGGCGTTCTTATTTTGGAAATAGGAAATTAAAAAAAGAAATGTATGGGTGTCGGCTATGTATACAGTAATTTGATCTGTGTTGCAATAATCTGTGTTGCTCAAATATGTGCTGATATATGTATAGTATATTAAACTTCAGCAAGATCCAGTTTGCCCCAAGCATAGTAGGTTGTAAAATAAAGTATTTTCCGATGAATGTAAATATTACTGCATGCTCTGTCACAGCTGACTAGTGTGGAATGGGTGGTGCTAAAATGAATCATGCGGCTATTATCAAAACTAAACATGTGCTCAAAAACTGTTTTCTTTGTGACAGTTTGACCTGAACTCAGAATAGGGACAGCTGAGCTCGCTTCCCTCTGCATGTGCTCTATCAGCAACAGTGAGGTTAATGTTTGTCATCTGTTCATGCTGAAGAATTATTACCGCTTTTCAGAAGTTTACATAGTTATAGTGCAGCATGGTTTTTATTGGGGCGGCCTTAATAAACAGGAAAATGTTGTACGATTGTTTCTATAAGCTGTTGATGTATCAAGTATATAATTTCATTTTGGTAAAACACAAAACATATATTGTTATTCTGTGTAAGAATATTCAAAATGGTTGCGCTAATTAAAACACAGGATAAATTTGTTGGAGGTCAGTTTGACGGCCTCCTGTCTAAGATCAAAGGAAAGTGCTGTGTGCGTGTTGCACTGACATGGCACCACATCTCATTTGGAGAGTTTGTACTGGCTTTAAAATAGTCAGACTTTAGACTATTGATCCAGTACTTTCTGGTCTGTGTCATGAATTGTGCAGTTATGCCAATGAATCTGCAGATAGCTGTTTGCACAGTTAAATTGTTCATATGAATATTTTTTGAAAAATATGTTTTTGTGCATCACATTATTTTGTACATACAGACTGTGAATACTGTACATATTAGGAGGTGACCATTTATGTCTAGATGATAGCAATACGGTCATGGCCATGCTTTGGGAATACCATGTGCAGTTTGTGTATACTTCATATACACAAACTACACATGGTATGATTCTGTAAATTGTGAATAGATCAGATTTTTCCTCACTTCTTCCATTATTCTCCAGGGCAACAATAGTAGTTTTCCACCAATGTGTGTGAGGTAAATGTATAGCGCCATACAATATAATTTTTATTTTCAATACAGTCAATGAATATTTATCGGCAACCAACCATAATTTTATTTTTAAATTTCCCTCAAAAATGTAGAAATATTATTATTTTCAAATTCCATACACAGTATTATTATAACCCTATTCCCAGTTTTTCCCTTTCAACTCAATTTTCATATATTTGTGTTGTGAATACTATTTGTTGTTGTTTGTTTTCCTGTTTATGTATCGTAAACAATGTCACCAAAGATGAACTCTGTGTTTCTGTGCTGCAGGGAGCAGGGCCATCTCTCTAACGTGTGTGCTGACGCCGTGTCGCGTTGCTGGACTGTGTGTGATCATCATGACCCTGGGGGCCATTGGGGCGGCTGTCTGGGCCGTAGGTCAGAGGACACCTCTTTTCAATCCAAAAAAATAATGCAAATTCTACAAACATTCTTTGAACCATTTAAACATGCTTGTTTTTCTTTTTCAGTTTCATATTGTACATTGGAGGAAGATGCAGGATTTTATGATGGTAAGTGGTCAGTGTAACATAAAGCACACTTCCAAAAAACAGAAAATACAGTACAGTGCATTAAGTGATGAGTGGAGTATTTAATTTAAGAATTGTGCATACATTTTCTCCCCAAATGCTGAGAGTTTTGTAAACTTATTAAGCTACACTTTTTTGAGCAGAATGCTAGATAACTTCTAAGCTTAAAGTGCCTGGTTAGAACTGTGATGGGAGACCTCCGGGAACACCAGGTGCCACAGTGGAGCAGCCGTAAAGTCATGTTGGGTCCTTAGGCAAGATATAAATGTTGTGGTAGGGAAGGGAAGCAACTGCCTGGAATGCTGTTATGTTTATTAAATTGCAGTTCAGCAAATTTCAAATAATGTCAAATTTGTCACAGTCCAGGTAAATTCCCCTGACCAGCGTCTTAGAGTGTTTGATTTGGCCCAAAAAAGATGGCGACAAGTCTGCTCCTCTTCGGGCAATGAACTGCTGGCGAGTATCATCTGTGAGGAGGTCGGCTTTGTCAGGTGAGAAACTTTCGATTAAAACACGTATTCATAATTCAGATGGGGCAAGTGCACTAAAGACTGTCTGGAATTTCAGTGTGGTGAATTACTCCATCACATCTGTCCCAGAGGCCAGTGGAGACGGCGGAGAGTTTTTCTGTGTCCGATCAGATGAGCTTAGCTACGGCAAGAAAATCAAAGATTCACTTTTCCCATGGTAAAAAGCAAGAACAATTCTCAATTTAAATAATATTGCATTTTTAATGTATTCACTATTTTCTTGTAGTGGCTGTGAGAATAGAGAAGTCTTAAATGTCTTGTGCCAAGGTAAAGTAAATTTTCATTTGCTACTCTTACACACACACAATAGATTTATTGCAGGGTTTTTTACTCGTTACTGAGTGATATATTGATGATCGAGCATTATACTTTACATTATTAAACTGGAACGTCCCTCGTCATGAAAATACATCCTGGATCCCGATGGTGATCTTGATCAGGTCCAAAATATAATCGTTTGTTTCTTGTCCTTTGGCGGCCTAATGATCTATAAGTTTGAAGCAGGTTTGTAACTGTAGTGAATACTGTGTATGTTTTAGACTGTGGGAGGCGTAGTTTTGCAGCCGATCGCATCGTGGGGGGCTTAGACAGCAGACAGGGCAGCTGGCCCTGGCAGGTCAGTCTGCAGTACGATGGGGTTCACCAGTGCGGAGGCTCCATCATCTCTAACCGATGGATCGTCTCTGCTGCTCACTGCTTCCCCGAGTGAGTCCACTACAAACACAGCAATTAAAACAAAAATTAATTTAGACATCTATTTGATTCTCACTAAATTGTGATTTTCTGCCATTTAAACAGAATCGACAAACCTTTGCATTAGACTTCAGAGTAGCTCTCTATATTAACATGCATTTAAAGAACATACTATGATGCATTTTTCATAAGCGATTATGTTGTTGATAGGCGGTATCGCTTTGTCAACCGCTGGCGGGTTCTTTTGGGCTCCATCTACAATAAACCTGTGAACGCGAATGTGGCTGAAGTAAAGACCATTGTGTACCACAGCAGCTACCTGCCGTTTGTCGACTCCCACATTGATGACAACAGTCGAGATATCGCCGTTCTGGCTCTGAGTCAGCCCCTGACTTTCACTGGTATGAAACACAAACACAGACGTGTGCAGTTGTTGCTTTGACTGACGAAGAAACGTGACATACACTGGACACAGTTGTTGTTGATTAAGAGTTTTACATTTCCAGATTCCCGAACAAAAGGTAACAGGACAGAAGCTCTTTATGCCAAACAATAGTATCAAGATTGGACAGGATGCTTCACTGTATTCATGCTGTCTGTCTTGAATTACAAAACATTCTTTATTATGACCATATTATTGTAATCTACCATCTTTTGAAAAAGCTGATGATGCCCTGGACAATATACGACCAGTCCCATTTTACACAACAATTAAACGATAGGGTCTAATTTTGGTTCCTGTCCCTTGGGGCCTGGACAACTGTCCTGGATGTTCTAATGATTGTAATCATTGGTTCTCAGGTGTCCACCATGACATTTCCGTCTTAAAAGAGGTCTGTCCTAAAATGACTTGTGCAGCTTCACATAAAAGTTGGTCCACAGTGACAGCTAGTGGTTGCAACTGCTTTATTCGTCATGGAAAGTGCTAATATCAGGCAAAATTTAAATCAATGTATATGAATGTGTTTGCAGAAAACATCCAGCCTGTATGTCTGCCAACATATGGTCAAAGACTAATAGACGGTCAAATGGGGACAGTCACAGGCTGGGGAAATGTGGGATACTATGGTAAGTCATCAAGCTCTATTCAGCACACAGTGCTTGAAATAAATCTATTACAATATTTTGAATGTATGAACTGTTGGCGTCACCCCCAGGTCATCTGGCAGACGTCCTACAGGAGGCCCATGTGCCCATCATCAGTGACGCTGTATGTAATGCTGCAGATTATTACGATAACCAGATCACCACCACCATGTTCTGCGCTGGCTTTGAGAAAGGAGGCACTGATGCTTGCCAGGTAAGTGTCCTGAAGATCCAACATGCTCGTTATGGTTTGGACTTATCTTCATATCTGCTTTTAGGGAGACAGTGGTGGTCCTTTTGTGGCAGAAGACTGCCTCTCACAGACAAGTCGCTATCGTCTGCTGGGGGTGGTAAGCTGGGGGACTGGTTGTGCAATGCCTAAAAAACCTGGTGTGTACACCAGAGTATCCCGCTTTCTTCCTTGGATATCCACTGCTATGAGGGTGAGGAAACGGTTTTATTTATGAATTAATATCCCAATTCTCATATAAAAACTGCAAACCTATGTTTCTATTTTTCAGAATTACCATAACTCTCCAGGAGTTCACAAAATGGCCAGGACTGAATATCCAAAACCAAACTTGGTTTAAAAAGAACTCCTTAAACTCCTGATTAACTCTTGATCCTTGCTGCAGCAAAGACAGAAGGCACAGTGAAATACAATCAACCAAATGCTTTGTTGGTTCCAAAAGTGTCTTAAATCATGAACTGTGAAGGATTTTTTCAGGACTTAACGGTACACATTTGTGTGCCCCTTAAAGAAAGCCAGGATCATCCTAAATACACAGGCACTTTGAAACTCACTTACTTATTTATCCCTGTTCATCTCTCTGCTCATGTCATGTTTTATGTCCCTGAAAATTACAATGCTTGATTTCTGTGATGTTGTCAAAACAGTATTTTTTTGTAGTTTGTAAATATTAGTTTGTGCCTTGTCAATATAAAACAAATGTAAAAATAATCTAATCTATTATTTTCTATGCAACAATTCATACAATTCTATGACACAAATAACGTATCCTCTCTGGTTCAAAATTAAATGAATGTAAAACTCACAAAACTAAGCATATTATAAAATAAATGTGTTCTGTGTTGTCATTGTTTTTTTTATTACAGAATAACTATGACTTGATTAAATATATACACATAATATGCATGCTAATTTCAGCCTTATTTTCCTTTCGTTTTATATCGGTAAAGTCCTTTCCATTCAATGCCTTTGTATTGCAGCCCCTCCTCTGGACAAAAGTGTTAAAAGCTGCTCTATGAAGACACAATTCAGGCTTGTGTTTGTGCATTAAGAGGATCTAGCAACTGTAGCGTAGATCACAGAGTCCTCCATCTCTGGGGCTTTTGTTCTGTGAAGTAAGACGACGTGTCAGCATTAAAGTGAGGCGAGAAAAAGAAGTGTAAAAAGAAAAGTACCTACTGTTTGTGACTTGGCTTTTTAGGTTTGATTGTAACTGTTGAGTAAAAAACCTCCTCTGAAGAGGCCTGAGAAAAGATGGTAATTAATGGGTTGATGGAGCAGCCTGACGATAGAGTAAACAATGTGGTTTCTTACATCTGCTTTATCTTTGGGTGAGGTCTGAAACATGAGCGCATTGGCGTAAATGTGGTCCTGCATTTCAACAGCAGGGGAAGAACTACTGTCTCTTGTGGCCTGCTCCGGAGAGGATGAATAAGGCGGACAAACTTGCTTTAATTTATGTTACAAACTCCAGGTACTTAATTAAAGGGACGGTATGTAATATGCACTCTTAGTGGTCCAATAACGTTGCTACAATTGATATCAAACCTTTGTTGCCACAACCTTCCTGCCACATGTAGCTCTTAAGCACTGATCACTGATGCAATTAGATAGATAGATACTTTAGTGATCCCCGTCAGAGAAATTCAGGTGTCCAGTAGCAGCAAAAGTAGAAAATAAAAAATAAAATTGATAATTCGAAAAAGCTAACAATAGTAATAATCAGCAACAGCAGTAGAGGTTGAGTAGCCTCTGGGTGGAGCAGGACGTCCACCCAGAGGCACCCAGAATCGTCTTGATGGTGTTTAACTAGGAATGGTACAAACTGTGTGACCTAATGTTTTTGTAACTGCTTTTGAGACAAATGTGTAGTGCTATTTTTGTTGGTGAATTGTCCATTGTATTTTTACTTGTATTGCCACTATAAACTTTAGTTCAGAAAAAGTCCAACATCATATTTGAAATATGATTTGTACATGTATAAAATATGTACATAGATGCACATTAAAAATGAAAATATGACATACTGTTCCTTTATATGACGTTTATGTGCTTATAATATGACTTACTTTGTGATGGTTCCTTCTTCGTTTTCTCCTGTTAATCCAAAAGTCATTATGTCATTCACAAAGAAATTACACATTAACTGAAAGTGAATTTGACTCACCAGTACAACAGCAGTGCCAATATAAATGTGATTGAAAGGGAAACACTGATTCCTGCTAAGATGAAGGAATATGCGGTCGCTAGGAACACAAAAAAGCATTAAGGACATTCAGATGACAACATTTCATTTCTCAAGAGTTTTCGTAGTGTGTAATAGTTTGTGACATGGACAAAATGTAAAGAAAAAAGTTCACATTGATTTCCTAACCATAAACAAGTCAACATGGTCCAAATCACTTCCTTTGAATTCAGAATAATGCTTAAAATGGCATCTATACTGACAGATCACAGACTGAAATGAAGTTTCAATGATCTCAAAAGTACAATTATTGCACACAAAATGTACTTCTAAATGGCTATACATGGGTTCTCTACAACATTAAGATAAGATAGGATATTCCTTTATTCATCCCACAGTGGGGATATTATACTCGTTATGCTCTTTTATGTCATAAAAGAGCATGAATATATTTAGTGTGAAATCAGTTATTTCTAGCCAGTATTTAGAGCCCTCAAGGCCTCACAAAGATATTATTAGAGAAAATAATACGTGGTATTATACGTATAAAATAATACGCGGTCTACGTGAACGAGCAGTGGTGCATCCCGACGCACGTGCATGTGGTCCAGCGCACATGCACTCAGGACCTGGAGCTGCTCGCTGTGAGCATGAGACCCAGGTATCTGCCTCGGGAGTTTTCACACACCGTGGTTCTATGTGCCTACATCCCCCCGTCAGCAGACGCAGCCGCGGCATGTGAGGAGATGCACAAAACTGTGACCCAGATCCAGACCCGCAGTCCCCGCGCTCTGATTCTGATCAGCGGAGACTTTAACCACGCCTCCCTCTCCGCCACTCTCCCGACATTCAAACAGTATGTCACGTGCCCAACTCGTGGCAATAAGACTCTGGACCTACTGTATGTTAATGTGCGGGACGCATACGCCTCCTCCACCCTCCCCCCTCTCGGACGCTCTGATCACAGCCTGGTCCGTCTGTCTCCGGAATACACACCAGTGGTGAGAAGAAATCCAGCGCAGAAGAGGATTGTAAAAGTGTGGAGCGATGATGTGGATGAGATGCTGAGAGATTGTTTTCAAAACACTGATTGGGAAATGATCTGCAGCTCTCATGGTGAGGACATCGAGAGCCTGACACACTGCATTACAGACTATATTCTCTTCTGTGTGGATAACACTGTACCAACTAAGAAGGTGCGGTGTTTTTCTAACAACCACCCATGGGTGACCCCTGAGCTTAAAGCCCTCCTGAACCTCAAGAAAAGGGCTTTCATCTCAGGGGACAGGGAGGAGCAGAAGAGGATCCAGCACGAGCTCCAGTGGAGGATCAGGAGGGCCAAGAAGGACTATGGGAAAAAGCTGGAGCAGAAGCTGGCCCAGGGAAACGCCCGCGACGTGTGGAGAGGCCTAAAGAACATCTCCGGCTTTGGACAGAGTGCCAGAGGAACAGCAGATGGAGACCAGCACCGGGCGGACGAATTTAACCAGCACTTCAACCGGTTTGATTCTCCCCCCTCTCCATCTGCCCCCCCTCCCGCCCCCACCTCTTCACACGTCCCCAGCCCAGTGGACACCGCCCAGTGGACACTGCCTCCGGCTGCCCCGGGCCCTCCTGCCCCCGCATCCCCAGCCCCCACCTCGGACAGTACATCCCAGCCCCCCCCCCCCTCTCCATCACACCGGACCAGGTGAGGAGTCAGCTCCAGCGCCTGAAGCTGAGGAAATCCGCAGGACCGGACGGGATCAGTCCCAGGCTGCTGAGGACTTGTGCAGACCAGCTCTCTGGGGTCCTCAGCTACATGTACAACCTGAGCCTCAGCCTGGAGAAGGTCCCTGTCCTGTGGAAGACCTCCTGTGTGATCCCGGTTCCAAAAACAGCACACGCCAAGGAACCGGCTCACTACAGACCAGTCGCACTGACCTCCCACCTGATGAAGACAATGGAGCGGCTCATCCTCACCCATCTCCGCGCTGTGGTCAGCCCCACCCTGGACCCGCTGCAGTTCGCCTACAGACCCAACATCGGAGTAGAGGACGCCGTCATCTACTTCCTGCAGCGGACGCTCTCCCACCTGGAGCCCGCCGGGAGCGCTGTGAGGGTCATGTTTTTTGACTTCTCCAGCGCTTTCAATACCATCAGGCCGGCACTGCTGCGGGGTAAGATGGAGGACTCGGGAGTGGACAGTAGCCTCACTGCATGGACCATCAACTACCTCTCAGACCGACCACAGTACGTGCGGCTGCGCAGCTGTGAGTCTGAGGTGGTCGTCTGCAGCACTGGGGCCCCTCAGGGCACTGTCCTCTCACCGTTTCTCTTCACCATCTACACCTCAGACTTCACACACGACACACACAGCTGTCACCTGCAGAAGTTTTCCGACGACTCCGCCATCGTGGGCTGTGTGTCTGAGGGGAACGAACTGGAATATCGGTCGGTTATCAAGAACTTTGTCGACTGGTGTGAGCGCAACCACTTGTGCTTGAACACCAGTAAGACCAAGGAGATGGTCATCGACTTCAGGAGAAAACCACTTTCCCACACGCTGCTGAACATCCAGGGGGACGACATTGAGCTGGTGGACAGCTTCAAGTACCTGGGTGTTCACATTAACAATAAACTGGACTGGTCCCATACCACCAACGCTCTGCACAAGAAGGGCCAAAGTCGCCTCTTCCTTCTGAGGAGACTGAGGTCCTTCGGAGTGAGCAGGCCTCTGCTCAGGACTTTTTATGACTCTGTGGTAGCTTCTGCCATTTACTACGCTGCCGTGTGCTGGGCCCCGGGCAGCACAGAGCGGGACAGAAACAGACTGAACAAGCTGGTCAGGAGGGCCAGCTCCACTCTGGGCTGCTCCCTGGACTCTGTGGAGGAGGTGAGGGACAGGAGGGTGCTAGTCAAAGCCACCTCCATCATGAACAATACCTCCCACTGCACAGGACTGTAGAGGAGCTGAGGAGCTCCTTCAGTGGAAGACTGAGGCACCCTCAGTGTAAGGAGCGCTACTGCAGGGCCTTTATCCCCACCGCTGTCAGACTGTACAATAAGTCACTTTAAATGATCACTGTGTGAAAACCTGCACTACTATTGACACTGTTTCCAATTGACACTTGTCACTTTTGTTGTACATAATTATTGTCACTTTATTGTACATATATATCCTGCATGTTACATGTTTGCACATTTCCTCCCTTTGCACAATCTGAGTGTCTCTATCCATGCCAAATGTGACATGTAAATTTCTCCTCTGTGAGATAAATAAAGCAATCTTATCTTATCTTAAAGTAGGGAACAAAGGGCATACAGTAAATGTGACATACAGTGTTTGCCCTTCACCGTCAGCAGCAGTTCAGTCGAGTTGTTTTCTCCGAGTTTGTTTGAGACGTGGCACATGTAGAGTCCTGAGCTGGAGGCCTCCACGGGGGACAGGGAAAGAACTGGTCCAGATCCCACCAGGACCACTGCGGTGGCGGTGGTCCGATACCACATCACACTCACTGCTGGGGGGTTTGCATAAATATGGCAGGTCAGTGTCACGTCACTGCCCTCTATGACCTCTGTTGACTCAGTGGAGATGGAAATGTTCATGGGAGGATCTGAAAAAAGACACAATAATTGATAAAAACATTGTAGTTGTATGATAATTTGTTGTTTTATTGTAAATATGGAGAATACAGTTTACAACGCAATCTATTGGCACCACACAGTAAAACATATGGTTTAAATATACCTACATAAAAGATGGGGTATCTAAAATGTTATTATGTCAGTCACATTCAGTCTCAGTTATTATAATTAGTGGTAATTTTATTTTTTACAAGACTCTTTCTGTTGGAACAAACAACATGGATTATTTATTAGACAAGAAAGTTACTCCAGCTATAAAACACATTCAACATAAGGAAATACTATGCAATGAATTTATTTTTATTTTTAATTGGGATCATAACTACACTATTTAGAAGGAGCTAGAAAGTAATAATTTAATTTAATAAGTTTAAACACATTTCAACATCTTACAAATCTTTAAAAAATATTCTGTGATAAGAATATGAAAATGAGTGGTAACGATATAAAAACAGTATTGTAATTCATAGTATTGTAATTGCAACAATGACTGAAAAATGATTTCATTCTTACTTACATAAAACGTTTAGACTTGTTTTAGAGGATTGGAAAATTTGGCTGCCCTGGAATGAGATGTTATTCCAGGCCTGACAGTAGTATTGTCCACTGTCGCTGGGTTTGACATCAGAGATACTGAGGCCTGGTCCGAAGCTGATAACACTTTCATCTTTAAACAGTCTGTAGGCATCGGGCATCACTGCTGGGTTGGCCTCACTGCTGCAAGTAAAGGTCACAGCACTGCCCAAAACAATGTCTTTAAATGGACTCATTGATAACATTATTTTCCTGGGTGCATCTGAGGATTAGACACAGGAAGTTATGAATTGCTTTGTAACTTGTCTCATTCTGCCATGACTTACACTGAACATTAAGAGATACTGGTGCAGAGCGGACATGATCTTGTCCCTGTAAAGAACAAGTGTATCTCCCAGTATCCTCTCTTGTTGCAATGAAACGAGTCTGCCTCACGGTTTGTCTTTCTCTAAACCACACTGTCTGAATATTTCTGCCTGTACAGCCAGAACGGCATGTCAATGTTACAGCCGTTCCTTCTGCAACCACTATGGGTTCTACGGAGGCAGTTAAATCTATGAAAAAGAACATACAATTATTGCAGTATATACAGTTGAAAGTTTACACGCACAGGCAGGAATTTCTGTCTTCTGGCCATATTTTTCCGATGATGAATGATAACATGAAAAAACTTAAATTAAATGTTCTTTTTTCAAATTATACCATCATTGAGCACCTCTGAGGAGAGATCTCATATATGCAGTTCATGCAAGGCAACCCTGAAATGTACAGGAACTGGAGGCTTTTTGCCCAGCATAAAATTCTTTACCATCAGCAAGGATTAATAACTAAAGAACAACTACCACAAACGTTATTGAGAACTGGGGGAATGGACACTTCTGATCAGTCATTTGAATAGTTTCTGTTGCATTTATTGTTATGTTACCTGACAATGAGCAATAACTTTTCTGCCTTGGAATGTAAACTTTCAAACACAACTGTATCTTTATAGCCAAATTAGAAAATGTATAACATACCTTCAACTAATAAATGAGCAGATTTCTTGCTCATCCATCGGTCCAGATATGTTGTAAATCTAAAGTAGTAGTAACCTTCATCGTCAGGTTGAATATTCTTTATCTTCAGAGCACAGTTATGGCTCTTGTCTCCAGCATATTCAAATCGTGAGGATTGTAAAGATTCATATAAAAAACTATCATCATCCCAGCGTGCTTTCACCCACTGCACATTTGTAACATAATGCCCCCATGGATAGTCATAGAAGCACTGCATCACAACAGAAGCCCCTCTCAAAGCACATTGGCTCTGCAAGGTCACCCCCCAGTCACCACTCCACACACCTGGAAACATCATCTTTTAAAACTCTTTAAAAAAATAAACGCACATACAATGAAGATCACTTACCGGGAGTGAATATAAGTACAAGATGATAAAAGTGTTCCATCCATATGTGTCTCAGTTTTAGGGGCATAGTTAATAATATAATAGAGTATTTTCTGTCAACTAAAGCCCAATTTGAACTGATAAAAACAAAACTACTGCTTCGTGAAAAGGAGAAGTAGCAGTGAGTTACTTCACTCTTCCTTTGGTGGTTATTTTATGGGGGTTTTTATGCAAGTGACAGTTCCCCTGAGTGAAAATATACACTCATTGAATGTCCACTATAATCAAAAGAAATTGTACTTATCTTCTCTATGCACTGTCAGGCCTGCTAATACTATTACAAAACCTAAAAATAATAATCATAGTATTAATAATACATTGAGTGAATACATTTGCATAAAAAACAACAAATTGGATCAGAAACAATTATAATTTTTATTTGGTTGTTGACATATACCAGTGTGTGATTCAGATGTGATCATGTATTGATAAAGCTTTGGCTCCATAAATATCTATCTATATAAAGTTTATTTACACAAATCCACATGAATTATTTCGTTTTATCGTCACAGTTGTATATTTGTCACACAATCACAGGTTCAACGAAGTGGTTAGTCTCCAATCAAGACATCTGGAAAAATTAAAACTAAAGTTATAGTAATAATTTGGAAATATTAAATGGGGTTTCTTACCTGTGGTTAAATGGCAGCAGACTTAGTTTCCAAATTGTGGCAGGGAAGAGTAAACGACTTGTGTAAAGGCCTTTGGTTTCCTGTCTCCCCCTAGTGGCATATTGGCGAAGTGCACCTGTTCAGCACTGCAGATGCACAGAGGCAGAAACCATATTAGATCTGCACATCTGACTCAGATCACGAGGAGTTCAATTTATCACGTTTTGAACCCAAATTCATAACAATCATAAGATTTATGGTCTGCTCATAAACAGGACAGGGTAAGGGAAGGGGGGTTAGAGATCAGGTCTTGAGCAATAAAATGAAATAGGGTAGGAGAATATGAGATAAGTGGAAACAATAAAACCTAAACACTTATGTAGAGTGAAGTGCTGAAAGAAGAATAATACAGTGACTATAGCTGTGAAATAAAACACTGACAAAATGACACAGGATCAGACAGAAGTTCAGACCTGGAGGCTTTTGAAAAATGGACTGTGATGTCATCTGACGAACAGCTGGGGACTTCTGCATTTGTGACGGCTGGAGCATCTTTCAGAGGGATAATGTCTGGGTGCGAACGGTCACTAAAGTCCTCTGGCTCTTCCTTTGACACAAACACACAAGTCAGACACAAAACTGGAGATCAAACTATTGAAATCAGATGTTTAATGTGATTAATGGCATACCGGGATATTATCCATTCTACCTCTTCTTTTTTGCTGTTGAGGGGACTCATAAAACACGGTTTCAGCTGTGAGTGATGAATGCTGGATCCACAAAGACAAGAGAAAAATAATAATACAATATTCTCCTATAGCCCCTGTTTGGTCTTGTTTTCGTCATGGTAGAACTAGCACGCCAATTCAACCACACAAAGAAAAAACGTTTGTACCTTTGTCTGCATTTCTAAAGACTCCATGTCTACTCGGTGCATGTTTTTACTGTGCATAAAACATCAAATGAAGATTTTAATTCAACGTATACAGGTATAATTTCAATGTTAACTAATTAACAAAATACCTTATCATAACCGCAACAGTCAGAGTGATGAGTGCAGCAGACACACCCACAGCAGAGGCCAGGGCAATGACTTTTAGCCGACCTGACAGCGCAAAATCAGAAAGGTTGTGACGATGACTTATAGAGGAAATTGGGCAAAAATAGATTGAAAAGAATGACTGCAGATGTATTAATGGTAACAGAGAAAGTGAAAAATGGGATATCCTCTCGCTGGTGTCTAGACTCGTGTTTCCACTTGTGATTTCCAAACGTAAGTCCACTTCTTTAGCTGTCTAGACTCAAATAGCAGTTTTCCACAACACCTCATCACCTCGCGCTCCCTCCTCTCATAGTGCTTAATGGGACGCACCATGACTCATAGAAACAACACTGCAATCATCAAGGCATTTACAAAGATGACCAGAATATGGCCCTCAATGAGACAAAGACTTCACCGGCCTTTACTGAATATCCAAGTGGGCAGAAACTTTCTTTTACTGTTCAGAAATACATTATTGTTGTGAACACTTTTTCCAAACAAACAAATAAAACCATTTAACTTTTAGCACTAGGTAACTTGTAAATGTGAGGCCAGTTTTGTGTTTGGAAATAGTTTTGCAATACTGGAATGATGGTTCCAAATGTACATGGGGAAAAAAAGAATACAGAAGAACTAGAATAAAATGTCTCGTAAAAAAGGAAGAAGGAATTTCTCAGAAGAAATGACGGTAAATCATGTTTCAAATACATGTCTTATAGTTGGGGTAACTTTTCTTCCTCTTTCGTGAAAAAACTGTTCTTACTAAGAGTCTTGCAAAAATAAAACAATCAGACCAAAACATGGTGTCATCAACTTATCAGAAAAAAAAAATTGTTAGGAAGAGCCCTCACGTATTGGCTGAGAGAGGTTGGTTTTCTCTTAAAGTTGTGACAGAGGCCAAAAATACAGGGTTTTTTCTTTTAAAAACAAATTCACATTTACAGTTATATTTTTTGTGGTATAAAATGTTTTAACTTGTCTTCCATACCCTTTTTACACAAAAAGGTTTTGGCAGAAGAACCACTTTACTTTCTAAAGCACACATTGTCATTGCTCACCACGGACTCTGACGGTCAAGACAGGAGAGCTGTGGACTCCGATCCGGTTCCTTGCCTCACAGTAGTACCTCCCGCTGGCTTCAGGACCAACCTCAGAGAAGGTGAAGACCGGGCCAGACCTTATGCCCCAGGCTGCTAATACACAACACAGTATTTGTTTACGGTTTCAAGGTTAATGAGAAAACCCTGAAAAAGTTTAGTTTGTTTTGTCTTTGCATGGTCTTTTTGACAGTTTTGTAAATGTATCCATTGTGAGATCACTCAAGTTTATCTTATCTTATCATCTTGTCTTGTGTTGAATGGGTAAGAGGAATTTGGAAGTATGAGCATTTGCTTCATCCAACCCCTTTTCAAAACATGTATGTATCATGGATCTATTATATTATATCTTCTTTTTGCTGATGCTCACACTGTGCAGAGCTTCCCTCCAGAGGTAACCGATGCCACGTGAAGTTGTCCACTGCAGGGTTGGCCTGGCTGCTGCAAGTCAATGTCAAGGGTCGTCCAGCATCCACCACACCGGAGGGACGGGCCCAAACCGAGGTGTTTTTAGGTGGATCTGGAAAAAAAAAGACGTTCTCAAAATACAAACTTACATTTTGTATCGCAAACCCAGTTACTCACAGAGGATGGTAAGAGCGGTGAATGGGGAGGTCTGGTATCCTAACGGATTCCATGCTGAGCAGTAGTACTGTCCACTATTATGAGCACGGACTGAAGGGAGTGTCAGGTTTTGGACACTTCCTAGAACTAAGGCTTGATCTCCTTGGATCCGGTACCATGTAAACCTAATGGAATAAATGACATTAAATGGCTTGAAGTGTGTATGCCAGGTTGTCAATAGTAAATTTCCATTAAAAGTTACAAGTTACCATAAGATGCAAAAAAAAGTGTCAAATTGTAAGTAATTGTATTATTTTAGCTTGAGTAGAATCTTCCTTCATTGTCTTCAGTTCTAGAACGCTGCTCTACTTCTTGTAAATATCCCTAACCCTTTCATTTTTCACCCCAAACTTGTGATGTATTGGAGTAAAAGGAGGCCTTACCTGGTGGCTGGAGGGTTGGCCTGACTGCTGCAGCTCAAGTTCACAGAAGACCCTTCTCTGATGTCCCGAGGAGGGAAAACCACAACACGAGTGTTCTTGGGAGGGACTATGGATCAAGGACCAGGGACAAGGCCTAATTTAGTATGTGGTTCTTAGAATAAAACATACGCTTTACTTACAACTCACGGAGACCTTGAGAGTCGAGTTTAAATTCTGTTTTACGACTAACATCAGCTAGCTAAACCATGAGCTAAACTGTAGCCCGAATGCTAATAATGTTAGCATTGTAATATGATGTCACTATCTGTTTTGCCTTAAAGACAATATTTACACGTCTAGTAAAATTAAATCTAATAATCTTAAATGTGATTGCAGTGTTAAATCCTTAGACTGGGTTAGATCTGGATCTGGTCAGTGCCAGTGTTTAGCCAACTCTCTGTAGGGAGATAATGCCAGTGTAAACATGGACCTATCAGGTAATACCGAGTGCCTTTACTTTACCGTCAATTGTTACATCTAGCTGTGCATACATAGTATAAGTTATTGTGCTTCATATGTTTTTCAACGTACATGTGACATTTAGCAGAAGAGGTCTGGACCGATCTGTTCCCAGTGAGTTACGTGCCACACAGAAGTATTCTCCTCTGTCTGTGAACTTTATGCTGAGTAGGTGAAGCTGAGGTCTGAAACTGTCTGGGATACTGCCACTGTCCATGTCTAGTGAGGAAAATCATATTTTATTTATTATATTTTAGTATCGTTATATGGTTTGGAGTGGATTTGTACCTTTGAACCAGGCAAAACTCTCCACAGGAGGTGAAGCATCACTGCTGCAGGTCAGAGTGACAGACATCCCTTCTGTCAGTTCTCCAGTTGGGTACAATGAAATAGATGTGAAGCGTGGACCATCTGAAAGTTGCATTTCATAGATGGTAATTATGTTTGAATCATTTATAAATGGGTAATGGAAACAACATGTACTGAAGTTACTGACATCCCAGAGATAAGGAGACCGACTGAGACTGGACATTCTGTGGCGGGATTGGTCGACAGGTGTATGCTCCACTAAGGGGCTCATCAAATCTGTTGATAATCATCCATTTCTCATACGAGCCCAGGTTAACCCCATTCCTGATGAAAATACAAGTTTCATGGCACGTTAATTTACTAAGTACTTTCTCCACATTGGGACAGCACTTGGTCCAGACATTAATTCAATATCTTATAGAAAACAAACCATAATCAACATTAATTGGCATGACAGTCTAAAATACTTAACCTTCTGGTTTTTGGCCAGAAAAATAAAATATCCATTCCAAACTCAACTTATTTATATTCAATTAATGTAATAATTTGGTCAAATATACCTTCATTATAAAGAAAGCAAAACAAGACAAATGACCACAGATGGGAAATCTGTCTTCCTCTCCCTCTCTTCTTTTCATTCTAGGGGTAGAAATATTGTTTTATTGGAAATTACCAAGCATGTCTGTCTATAGGAGAATCTTCCAGAATTTTAGGAATGAACCGCCCTCTCAAGAGGGAACAATTACTACAACATATCACTAGAATGTTTGACAATTAGGAGGACCAATAGTCTAGATGATCCACCCGAAAATTCTGCTATTGAAAGCTGCACAAAACATTCTCTAGTGTCTAAACGTTTTGGCCTTTCGCAGTATTTCAACAACCTTTTTTTCCCAGCTTTACAGTACATTTGACTGTTAAAGGACTACGGTGAGAGGGAAAACAATTCTAATGGCTGCACCCCTGTCAAGGCACCATGATGAAAATTGCATTAATTGCAATAAATAATGTTCCTTCTTTATCTCCATGCACTGACCTGTGGAGACTGAGGCTTCGTCCTGCAGCAGCACACCCTGCAGCTTGACAGCCGACAAAAACTGTCTCTCCAAAAGCGAACATGTTCCTGGGGCGGGCTGGATGCACCTGGACCTGCAGGTCTGACGGACACACATGCACACACACATGCACACACACATGCACACATATGCACACACAACAGAACATGAGAAATGCAGCTGTTGAAACAACTGGTGACATTTTGAGTGATTGGTAAAAACCTGTGACGTCCAGAGTGATGGTGTCAGGGGACGTCCATCTCCCCAGAGGCTGATTTGTTTCAAACCTGAAGTGATACTGTCCCGCATCGCTCAACTTTACACCTCTAATCTGAACGGAGCAGCTCGAGTAACTCCCACCAATATAGCTGAAAGACAACCACACATGATGTCGAACATGATACACTTCTGAGTGTCTATGTTCATTTATTGTCTCCAATGGGAATTTCCTGGATGAGGTTCATTATGCCTCCTATATATATAAAATTAGTTGCTCTTTTTTTCTAAAATATGTAGGTGTGGTGTTTGTTTATTTTACATTTCCTTTTATTTGTGCATTAAAAAGGCCTTATAATACAACAGTATTAGTTGTGTAGTAGTAGTTGACATGCCATATACCGCGTTCGTCCCCGATACGACAGGCTGATCTCGTTTGGGTCACTGTGATGAGCGAACTCCCTCTGTGCTTCAGTGGACACTCGAAACCACATCACTCTCCTCACTGTATGGCCTGAGGCAGATGCAAAGGAAGAAAGGGATTCATTTAAAAATACAAATAAAATAACTTATTTTTGATCACACAATTATGTAAAGAAAAATACCTGATGGGTAGTCGAAGCGACAAGGTAATGTGACTGTTGTGCCCGCCCAAACACAGATTTCTTTTCTAGAAAAAGAGACACTCCACCTGCTCTGCGCTCCTGTCAATTAATCAAATGGTCAGTTAAGCCTCTACTGTTGCACTGTTCACATTCTGTTAAGGCCAAACAAAATTGAATCTTGACATTTTTAGAGATCTTGCAGCAGTGACAGGAAAAATATTATTATGATCAAAGCCACTCCAGATTTTATTTCTTATGACCAGGAAAAAAAACGGAGGTGGCCAGAAAAATCAAATCTAATTTTGTCCAGGAACAGAGAATTCAATTTGTCAAACCACATTTTTAACAGTTGAAAACGCTACATAAGATGATATGAATAAGGACGCTACAGTGTCTTCATGTCGGGCTGCTGTCAGTCCGGATGACTACCTTGCACAAAGCACAATCAATACTTAAAAATAACCTGAGTAAAGCAAGGGCACCTGGTTTTAGAGACGCATAGGTGATTTATTAAAAGTACATAGCATGTTTAATTGTTTATTAAATTTTTTAGTCTCATATGGAAAATGTAAACCTTTCAAAATGCCATCTTTAGTTATATCAGCTAAAAAAAATACATTAAATGTAGTTTCAAATCAGCTACAGTAGAATATTGCAGGTTTTTGTATATGTATTACGTTTTTTTATATGTATTCTTACCTGGTAAAGATGTAAGAGTGATGCCCAGGACTAAAGCACATACCAACATCTCCGCTGACGAAGCAACTGTGATGTAATTTAAGAAGAGTAACGACAGAGGATCAATAATACATGAAGATAGATTTATTAGAATTCAAATGTATTAAAATGTCTTACCCTATTGGTAAATGTATGCAGCAGCCTTGTAAAGAGATGGAGTGTTGATGGGGCAGTGATGGAGGTGATTTTGTATTGATGACAGCAGCACAAAGGTCAGGACAGTGTAGTAGCAGGAGGGGAGGAGTCAGATGTTGAGGAAAGGTGTTTTAAATGGGGTTAATATTGTTCAAGATTCACACTTTCACTTTGCCACTTCCTTAGGACTGCTGACTGTTGGTCTTAACACCAAACTTCCTATTTCTTTAAATATAATTTGGTGTGGGCACTTTCTGAACTGTTAAAACAGGCAAAAAGATTAACCAGCAGGGGGGATGTAAAATAGAAAAAAAAAAAAAAAAAATGTAATTATTACTAAAAGTATACTCTATGATTTTAATATAAATCATTTATGCTAATGTACATACTGGTTGCATTGGTTTAACCTGGACTCAATCGCAAAAAGGGGAGAGGAAATAGGCAAGGCAAGGCAAGGCAAGTTTATTTGTATAGCACAATTCATACACAAGGCAACTCAAAGCGCTGAACATCAAATATCAAAGTTTCGTGTTATGAACCTGGATATTAGACATATTATTTTGAATAGTTGAAATCACATGTTGTAAATAATGCTTTTGAATTGATAAAGGTCCCATATTTCATTTTTCTTAATTTTTCACAGTCCAATTTTAGCCAGAGAGAGATGATGTCACCTCAATTGTAACGGCTGGATTTGTGCTCCTTTGCCTGAAAGTCCGCCTCGCCTCACGCGTGCAATGACTTTGTTAACACACAGCGTGAAAGCTAACTGTTCAGCTTTTCCCTGGTACATCGTTTTTTCAGACCTGAGAATAAACGTTTTCCAACAATGGCGACCCTTCACGTCGAGGGTCGCCATTGTCGATCCAGAGTTGGACCCTAAAGCCCTGTCCAAATTCTCACCCTTGCCCTTAAAAAGCATCCTTGCCCTAGATTTTGCGCGTGCCCGCGGGGGTTGTAGGGTGTCCCAATACTT
Organism: Knipowitschia caucasica; assembly: GCA_964034765.1. Taxonomy (NCBI): domain Eukaryota; kingdom Metazoa; phylum Chordata; class Actinopteri; order Gobiiformes; family Gobiidae; genus Knipowitschia; species Knipowitschia caucasica. The sequence goes on from OZ035829.1 coordinate 13,344,060, forward strand.
AAGGAGAAGAGGAGAGGGCCCTCACACCCTCAAAAACCACCCTTGAGCGCAAGTGAGGTCGGGAGCGAGGGGGATCCCATGATGCTTTACGATAGTTGGTAATGCAGCTGCCGGGCAAAGCCGCGCTACAATGAAAGAAAACAACATGAAACACCCGCGCGCAAGTTTGTGCTGAACGTGAGGAAACTCCGAAGCGTGTGCGAGTCATTCAGAGTTTTTAATGCATGTGTTGATGCCGTGTGTGGTGACGTTCGCTCCCGATTCCGCCGCAGCGTGTGCCTTTTACTGAGGCTTCAGAGACGTGGTGCATGTTATTATTATAGATCCATGAGGTAGTTCAGAGCATCGCTTTGACACAGTTTACTTGATCCGCGGCTGTACTCGTCTGTCTCTGTGCGCGTATGTGTATGTACATGTGTCTGTCTGTGTGTGTTTGTACGCGTTTGTCTGTGTGCGTGTGTGTGTCTGCCTCTGTGTGTGTACATTTGTGTCTGTGTGCGTGTATGTGTCTGCCTCTGTGTGTACGTGTGTGTGTGTGCGTGTGTGTACCTCTGTCTCTATGAGTGCGTGATGTGCAGCAGTTCTGTACCTGTATAGCAATTCTTCATATGAAATAGAATTAAAAGCAACTTATTTTAATAAATACTTTGTTTCACAAAGTCATATTTGAGTCAGATCTTAACTGTGGTGAAATTAGACACATTAATAATGCGTGTGACGTGGAACACGTCTGCTGTGTCATTTGCATATTGTCCCCTAGATCCAGGGGTGTCCCAATTCTTAGGGAGGATATCCTGTGAGTGCACTCCCCTATGGGAAGGCACTTTTCTGGTGAGGGTCACTCACCAGAAAAGCACTTCAGTCCTGCACCAGACTTGTCCACATTCTGCGGCAGCTGCGTGACATTGGTCCATGTTCTGTAGCTTAGGTCCTGGATCATTAGCCCGTCCATCCGTGTGGAGCACGTATGTGGGGCTCCCCGAGGTTTCTCACTTTTTTTCCAACTGATTTTTTGTGAGTTTTTCCTTGCCGATGCAGGAGGGTCTGTTGGACAGTCAGTGTCCAACAAGAAGGACTGTGGTGATGATCCAGGACACTTTAACATTCTACAACATGTATGGACATTTATCAACATTCATGGACATTAGTCTCTCCCTATGGACCAATTCATATGTTTATATTTTGTGTCTTAACTGTTGATTCTCTGATCTGTGTTGGTAATTTCAATGGTTTCGTTAAGTCCTCTGAGATGACTGCTGTTGTGATTTAGGGCTATACAAGAATAAATTGTTGTTGTTGTTGGCACTCACACCTCGAGGGCCCTCAGAATTGGGACGGGGCCTAATTATTCAGTGGCATACAGCGAGTTAGTTGCATTGTACTTACAGATCTAGGCTCCTTGTTAGCGTCTGTTATTGTGGAAATACAGTAAATCTAGGATTCAAGATCAGCCTTTAAGTAAGTCCAGTTTAATGGCAACTGTAGTTGTGGAACAGTCTGGTGAAGTGTCGCTTGCAGAAAAAACAGTTACATCTCAGATCTCAGAGGCAGATCATTGTGAAAAAAAGTCCAACCCCATTCACCCCATTCTTCCTCTTTGGGACAAATAGTGTCGTCACATATTTACACCCCAAAACACGTTTTATTCAAGTTGACATGATGCTAGTATAGACCGCTGGACTCGGAGAGAGGCTGCGTGTGTTGATTCGCTGTTTCAGTTTTTCCCCCTGTCACCTCCTGGTGGTGGGCTTCTCACATCACAATTTTGTGCCATGTCACGATTTGAATCGAGTCGTTTTGCTGCCTCTCGAGAATGAAAGACAAAGATCGCTCTCTAACTAATGCTTGAGGAAATCTATGAAAAAACTTTGGGCATGCATATGAACTCTTCTTTCTTTGAATATTAACTATACTCTTTTCTCTATATTTCATGAGAGTATTCTATTGAGACAACACTACTTATTGTACTGTAGTATTGTCCTAACATTCAATAATTCAAAATATTTTTAATGAAATGGGGCAGTCAATAGTGACTACCCACCTTGTTGTAGTCACTAGTAAAATTCCTATTCTCATAGTTTAGAGAAAAACAAAATACTTTAAGTTTGAAGTCCATCCATCCATTTTCCTTCGCTTTATCTGTTGGATAAAGGACTGTTGGGTGCCATAGAACATGAAAAGATGAATGTAAATAGTTATTATATTTTTTATTATTGATTTTTTTCTTCAAGACCCCACTCACAATTGTCCTTGTGTCCCTTAGTTTTCTTGAGAGTCGTTGGCACACAAATGCAGCCACAAGCCGACATGCAGAGGGTCGAGACCTCTCACTCAACTGTGTGCACTTAGTCTGATGAGTCTAAATGACTTTAACATGCTACACTGCCACAGCTTGGCCAACACATGTCAGTTTACCGTCATGATGCGGCCAATTGGCTACTTAGCCTCACTTTGACCCAGGAGTAATGAGGTCGCACTGGTTTAACATTGAAGTCGATCTCTACTGTAGAAGAGGGGAGAAGTTATGTCAAGGTTGGAGTCAAGAACCTGTATATTACACTGTTTTGAACTATTTGAATCAAATGAAAAAGTAAAAAGTGCATGGTAAAGTCTACTTCTGATCTTAGTTTTAGGCTCTCATTGTTAGTGGGGCCCCACCAATCACTTTTTATGTCACAAAGGTGGTTTTAATAAGTAATGTAAGCTGTTAAGATAAATGGGCATTATTAGGTGCAGCTTTATACTCTCAATAAAACAAAAAGCAGTTGCACTAACATGTAACAGAAATGATATTGCTGGGAAAGTTCAGTTTAAAATATGATCACAATTCTCAGGATGTGAGGTTAAATGAACAATATACTCCAGTTCACAGATTGCTCTGGCGGATTATAGTTTAGAGCTCAAAATGGTTTGCAGACCTTCATAGCAGGTCTCCACATGACAGGAACACTCTTGTGATTTAATGATCTTGGGTATGAGAAAGAAAAAAGTCACATTGGTCACAGACATAAAGCGTCTTAATACACTGCATAAGTATACACATTTTCTCTGTGCCATGGTTCTTGTATTTTTCTGCATAGAAGAGTGGTGGGCTTTGAGCTTAACCTGTAACCACAAAACGACTTCAAAAGGATCACTGCTCACTAATAGGTCAAAGCCTGATGTAATCTTAATCGAAAACAGGCCCAACTAAACGAATGAAGAGAACCAGATGGATAGAGCTAGATTAAGTGTGACTGACCACAAACAGAGAAGGAGGTAGGGAGCAAAAGTTTCAAATAGGTAAAGAAGAGGGATAAAAATTGGTTTCTTCTGAAGAGAGGCACATGAGGCAAACATTTGTGTGAGAAGAATAGAGATTTTAGGCTCTGCATAAGTGTCAGAGATGTCAGAGGGGAAAAGGAGGAATCCAAATGGAAAGAAAAGGGGCAATTGACTGGTGCATGACAGCATATCCCGCCGTACGGTAGGGAAGGGATCCGCTGACCGCAGCCTGAGGCCCGATGAAGTGTGACCGTCTGGTGGTCAGACTGGACCTGAAGATTTTCCGCTGTTTCAAAACACTTCCTGCTTGCTGTTTTCATGTTCTATGACCGTGCATGGTTTGCTCCCCTGCTGCACTTTCAGTTGTCTAAAATGTGATTTCTGTGTTACTCCTGTGCCCACAGATTAGGCTGTTGGCTCACGGCCTCTGCAGCTTTGGACAGACTCCACAAAAGCAAATACTGACGAGACGGTGCAACATATGTAAGTCTTCATGTTGAGTGGTGCTCTCCGCAGGGGGAAGTCTGGGCAGGACGGACAACCATCAGAGACACAATCACATTTGACAAGGTGATCTGTAGTTTCTTTGCACTCTCTGGACAATCTACATCACGGTATTATGGCTGGGAGCTTGGCCAAAAGAATTATTGCTGCAATTGGGAATTATATACAAAAGGTCTTGAGTGAGTTGTACATCTTTATAAACCTGAATTTAGCCATTTCTTCTCACAAATAAGCCAAACTAAGCACAAGCTGATTTTTAGGGCTACACATTTGATGCCTTTTTGCCGCTGACTGATTTATGCTGTTTTTTCACATTGCTGTCCCATTCACAAACTCTGGTGGGTCAGATTTCTGCTGCTGTCTGCCAGAGACCTGTCTGTGGCGGCTGTGGTATTCCACGCTGAATGAGTCATGTCTGGTGGTTATTATGGGCAAGCGGTTGGCCTCTTTCGCCCCCTCTAGTGGCTGCTCACAATGCTACTTCTGCTGGGTTTCAACCAATGAGATCAGATCAAGTTCTCAATTAACCAGCTGAGTTTACTGCACATTCCACTGTGCCATCGTAATAATGAGAATTTGAAGAGAAATTGACAATCATTGACAACCTTTCTGAAGGGATGGATAATCCTTACAGGGTGAAAAGTGGGGTAAGAAATGTCCCATTGCTTAAAATGTTGATATAATTTTGATATTTCTTAAAGATATTAATAGATTCATTTATAATTTATTTTCACACTTAAGATTAACATAAAAGAATAGGAAGAGAATTGGTCTCAGCCGAGAATCAAACGCTAAACCTGGTTGGAAAAAAAAATAATCTGAAAACAACAACAGATTGAGACAGGATTGGGATTATAAGGCAATATATCATTGATTTGGACACCAATGAATAGGAAAAAAGAAATTGTTAAGAAAATCAGCTCAACATGAAAAATTGATCCATCATCTGTTGGAAAAATGTATTCAATATTAAAACTGACAAATTGAATAGGAACACAATATAAACCATCCTCTCCCCCTGTCTTTAACTTGTTCAAACGATCCATCTTTTTTATATTGGCTTCACTTTGCTCTCATTATCTTGTGTTTCTGAAAAGCAGTTAAAGCCATTTCCTGGTCGAGGGAACATGCATGTGTCCAGAGCTGGAGACTGTGTGGGAGGCTGTTCATGTGTGATAGTTTTACCATGTGCTCGGTCCCAGCGCGGGACGACTGAATAAAGTCGGATATGAAGGAACCTGTCAGGTTTGGGGCTACTGTCGGAAAGCCTCCAGCACCTTAGTCCAAGCTTTTTCCTTGAAAATGATAACAAACAAAATATAGATAAATCTTACAGCATTTTATTTTTAACATTTTTAATATTCATACTCAAGTTTGTAACTTTGTCTGACATAATATTTGAAATACATTTACCTTATATTTAACTTAGAGACCAAGGTGTTGCGATTTACGCATTTAGATGAAAAAACACCCCTAAAAAATTACTATTAAACAATGTTAAATGCGAAATGTTGTCAAAAACAACTTTCAAAGAATTTACACCAAGACGTTTCAGCTATTTTTATTTTATTTTTTATTTTGCCAATAATGAGTGAAAACACCCAATAAAGTGGTTGTGGCTGTTTGTCTGAAGTTCAATAAATTTGTTGAGTGAATTTTCCAACGCTGTAATTGTTTCATGAATGTTATCAGAATTAACACAATTGCACAGTCACTGGATCTGCCTTGTGCTTTTCTATATGGACATAGTAATTATTTGGCTGAATGCTACAAACTGCTACAAGTTATGCAGAAATTTTGAAATCAAAATGTTTTTTCTAATGGTGGTAAGTAACCCATCAGAAAGTTATTTCTTATTATTTTGTAAACAACATAATACCCTGTCATATCACGCAGAAAATTATGTAACTTGTGTGTACTGCATATATTTAAGTTCATCGTAAAATGTTAATTATTCTAAAATAATAATAACATAATCACACAAAACACCTTGAATAGAAACTAATTCCACTCCCCTTTTCCTGCAACTAAAAGTGGTTATTTCAAGCATCCATCACAAAGTTTGGGTTAGTACCCTTAAAGCTTTTTTGTATTTCTGTGACATGCATACTGTAGTATTCTATAGAGAATATTATAGACATCTTTAAATTTAATGGGTTCCAAAGCTAAAAATATGATTAGGATAAGTTAAAGGGTGGTACCACTCATAAAGGAGCTATCAGATCTGGAGGTTGTCCAGTCCCGCCCTGGCAGCTATGCCTCTGGCTTTTTAACTTGATGCACATGGAACAGGCTGTGTCCAGGACTTTCCTTCGATCCTAACCTTAACCCATAACATATAATTAGTTTTTCTGGAGGGAAAAATGGTCCACACAAGTCATTTTCTGGTAATTGACTGCACGAACTGTTGAGTTTAAATGGTCACAGGCATACAGTGTGCTTGCATAGGCACACACACTGCTCTTAAACAGTGGTCGTGCAGCTGCTGCGTGTGATAATGAGACAATCTCTGGAGAGACTCATCTGGACTGCGTTATATCATCTCCCTGGAAACTGGCCACAACTAAAATTGTAACTGTTTTGGGTTCAGTCAGCTGCAGCATGAGGTCATCCAGTATAATTCCTACAAATAAGCCGAAAAAACTGCCTCTGATGACATGTGAATGTGCAAAGAGCAGTGATTTTTACTATAAATGTGGAGATTTTTGCGGTACAGACTAATTTGGGTCTCTGTCTGTTTGTCTACACAGAGCCACACTATAAACACAGCCACGCACCTGCTTCATGTTTTCAAAACCAGCCAAAGACATCTATAAAACTCTCTATTCAACTGCTGTTTTATTTTACTCTTGTAATATAAAAAAATTGTTTGCGTTGCTTGCGTTGTTTGACTGCTCAATGAAATAGCTTTCTCTGGTAATGTTAATGGTTGACTGGGCTTTTGTTTCTAAAAATTAGGTTTCAATTAAAATTACTTACATATGGCTGTCAGTCTCAGTTGTTTAGTTAATCTTAGTCAACCAAAAATGCGTTAATAATATTAAATTACAAAGGTAATTGGCTGAAGATTTGGGTATTTTGATACTCAGTAAATCAATTCACAAGGTTACATTTTTTATATTAATAGCATCAGTTTCTGTGATTTTCGGCCTAAACGTTTGTCTTTAGGTAACTAATCGATCAACTGTGGATGTCTTTACTTCACGTCGTGTGTCGTTTGTAGTTTTCAAACATATAACATGATTCACCCAATCTCAAAGTTTGTGGTTTCCAACAACCTAATTCAGCTGTAATGTTTTTTGTTGATACAGAATAGTAAAAAACATTGTGGATGGGCTAGGTCATGACAGAAGATGAATAAACACATTGAATCTGAATCGTCAGTATGTTGTAAATGAGGCGTTTGTGGTTATGTTCAAAGTAGAATTTGATTACATAGTTCAATCAAAATAAATTGTTGTTCATTATCTTGATGCGCATTATACTGCTGTAATAACATGGCTGAAATTGTCTGGTGTCTTCACAGCTGCTCCGTTTCCTTTGTGAGCTACTGACTGCAGTGCTCATAGGTGTGCCCCCTGGTGTGGCTTCTATTACTAACTCACATCTGGGCTGACCACTTTTACAGTACATTTACAGTTTTACAGTAGAACCACATGCAGACAAAATACTTAACGATCGCAGTACACGCACCAGTTAAAAACTTTTTGTGGCCGACTTTTATTTCTATATTTCCACCATTGTCGCCTGATGAGTTCACTGGTGGGTTTGCCGTCATAAAAAAAGACCAGAATAATGAGGTTTTCATCATTTTGTTTCAGGCTGAGAGGATGTGAAGTGCATGAATGTGAGCATGACCGTTTCACCCTCGCCCTAAAAGAGGCTGTGATTGGCTGGGCCTGGCGTATTTCCCCAGCATTGGCTTTATTAAAGACCTCATCTGCGTGTGTGCATTAGTGTGTATTAGTGTGTGTGGTTTACAGGCCGGCTGCGGTGCTTCTCTTGGGACGTCCCCTTCCCAGCTGTTACTTTATAAGACTCTAACATCAAACACTCCCAGGTTTCACTTCACACAGCTTTCACTTCAACCTAGAGCCGGCCTTAACAAGTTCATCAAATGAACTCCTCCTCTGCCTCTTGGAGCAGTTCTCACACACCTACAGCTCCTGACAGGAAGCACTACAGTGGCATTGCAGGTTAGGAGGAAGTCATTCCAGCTCTACTCAAGCATTATTTTATCAAGTTGTTCCTTTTCTTCCTTATCTGCGCTTGTTCAGGTTCTGTTTACTCAAAGACAAGTTTGTAAGTTCTTTTAATAAGAGAGAGTTTTGGCGGTTGACTTCCGCCTGTGAGCCAAGGTATAGGCCCCCTCATCTCTGTTGTTGGCTTATGTGCCCCACTCCCTGATTCCTCTCGTATCCATCTTTTGTATTTATGTTCTTTCTTTCCTATTTTGTATTGTCCCTAAGTGATTTTCTCTTCTGCAGTGGTCGGATATTGCTGTTTTGAGGTTTTCTTGTGTTACTTTTTTTGCATGTTCTTTATGGGATTTCATTCATATTAATTATGCCCCAAAGGAGGAGCAAAAAATGTAATCTTCCTATAACTTTAACCTGTCAAGTTATGGGCACGTTAAGAAGCACTGATGCAGTTTTTAGTTGTAAGTAAGTTATTTTTATTTACATAGCGCACAGTCCAGAGTCACAAAGCGCTTGACTATTGTGGGCATTTGTCTCTCACACCACACATGAGAGCGGGGTTGTCATACAGGAGGCACATGCCAGACCGGAGAGAAGATACAAACTCAGCTCAGAAAGGCCCTGCTCCAACCGGAGCAAACAAACATTCACAAAACATTTTAACTTAAAAAACACTTCCTTCTCCTGCCTCCTACAGTAATTCCTTTGGTCTGCAAAAGTAGCCTTCCCGCAGCTCCACAGTAGACTAGCTATAAAACTGAGCATGAAGTATAAAATGTTTGTACTTGACCCGACCATAAAACTGCTTCTGCTCTTTAATATTTATTTGTGTTACACCTCTGTTCCAACCTTAAGTATAATTTAAGGATATAGTGTTAACAACAGAATATGAGTCAACACTGAAAGATAGATACTGCTTGTCGTTTAGCGGTTTGTAGCTTTATCCATAAGAAAATACTGTACTTTAAACATGAAGGCCGTAAAAAATAAGAGTTGGCACAGAATGTACCTTCTGGTTTCTGGTGTTGCTCTGTCTTTATCAAATGTGAATAAACCCATAGGTGTGTCTGGTTTTGGGGCAGTTTTGTGCCAGCAGGACCCATGGCTGCTGTGATGTGAGTACAGTGGTATCTCTTGTGAAGTGAGCAGCTATCCTGACTAACTTTCATAGTTTAGCTACTTCACGACTGGTGATGGATGGAATTTGGATTTATCTCAATTTGTGAAAGTAGAAAGTCTAGAGAAGCAGACTGTGAAGACATGCTTCTGTCTGCTATATAAGTGATTAATATCATCATAAGTTTGTTAATTTGTTACTTTGTATAGTCACACCATAACTGGATGGTATAATGAACAAGTGAAGAACATTCTGAAGGTGATCTGGGTCATCGTCTGGATGTAGATTTTTGTATGAATATATTTTTGCTTTCTTTGTCTGCCTCCCAAGGCCACGCCCCCTCTCTCTGGCCCTTCTTCAGAGCAAGCATCCAGACAGATTGGAGGACATGCGTTTGGAGGAAACGGGAAAGGTTATTTTAGCAAATCCTTTTATATCTGTCTGGCAAATTTTTAGAGGGACTATAGGTTTTTAAAATCAAACTTAACTACTGATAGCAGCATTGTGCATGAGGCCGCCACCGCATGGACAGTAGTTTCACTTGAACACGTGGATCCCGCAGTTGCGCAGGGTTGTGTTATTTCAGTTCTTTATCAAATCAAATGCAACAACACGGACGAGTTTGTGTTGTGACTTCTGTGCAGCTTATGTCTCTTCATGTCTTCGTCTTTGTGTGTTTTCTCCCAGTGAAAAAACAAACCTTTGTGACCCCTCTAAAACACTGCTGAAGTATTTTTTTCCCAAATGCACACATGAAACATAAAAAGTTAGGTGGGATCCGGGTTACAAATAGTTCTAATATGGTGCTCTACAGGTCTATATGTATTTTGTTCATTTGAAATGTAAAAGTTGGCACACTTCTGTCTACAGTCCAGCAGTCGTTGTGTCTTGCAGAAGAAGATTTTGTGTGTAGTCAGTGGCAGGCGCCTTTGTAAAATGAATGCTTTCATAATTTCAGTTCTGAAAATGATTGTTGGGTTAGGGTTTACTCAACACTTCCCTTTAAATTTTGTATTAGATATTTTTGCGGCAGTTAAAAAATACTATTGCCTTGATGCCAATATTCTGTCAGCCGTTCCGAGTTTAAATAATTGTTTTCCACGTGATCAAAACTAGCCCTTAGTAACCTTTTCTGTGCGCTTTGTATTTTTAGCCAACCAGATTGTCCCGGCAAACTGTCAAACCTCTGAGAGAAAAAAAGTGGCTGCCCTTGATGTTGGCAGATGGAGAAAAGTGAGTTAAAATTACAGAGGCGCAGAGGTGAGAGGCTCAGGTGGTCCATTGCAGCCACCTCATTAGCAGCAATGACATCACCGCTTTCTAAAAACCACTCCACTTCTCTGTCCTATAGCTACAACTTCACTTTTCTGCTACTGGCTTCATGTGTCCAAGGAACAGATTTTATGTATGCAACTCCAGAGTAAGCTTTAAAAAAGTGTGTTTGATATATTCTTTTATGTTCACTTTTCCTCCCCTTCACAAATTTACTACGAGTCACAGATGTCTGAATTGAACTGATTTGGTTGAACAAAGCTTTTGTTGGCTACCCCAGAGACTACGGCTTACGTTAATACATCTACACACTTTTAAAGTTACTGAACAAGGGAAGCAAATGTCCCACAGTTGAGACAGGGCTTCCAAAATGGCAGGTAGTCAACAGCAACATTTTCCTGCCTCCTTTATGTATGAACTCAAAGCAGAGGTCCAAACCGCACGAGAGCAACTTGTGATAACAAAGAAGTGATTCGACAGTGATTAACTGTGAGGAAAAGCAGATTGTTTTGACGTTTGTCCACTCATATGGGACCCCACGGTAGTGTTGTTTTTATATAGATCCAAAGTGATGGTAGATGTATCTTGAACGTGTTACAGTAGAAGTATAGTAGAAGACGTATATGATCACTTTAAGATGTCAATGGTGCGTGTGGTTTGTGTAACTTGTACAGCAGGTCTGTGTGTCGAAACGACTGTGATGCTTCTGCAACTATTGAGTATTGCTTTGCATGACAACAGATTCCGATTATAGATTGAAGGAGTCGACTGAATGCTGACATCAGTCATATTGTTATTTACAGTAAGAAGCTCATTAGAGCTCACTCCGGCATTCCTGTATGATACTTTTCTCTTTTCCCTGCGGTGATGAGCAACAATATGCAATATTGACTCGCTATTCATAGTAGAGCATAACGTAATTGCATAATACGTTACAATTATTTTACAAATATAATTCACAGCAGTAAAATCATGATGTAAATTCGGGCACCTGCGCGCTGAAGACACGCTGAAGATGCTTGGTGTAAATTTGGGGCAATAATATGTTTAAGCAACGCTCAACACATAATCCTGCCCATGTGTGTTCATTGTACACCGGCACATGAAACAAGTCTGACCGCCAGAACCGTCTGATTTTAAAATAACTATTTTATAATGTGGAAATTGGCTGCTGCTGTGGGGTGTGTGTGGTTCTGATTATTGATAAAGGTAAATTGGGACAGCTGCATTTTACTCAAATGAAAGATAGATGAAGAACCAAAAGGTTTCAATCAATCAATCAATCAATCTTTATTTATAGAGCGTTTTTCCTACTCAGGGCAACACAAAGCGCCTCACAGTCCACACCACACAAGGCACAAATCATCACCATTAAAAATAGAATTAAAAACACACAGGTAATTAAAAACATTTAAAAATTAAAATCACACAAGTAATTAAAAACATTAAAACCACACAAATTAAAAACATTGAAATCACACAAATTAAAAACATTAAAATCACACAAGTAATTAAAAACCATTAAATACACACAAAGAGTTACAATAATAAATAACAAGGTGTGTTAAAAAGATAAAATTCTTCAGTTGTATGCATAGGAAAAAAGAAAAGTCTGGATTCGAACATCGACAGAGAGGCAGCCAGTCTCACATCCTCAGGAAGATTGTTCCAGACCTTAGCTGCATAAATCTGAAAAGTAGCCTCCCCATGTCTAGTCCTGACTCTGGGCACTAACAGGAGTCCCGTCCCTGCGCTCCTCAGAGTCCGGGCCGGTTCATATGGCACAAGCATATCATGGCAGTACTTGGGTGCGAGGCCATGGAGAGACTTGTAGACAAGCAGAGCTGCTTTAAAGTCTATCCTCTGGGCCACAGGAAGCCAGTGCAGAGACCTGAGGACCGGACTAATATGGTCGTACTTCCTGGTTCTAGTTAAGACTCGGGCTGCAGCATTTTTAATGTACTGCAGCTGTTTTACAGCCTGTTTGGAGATACCTGTGAGAAAGCCATTGCCGTAATCTAGCCTACTGGAGACAAAAGAATGGATAAGAATCTCCAGATCTGCTTTGGACACAATATTTTTAATTTTGAAAATATTTTTCAGATGGTAAAAAGCTGCTGATGTTACCGATCCAATGTGGCTATTGAAGTTTAAGTCAGAGTCCATTATTACTCCCAGATTTCTGACCTTATTTGAAGGTTTTAGGGAAAGAGACTGTAGGAGTGAGTCTACTGGTCCATGTTCTCCTGCAGTCAGTGAGACATAGATGTGAGTGTCATCAGCGTAATTGTGGTAGGACACTTTCATACTTTGAATTAACTGACCTAATGGCAGCATGTAGACATTGAACAGGAGAGGTCCCAGGATCGACCCCTGTGGTACTCCACAGGTCAGGGCCATATGATCTGAGACATAGTCTCCAATCTCCACACAGTACTTCCTTTCTTATAGATAGGACCTAAACCAACTTAGGGCAGTGCCAGCAACACCAACCCAGTTCTCCAGTCTCTGCATGAGAATCTCATGGTCAACGGTGTCGAAGGCGGCACTCAGATCTAACATGACTAGAACAGAGACTTTTCCTGCATCAGTGTTAAGCCGAATATCATTCGTTACCTTTACTAGAGCAGTCTCAGTGCTGTGGTGGGGTCTAAAGCCAGACTGGAACATATCAAATGAGTCATTAGTTATTAAAAATTCAATAAGTTGTTGGTAGGCAACTTTTTCAAGAATTTTTCCCATGAAAGGCAGATTTGAGATGGGACGGTAATTTTCGAGTACCGTGGCATCCAAACTGCTCTTTTTTAAGAGGGGCCTGATAACTGCCGTTTTCAGGGCCATTGGAAATCTTCCAGATAAAAGAGACATGTTTACCATTTTCATGTTAAAAGTAGTTTTCCTGTTAACTATGTTGTTTGAAATCAGCGTATGTGCCATCAGCGTACCAAACATTCACGTTGAAGTGAAACGTAACATATTTTGCTGTACATAGCTACACATGAATACTGCTTTATATATATTTTAATTTAAAAACCTTTGACAGCACATTTTCTACCTAAAATAGGATAGTGAATAATTTAAATTTTAATCAGTAAGTTGATTTGTAGGTGTATTAAAAAACGTATCAGACGTTATTCATATTGGCATATTGCTGTATCTAGCAGTAAATTCAGATTGAACTCCAGATCATTGATTAAAACCACACTCCGACTCACTGAAGCGGTTTTATTAGCTCGTGGTGTGCGCAAATACAGCTCTGGTCCAAACACACTGGAGGAGCCGCCCTCCTGCAGAGGCGATGGGCTGAACTATGACAGCTTTCAACAAGTTAAAAGTCGCAGACTTTTAATATCCCTGCATTTGTTTCATTGTTTCACAGAGTTTTTTGAGGGATGTAGAATCAAACAATAGCTCTTTTACTATGTGTCTGAACCCAGTGCACCGCGAGCGTGTTTGTGAGAAAGTCTATCATAAAATGCTATATGAACGGAAAAACTAAGGGAGCGAGCGCGCTTCAGCTGATGTCTTCCAGTTGTTTGACCTCTCCTTCCTTCAGCCTCTTTTTTGGGTCCGTGCGCCTCTCGCAGTTTAATAAGGCCAGCTGTAGAGTCTGGATCTCAGGGGAAACGCGCTCGAGTGTGGCTGGATCGGGGGCTGATTCGGGGGCTGGATGCGGTGGTGGTGGGGGGCCAGCACTTCCGACCATTTTCCCCTTGCAATACACCATGCAGTCTGGAGCCACAGCCAACGCTCTCCTCTCTCTCCTAACCACAACCGTTTTATTCTGCATCTCACTTTACCTCCTGCTTTTCACCAACTTTTTTTTCTGTACTTTTAGTCCTTCCTAAGCCTTTACTCTCTATGCAAATGGTCACTCTAGAGATTGGTCATGTCCCTATATGACTATTATTTTGGAGATTAAAGGACAAATATATGCAAAATTAAGATTTTAACAATTTTCACTTAGAGCTCCATCCATGTGAGTGTTAGTCTGAATCTGTATTACCTGTTAATAGGTCTGTAATTAACAATTATTTAAATGAGTAATTATTCTCTTGATTATTTCAGCCCTTTACAACTTGTTTTCTTTTATTAATTTAACTCAAAATAGACGTTTAAATTATTTAAGTTAAGATAAGATAAGAGATTCTTTTTTCGTCCTGCTGTGGGGAAATTCTAAGTTGTTAAATGATTTTAAGTTCATGAAATTTGTATTCTAACAAAACATTTGTATATTTGGTAAACCTCAGTTGCTTGTGGTAGCGAATGTTTTAACAACATTTATTGTTTTTGTGTTTCATTCTGTAATAATTACAGCTAATTATGGCATGTTTGGTCCGTGAATGATTTAAAAATGATTATTATTTGTTGACAATTACATCCATCATCGATTAGAATTGATCAAAATTGGTGTACACGTCCTCGGGGTTATGTATTGTTCTTGTAATTGTTAACAAGTCTAATCTCTATCCTACAGTCACACAACACAAGACAATGGACATCAACATAATAACATTGTAGCCCTGGCTTCTATGAATGTATATATTCATATTTCAATTGAAAATCAACCTTATCTGATAGAACTTTATTTTTGATGGAGATGAATGGGCCAAACTTTCCGTCTCAAGATATACAAAGCTTACCAAAAGACTGTGATTGCAGCTAATGGGGGTTCCCTTTCAACTCATATCAGCGTTTAATTTATACATATATATTTATATATAGAGTTTTTTTCATTTCACCACTGTTATATTGTTGCTGTCTAAAAACAATCAAATGGCAAAATGTGCAAAAGTTTAAGATATTTGTACTTTTGCTTGCCACTGTAAAAATCATTGGGGGACAAATACATACTTGTATAGTATTGAGTTTTGGCACTTCATTGGCACATCAATAACCCTATTCCCTACCATCTTCTCCTGTCTCTGCTGCTATTACATTGGACCAAGAGTGAACGCAGTGGTCTTGGCGGGGACTATGATAAATGGTTCAGATCTCATGCCGTATCAGGTCCAGACCAGCTTCCGAGTTTTGACAGCTCCGTGACCCACACCAGAGCGGTTCAGCCGGGACAGGCTCCGCAGGATGGGGGTACGGGGGCGGACTGTGCCTGGCCTGGTGCTAGAGCTGGTGGGTGTTTTTCCTCAGACTAATGAATAATACGTCTGAGTGCAGAGTATCGGGCTGCAGCCGAGAGGAGGAGCGAGAGGCTAATGACTATCAGATGGTCTGTACTACTCTGCTGCTGCTGCTGCTTTGTCTCTAAAGGAAAACACCACTCATTTGATAAAGCACGTACTGTATCTTATTAGTATTATCTGGGCCGATTAAAGAAAAATATATTAAGGGAGACTTTTGTCTTCAAAATCCCATTGGGAGACTCTAAATGGTCACAGTAGTAGTCAATTTTGTGTGTACATATTATATGAAATTAATCAAATCTCAAGTACAGCAATTAATTAATGAGGTGAGACTTGAGTCATATATATATATAATATATATATATATATATATATATATATATATATAAAAAATAAAATTGTCCACTCACCTTTGGCCCTCCGCGGGCGGTTATCCCTCTCTAAGCTCGGGTCCTCTACCAGCCTGGGAGCTTGAGGGTTCTGCGCAGTATCTTTGCTGTTCCTAGCACTGCACATTTCTGGACCGAGATGTCCGAGGTTGTTCCGGGGATCCGCCGTAACCACTCTTCTAGCTTCGCGGTCACTGCCCCGAGTGCACCGATCACCACGGGCACTACTGTCACCTTTACCCTCCAGGCCCTCTCCAGCTCCTCTCTGAGACCTTGGTATTTCTCAAGCTTTTCATGTTCTTTTTTCCGGATGTTACCATTGCTTGGAATTGCCACGTCCACCACCACGGCTGTCCTCTGCCCTTTGTCTACCACCACAATGTCAAGTTGGTTCGCCATTACCATTCGGTCGGTCTGTATCTGGAAGTCCCACAGGATCTTTGCACGCTCATTCTCCACCACCTTTGGAGGAGTTTCCCACTTAGACCTTGGAGTTTCCAGCCCATACTCTGCACAGATGTTTCTGTACACTATGCCAGCCACTTGGTTATGGCGTTCCATGTAGGCCTTCCCTGCCAGCATCTTGCACCCTGCAGTTATGTGTTGGATCGTCTCAGGTGCCTCTTTGCACAACCGACACCTTGGGTCTTGTCTGGTGTGGTATATCTGGGCCTCTATCGCTCTGGTGCTCAGGGCCTGCTCCTGTGCAGCCATGATGAGTGCCTCTGTGCTGTCCTGTAGGCCAGCCCTTTCTAGCCATTGGTAGGACTTCTTGAGATCAGCCACTTCTGTTATGCTCCGGTGGTACATGCCGTGTAGGGGCTTGTTCTCCCATGATGGGCTCTCCTCCAGCACCTCCTCATCTCGCCACTGCCTGAGACATTCACTGAGTACGTCATCCGTTTTGGCCTTCTCCATGATGTAGTTATGGAGTTTGGATGTTTCGTCCTGGACAGTGGCTCTCACACTCACTAGTCCTCGGCCTCCTTCTTTACGGCTTATGTACAGTCTCAGGGTGCTGGATTTGGGATGGAACCCGCCATGCATGGTAAGGAGCTTTTGAGTTTTAACATCCGTGGTCTGAATCTCTTCCTTTGGCCACGTGATTATTCCTGCAGGGTATCTGATCACTGGTATCTGATCACTGGCAGGGCCAAAGGTGAGTGGACAATTTTTTTATATATATATATATACAGCATTTAATCGCACAATTGTTCCTTGTTTTAAAGGTTGCTTTATTTGGTTTGAAAAGGGATTGGATGAAGTAAACAGCTTTTATTATTCAATCCCCTCCAAAAAAAGTATTTGGATTGTCTAATGTAGCCTATTCAATCAATCAATCAATCAATCAATCAATCACATTTTATTTATAAAACGCTTTTCATACAAAAAATGTAACACAAAGTGCTTTATAGTTTAGTTAAAAACAATCCAACATGCCCAGCACAGCCAAAGATTACGCCCAGGTTTTTCACTTGTGATGATGGATTAAAAGAGTGTGATTGGAGTTTTGGTAAAAGTTTCTCTCTCTGGGCCTCAGGACCGATGACTAAAACCTCAGTTTTGTCCTGGTTAAGCTGGAGAAAGTTTTCTGCCATCCAGGATTTCAGGTCTAAAATGCAGTTAAAAAGAGCATCCATTGGCCTGGTGTCATCAGGAGACATGGAGATGTACAGCTGTGTGTCATCTGCATAACTGTGGAAGTTAATTCCATGTCTCCTGATGACACCGCCAAGAGGGAGCATGTACTAGGACCTGAAATGGAACCCTGGGGCACACAACATGGGATTTTATGGACCTGAGAGGAACAGGTATCCAAACTTACCATGAAGGATCTGTCTGTTAAATAAGACGTGAACCATTTCTGCGTGCTTTTGTTATTGATTTGGTTTGTAGAGTGTATAGAACTGTATGGCGGCATACATCTGAAACGCTGCCTCCCAATGTTTAGTCCGTACTCTGGGCACCAGCAGGAGGCCAGTCCCTGTGCTCCTCAGAGTTCGAGTTGGTTCATACAGTTTGGTACTAACATGTTACCTATGTACTTTGGTGGTGCGAGGCCATGGACAGACTTGTAAGCAGAGCTGTTTTAAAGTCTCTTCTCTGAGCCACAGGAAGGCAGTGCTTAGACGTGAGGACTGGACTGATGTGATAATACTTCCTGGTTCTAGTCAGGATTCGAGCTGCTGCGTTTTGAATATACTGCAGTAGTCTATTCTACTGGAGACAAAAGCATGGATAAGTCTTTCTATGTCAGGTTTAGACACAATACCTTTGACCTTTGAGTGAGTCCAGAACTACCCCAAGTGTTCTAACCTCATTTTCAGGCTTCAGGGAGAAAGACTGGAGGTAACTGTTGACCGTTTCTCTTTGCTCATGTGGATCAAAGACAATTGTTTCTGTTTTAACAGTATTACGTTTTTTATGTATTCAATCACGCCCAGTGGACAATAACTATAGCTTCAACGTTTGGGCTGTGACCTTTAGATAGTAGTGATTACTGATGGATGAGGGAACTCGACTGCTTTTGTTGTCTCCAACGCCTGCTGTACCTTTCGTCCCCTACACAGCGCACACGTCTTTTGAAGCAGAAAAGCTCAAACAAAAAATATGAAGCACTTTAATAATAATTGCTGACATCACCTTTAAAGAACATTCAGAGTTATCCATCTTCCAAAATCTTGACTTGATTAATTACCTTTATGTTATTTTTTACAGTTGTTTTAGTATCACTTTGATGGTGAATAAATAAATGTTCACACACTGTTTTTCTGGGCTTAGTTCAAATTGTGTTATTATTCAACCATTAACCAAAAGGAAATACTTTAAGCTTTAGTTCTGTAGTCTTTTCTCTACAGGCGTTTCACTTTGGTTGTGTCATAATTAAAGTGTGCAGGTGTTACTAATAACTTGAATTTTAACAGTGAGGCCACCCAAAAATGGTTCTTATTATTCACCTACGCAAGGGTTAAACGGCAAATATTTTTTTCAGAACTTAGAATATTTTTTATATGAATAAACATATGAATGGACATGAGCATCCAAGTGGGGTTGAATGACGACATCTCTCTGACATTAACATGGTGGGACAACAGTTCTGACCAAAAACACGAGAAAAAAAGATAATGATACTTAAAAACCTTATTATGGATTATCACTGGATGATATGGGGATTACACTACTGTATTTACCTGTATAATAATTTTAAACCATGCAGCTTCACTTTGGCAGGTAAGTATGGATTTGATTTCTGCTTGTTGCTTTACCCTAAATCTAGCTTGTTTATACTTGTTTATAGCTGTGTCCCCTAGTTTAATTTCACTAAAATTGAACTATGTAATACTATACTACTAAACTAGTTTCTATAGCTCTCAGTTTGGTGTGTGTTTTCACATATATGTTTTTTTTTGCCTCTGCCACATCTTTCTGCATATTCAGAAAAGTGAAGCTCTCACCCCAAACCATCACATGGCTCCTGCTTACAGGCATAAACAATAAAATGTTTTCTATTATGATAAAGGCATCATGAAATTGCTGTGTTTAATTGATACAGCCATTTTTAAACACTTTTAGCACAGCTCCATCAACAAATACGCCAATGTCAGAATTTCAGCATGAAAATAATGTAGTTGTTTGTCTTGTGCTTCGATTTTTTCATCCAGCCCAAGTGGAACATACAAAGGGGAACAGACTCCAAGGAGATGCAATTCAAAGGAAGATCATGCATTTAACGATGGACCACAGTCCAAGAAAGTAAAGAGCCGCTGTTTATGAGGCAAGGCACACAAAATCTTTATGTTTTATAGTGTATTATTTTTCATTTTGGAGATTTTTCATGAGAGTCTAGCATGTAAAACTGTTGTAAAAGATCAGAGGATTTAATGCACACTAAAACACACTTGTATCAAAGAGAAAGACGTATGTGTTTAGTACTGGAGGTCAACAGATCAGACAGAAACACAAAATATAAAATCTAGACATTTATTGATTGTCTAGATAATAATTCTTATATTTATCTCATTATAACATGTTGTACTAGCACATCTTTCAAGTTTTATTAGCTTATTGCTTCAACAGCCCTGATTGAAGGGTAGCGATACAAAGGAAAAATAAACAAACAAGATGTCTGAATTCTAAGTGTGAGTGGGCGAAAGATTGATGGCGCTGATTGCTACATTGTGAAGGTCTGACAGATTATTCACCGTGCGATTGGTTTTCAGCAGCTACAGCTCACGGTTGCCAATCTACACAATGGAGGCATACCGGTATTGCCGCTGGGCTTTGGGTTTGTAGTGATGTACTACCGAGGATTAAAGACTTCATAGCTGGGGATTACAGAGGTTGACAACCTTTAACCACCACACACTCGAAACAGGAAACAGGAAACTACAAGGCCAGGCAGATCCTTGGAAAGTAAATTGTACATAATCAAATCCCTGAAGTGAAAAAGTACATTTGAATTTGAGGTCTGCATTATACTTCTGGTCAAGTTGACATTTTCAAGACGTAAGGACATTTTTATAGTGTAAGGTATTGCAGAAAGTGTTTTGAGGAACAGATAGACGACTCAGCTCAGCCTGTCGTTAAGCCCTAACTCCCTTGTCTTCATTTCCTCCCCTGTCCTCTCCTGACTGTCTCCTCTCATGCTCCAGTGTTAGAGACTAAGACAGATTGTTAACGGGAGTGTAAGTGAGTAAATTAGCAGCTTTCCTCCCTAAAAGTTACTTTTCCCTCCCTCAAGTGTTTCTACAATTGTGGCTACTTGCCAGCATGAAGTGTCAGTCATTTTTCCTCGTATAGCTGAAAACCAAAGGAGATAAAAGAGAAAGGAAAGCTCCCCTGATCCGGCTGTAAGAACGCAGCAAAACACGTCCAAAAGTGAGCACAGCGTGTACCTCCTGCTGGCAGCGTCTGTCTGTACTTTTTTGGGGGGTTGAAGACTTATATTTTAGCTTGTAAAAATGGAAAAGGAGTATTAGGTCTTGACAAATCCAGTTTATCCTATAACAATGTTCAACAACATTTTCTATTATTATTCATATCACTTGAATTGACTGGATTACCTAACCTTGAAACTATGTAAAAAATAAATAAAAAATACATGTAACTAGTTTCTCAAAAATTGTTTGGTTCTATCCAGTGATAGTGATAGAACCAAAGTACTTTGATTCTATCACAAGCATGTATTTTTGACTTCTGTCACATTTTCTTTGTTGAAAGAGAGAAACATCCTTCACTCAGCCAAGCAGCTCTCAGTATGTTAAATATATAATATAGAAACAGCATGTTGTGGTCAGATTTCTTTCACAAAATGTTACTTAAACAAGACAATTTCGGCCGGGACAAACAAAATGAACTTATGAACTAAAACTCAAGTTTACTTTGCTGTTTGGATTCTTGGGTAAATTGATAAAATCATAATAATCCTAAATATAGTAGACTGCAGTGCAATATATAATAGCAAGTTTTTCTCTTAGAGTATTCCACAGTGATTAATGACTAATGTCTGCTCAGAGGCACTGACATATTGCAGGATTTACAGCATTTGTGTTTATCTTTTTCAGACGACTCTGTCCTCAAAGGTCATCAATCCCACACACTAGATGAGAAGAGTGATGTAAGCAGAGCCGTGTGTGTGAGTGGATTTCCCCTCAAAAACACTGCAGCATGTGGCCAAAACAAACTGGGGCTGATGGTGCGCCTCTAGCCTCCGGTGTCTCTGGCCTGCCTCTCGACTGCAGCCCTGGGACCAGCGCTGCTCAGGGGGAGGAGCGGAGCGGGCTGCCCTGGTCCTCCCACCGGCTATAAGACCACAGGCAGACGGAAACAATCAGACAGCAGGCACACGTGGAGCCGACGCTGGGAGACGACAGGGGTCTGCAGCTGTGAAGGAGACTCAAATAATAACAGTTACAATAGAGAGGTAGGAGCGATCTCTGAGTACATGGACTGAGCTGTGTCAAATACTAGCATCTTTCTAAGGATTATATGAAGGACAAAGTATTGAGGGATGCCAAGTGTTTATTTATGATCTACTTGGGTCTAGTAAACAGAGATCCTTGCAATAACAGAGTTTGCATCCCAGAAGTTTGTGTCACAGGTGCCAGTCGGTTGTCGTCTTTGGGACTTTTCAAACTGTCATCTTTACAAGACAGGCAAGAGAACACCTCTCAAGGATTTGGCCGTCTTCTGATTTGCTGGTGAAGATGACTTTTGCCATGCTCCGCACAGCGCCTCCCGCAGGCCGCTTCATGTACGGCGACATTGCTTTACTTTCTGAAGATGATGACGAAAATGGAAGCGAGGGCTCTGGTTCGGATGAGCGTAATTCTGCCTTCCGCCTGTCGTCCTCGTCCCCTTCTGCATTTCATATCAAGGTGAACAGGAAGAGGAAGCTGTGTGCAGGTATAGGGGGGGCCATGCTGGGGAGACTTGCCCCCCCTGGGTCTCCTCCAAATGGTGTTGGGGAGGTGCGCCAGAGGACAGCTGCCAACGCACGGGAAAGAGACCGCACCAACTCTGTGAATACGGCTTTCACTGCTCTGCGCACTCTCATCCCCACTGAGCCTGCAGACAGGTACACTCTAAACCAATGTTTTCAATTCAATGTTATCACACAGTGTCTTCACAGTTGCATTCACTTTTTGAGATCAACATACAATACAATACAAGTGTGTCCTTTGCGTTTGTCATTCAGGAAACTGTCAAAGATTGAGACGCTGCGCCTGGCAAGCAGTTACATCAGTCACCTGGGCAACGTGCTTCTGCTGGGGGAGGGGCTTCACGATGGACAACCGTGCCACGAGCCCTCATCTCCGTTCTTTCACGTCAATTCCTCCCCAAACCGCGGCTCTGACCAGTCCGCACAACCGAAACACATCTGCACCTTCTGCCTCAGTAACCAGCGCAAAATGGTAAGAGTCAAAGCCAAGCCGTCCACAATCAAACTCTGTTATAAAATGTCTTAATATTTCAACATAAAGTAAGTAAAGAAAAATCAAAGAACAGTAGTATTAGCATTTGTTATTTTTGTTTTGTAGTGTATGTGCAAACTCACTGCAATTTCCTGTAACCATTTAGCTAATTAAGTTAGACATGTAGTTAGTTGGCTGCCATTCGTCAAAGCAATGTCAGACAATTTGGGTTTTTAATCTGATTAAAGCTGGGAAATCTGTTTAATTTATCTTTATAGGATAATGATTAAATCTTCTCCCAAGTCACAGTCAGGGCACTTTAGTGTAAGTGTACCATAGCGTGACACTCCTTTTGGGAGAGTGGTGGGGTTTGGGGTCAATTTTATGGTGAAGCTGACCTAAGATCAGTGACTGAGGCTATAAACCCGATTGGCCCTCAGGGACTTTAAAAGCAAAACCTTTTAAAGTTCGGCTTTTTGGTGAAGGCTTATGTATACAGCACTTTTGGGAGGTGGATTTACTCAAGCAGGTGGCACAAAAGTTCAAGGTGGTTCCGGGGCTGCCTGGACATTTGGCCAAAGCTCTGAATGTTTTTCTGTTGTTGCAGCTACAGAGGTCAAACAGCATGCAGTCTTATTGTAAACAAGACAGACCAAATGTGCAAAGGCCTTGTTTTAAAAAGCCTGACCTTAACTGAGATGTTTTTTCTCTATTTTAAAATCAGACTTTTACTAGAGTATTTATACGGCGAGAAAGAGAGAGGGAGATTTACAACTGGGAGCCCTTGACAGAGTTCCAAAACCATGTGTATAATTTCAAGAATGTATTGACGTCAGACTGAATATGAGAAGGTTTCAATCATAACTCTTCAGGAACCTCAGAACCAGAGATTGACTGGCAGCAAATCAAAATGAAGTTGCACAACAGTTTTTTCCAAATATATTTATACTCCTTGTATCAAGAAGAAATACATATTCAATACTCGGTGTTCAGGCAATCTGAACAATATTCAAATGTTTGTATTTTAGGGCCCTAATGACATCTCTGTCCATTTTAATTTATTATGGCAATTTCCTTGGTTAGTACCTTATCAGTCTACACCTTAAAGAGATATAGACAGAGATTTGATCTGGTGTGATTTCAGCTTTAAGTGATTCAGTTCAGGAAACGGCCATAATCAGGAACACACTGAGTGGGAGAAAAAGTCGTCAGTCTGATGAAAAATCACAGGAAATCAAGAATGTATTTTTCTACCTACGTGTCTGAATCAAATTTATAGGACTCCTGCTTCTACTTCAGCAAACACTCCAGAAGATGATAGAGAGGTGACGTTTCTACGCTCTCCCTCCCTGCAAAGCAGCCGCTGCCCATTTAGCAGGATTTATGGGTGAAGGGCTGACATCTGGCATACTCCCCCGTTTGCCCCAGCAGTGTGTGAAAGCCAATACCCGACTCACTGTCTAAACTCTGGGACCCTGGCGCTCTGGGATAACCCTATAGTCTCAGTGAGCACCCGCAAAAACTAAACAGAAGGTTCACAGTCAAACGCCTTTAGCTTTGCATTACTACATCACACCTGTCTCCATCCACCTCTGTGTTTTTATGTGGTCACTTATTTTATAGCTTTACAGAATTAGATGATAGTATTCATCTTTTTGGGGCAGTAGTGCAGCATTCCCCCACCAAAAGTATACCTGCTTTTACTAGTCCACACTATGTCCTGAATGACCCTTGCCTCCAGTGTCTGCACCAGTGTAGATTGCCCAAAAGGGTCAACCACCTGTTGCTCCACAGGTTGTCCTTTACTTCGTCCCATTTACTTCGACATGTGTCCCTCGGCGTGGTACCACATAAATGCTATAACATCATAATATAAAACAGATTACTCAATTAATAATTTGGGGGTTCTGTCCTTTGACGTATTATCTGATCTATTGTTATTCCAGACGCTGGTATTGTGTTATCGGGATGAATGACCTAAATTACCCTTTTTTTTTGTCTCGAAAAGCACAATATATGTTATAGGCATGTATATATTATTGCTTTAAAGCGCATCATATTTCTGTGCCAATCCCAACTAATGCAGTCCATCATACGTACTGGTGGGTTCCAAGGTAAAAAGTTACATAAACCTGGACTGAGATTTTAACCTTTTTGTGAGGGTTGTATTTTTGTAACATTGTAAATTCATGCAATTTATTATTAAGCTTACTATGAAATACACTAGGTACTGTGATATTTGCGATAGTCTTTTTGGCGTATAGGGCCCTTTCACTGCGCTCCTCCCTGCAGACATCATCTTGGTGCTTTGCCCGTATTGATCAGCCCCGTGGAGGTCACAGCGTCTGTCAGTGAGCGCAGTGTAACCCAATCTTGTGCTGTCAAAACGCTACTGCACACCTACATTTGACCCGCAAACGCACGCTGGGCAGAAAACAATCCAGAGAGTTTTCTCATGTCAAAACCTTCAAACACAGACGCCTTTGACCAAATATCTTATTTATCACCAGGCGGGTTACGCTGGTTTTCATTAGAGCTGCTACAATGCGCCATATTTCTCTGCTTTGAATTATTGTGCTTTCAAATATCATGTGGAGACTTTATGGTTTAAGAGAAGCAGGTTGAAATGTAGTTTGGTCTAGTATCTTTTGTTATAAAGAAATATTATTTTTGATGCTAAGCAATCATTCACCAAAACATTTTCACCGACAGAAAGGACAAATATTCAGGTAGACTGAAGCAAAATGTATCATGATTTGAGTGTATTAAACTGTATTTATAGAAGATAAAAGTGTTTTACCTTGTACCAAATGAGCAATTATTTGTTATTTTATTATTTAGATAAATCTAAAATTTAATTTTCAGGTAGTTTTAAGTCATGCCATATGTATTTTTGATAAGGCTGGTCCCTGTGATGAGAGAGTGATTGGCAGAAAGCTCCTTGAGTCCCTGGAAAAGCAGCTCTCAGTGTGAGTGGGCTGAAGGGCAGAGCGGGTGATTACAGAGAGGAAACCATTGTGAAGTTAGAATGAGTCTTTGTGTCCAGAGTGCTGCCTCTGTATGTTTTTCTGGTCCTTGAGGTTCATCACAGCTGTCAGCTTTGCTTAGACCGGCCGACTCAATTATGGTTATTTCCAATGAGGAGCAGAAAGTGAGAAAAGTAGGGGCCATTTCCTACTATTATAGTGCACATAGTGTAACTATTTCAAAACAAACAGACATGTCAGTGGTTTTCTACTTTTCTACTGAGCTGAGAGGGCTATCTGTTACATATTCCAACAATTATGAACTTCTGAACAGTAGGTGTGTTTAGGTACGAAAGGTAACCCAGTTACCTTTTGACCTTTTGAGTTAAAATACACAAACACACACACACACACACACATATATATATATATATCGATAGATATATATATATATATATTAAAATTCAATGCACACAAAAAACAGCGTTAGACTTTAACATTTAACAGTAAAAAGTAGTAGTCTGTAGTAGTAGGCTACACACAGAGAGATTGTCAACAATATTGTCCAGGACACTCTTGAAAAAGACATTATGAATCTCAATGTTAGGTCAAGGTTCAACATTTACACTGCATAAAAGAGACAAGAAGAACATATTCTCAGAATATTATTCTGTATAGTCGCTAGGAAAACAATATAATTTGCTTTTCTCTCATTTATGTTTTTTTTTTTAGGATGATGTAATGCACTTAATAAATTTGTTACCGTCTGGCCATTACATCTCAGAGGTACAATATTGTTTTGACTGGGTTGCTCTGTCCAAAAATATTATTGTGTAAAGAGGGAAGAGGTCAGAGAGAGGGGAACATAAAACAGGAAACTAAGCCTTGAAGCCACTTGAAGCAGTTCAATGATCATATACCTACACTTTGTTATCAATCATAAATTAGTTGTAAACGGAGTTATCATTTTTGGTTCTTCAGTCAATTTGAAGTACAATAGTTGAGGGCACAAGCTCATGTTTTGAACCTTATTTCACTGCTGTCATGTGTCTTTCCGTGCACCACAATGGGAAAACACTACTTATAATACATTTGGGATAAATTCAGCATATCCACTCTTTCCTCTATTAAAACTCTCGCATTACCCCGCCATTTAGTTAAAAAAGCTTTTTGACTCTGAGGTTTAAAGGCCTCCAGGCTGTTATAATCATGACAAAGTCTGTTTGTTTAGTAAGGTTTCAGAACCAAACAAAAACACTCAACATTTTCAAATGTGTAAATCTGCTCACTATAACCGCCCCAACAGCACATTAGCAATTTTACAGCTTCCTTTACAAATGCTGCTTGTTTCTCTTGGTCTGCAACATGACAGGGCCAATTCAGTTCACTAGTACAGTACTTGTGGAATTTGACAGTAACCACTGACAACTAATTTATCTGGGTTTGGGATTGGCATCTTTACTGGATATATGATGCAAAATCCACTTTTATAGCTTTTCACATTAATGTTTCTATCCCTGCCCACAACCCCATGGTAACGATTTAAAATATTGCGTAAATGAGGGTTAGGGAAGGTAGGCAGCATGACCCAGAAGTGCAATGAACAAATGTAAAATGGAATATACTGCACCGGTATTTAATTTATTTTACTGACGTTTATTTCAGAATCTCTTTTTCATAGATCACTGCAGAACAGGTACACTCTTGAATAAACAAGCATCATCGATTTGCTGCCTCCTGTCCAGGACTCACTTGAGCTCAATGGGTATTTCCTGGTTGAGTATAGGTTAAATAAAAAATAAAAAATTATCAATATGGGTTGCAGCAAGGAAACAGGTTGTTATTGCTATTCTCACTACTGCCTGCAAGTGAAAAGGCCTCTGACGTTTGGTTGTAAATACTGTATTGCTACTTGATTTTGATAAATGAAAGTCATTTTGACGTGCTTAAGTCATTGTTAGGCATAAAGTAACACGAGCTTCCTAGAATAACACAACTTTTAACAGTATATAATTTAGCTGCACTGAAGTAAATCTCCTAATAGATGAGACAACATTGCAGATGCGAAGAGCGTATCACTGGTCTATGTTGTGGATAAATCTGGAGTTTGGCCTTTGCTGCGTGCTTGAATAAATGAGACAGTGACACGTACAAACAGTTGCTGGCTGGTGCGAGGCGTCTGGAAGTCGTTGGCAGCAAAGAGCGGAGCAACAAATGAGCTAATTGTTCTGTAAATGATTTATCCTCTGCTCAGGCCAGTGTTTAATTCAGCCGCTGCTATTAGAAACACATTGACGCTTGGCTTTGATGAGGATGTTAAAGAAGTCTGGAAACCTCTCCCTCTGCACTCACACACACCCAGCACCTACTATAGTGGCACAAGTTGGCACCATATAGTACTTATACCAGAAAGAGCAAGGTTTGAAGGTGTGGTAGTAGTAGTAGTAATACGTAATAGTTGTGGCAGTAGTTTTTTGTTATTTGTTTAACCATGAAAGTCCCGTTGAGATTAAGAACCGCTTTTTAAAGGGAGTCCTGGACAAGAGGCAGTGGTAGAAGTAGTGGTAGCAGTAGTATTTGTAGTTGATACACTTAGCATAAAGTTACAATAATTAAAATTAACAATACAAAAAGAACTGTTGTTTTCTAGCTCGAGTTTTGAAGTCAGGAACTTTCTTTTACTCAGGCTTTCTTTCTATGCATTTCTGTTTGTGTGCTATCATATACAGTTTGTGCGCATTTCACAGCCATTTCTCCGTTTTTAGTCAATTGCAAGATTTAATTGGAATGCACACAAAACAAATCTTTGGTTGAGTAACTTTATTGTAGTAATAATCCTCAGAGCAGGGATATCTGCTAAACTAACAATCACCCAGTACCTAAACCTACATAAGAAGTAATGGTATTGGAAAATGTATGTGGCAAAGCTGAAGTTGTTGCAGTTTCTCACACACAGAGCACAAATCCAATGTCTGACATACATTTAACTTTCTCCCACTTGCATTGGTCTGGCCATCGCCTTTCGAGACAGCAAAAAAACTCTTATGATTTCTGGGTTAAGGAGTTCTGCATCGCTACAGTGCTTTCAACACATGAAGACTGATGGTGTACAGGAAGTTGTGGAAAGCGAAACGCAGGAAGGAGAGAGGGAAATGCAGAGAAATAGCTACAGACTCACTGGGATAATCAACGAAGCAATTTATCCTCTGCGTTAGACAGTTGGGGTTTGAAACTGTCAGAGCTGCATTTTCTGCTGTTATAGTGGGGTGTGAAAAAGTACCTGTTGTAAAAGTCAAAATATTAAAGCTTATGAGTTGGGAAAGTGGATGTTAGCATTAGCATTAACACCAACCGTTAAAGACACACACGTTAGACATGTGGCCCACAATCCAAATCCGGTCCTCAAGTTCATATTTGTCCCTGATATTATTTTATATTATTTACAAGCATTGATGGTTTGAATTGATATGGGCTGCTATCATTTTAACTTTCTCAAGAAAACATGATTTCAAAACGCAATTATTAATAGTTAAAACAAAAAACATGAGACTTCCTGAACTTTGGCCAAGTTTTGTATAAATTCAAACATAGCTGCATTTATTTTGCTCTGTAACTTACCAGAAAAAAATATCCAAACTAAAAAAAAACAAATATTAATGTGGTGGAATAAACCATTATAATATAAAACATAATGAAATAATAGCAACAGTTGCGAGAGATAAGCTATTAACATTATTTCCACCAGAACTGGAAATAATGTCCATAAATGTAAATGTATATTTGACGACCCTGGTTTAAGTGAATACTGCACATGTATTGTCAGTAGACGTAATAGTCATAATTCTACCTTTATGAGTAAAAAGGTGTATACTGTCACATCTATAATATACATACATCAATTGTGCGTCATCATTGTCTTCAGAAAAATGTTAAATTTCTCCTTCTGAAGCATTTCATTTGTTGTCGCAGTCATTAATCCTTGTAGTTTTTAAGCTACATTACTTTTCTTTCACTTTGAGGCTGTGACTGGAAAGGCTACACTTTTCCCCTTGCTCCTTTATAGAGGTTAAATGAAGCGTGCACGTCTAGGAGAGCTCGCGGTGCATGTGCGAGAGTGTGCTAATGACTGTGGTTTAGACCAGCATTCGTTTTTTATTATTAGTCTGTTGGAAAAAGCATTACGTCATCTTTGTGTATGAAGTTGTAGGTCAGAGATGAAAACTAAATGAATCCCATTGACTGATAATGCGGCCGCAGACAGCCCCTGTGCTGCAGAGAGTTACCTCCTCCTGTCTCTGCTTTCAACTTCGCCAATGACTCAAAATGCAGTGAGCTAATCTTGAAATATATTCTTCACCACGTTTTTACGGCATGTGTGTCTAAGTGCGTTTTGGTCCAGTCTGCATATTTGCCGCACAGATGGAAGCAGTTAAGCCTAATTTAACACCAACACAAGAAGCCGGGTCAGATAACTAACAAAATCTATTAGCAAAAGTATCATTCTGTTGTCATTTCGTCTTTGGGGAAACGGTTGAACATTGAGCGAATGAAAACATAAATACAGAGCCAGAAAAGGCACATCTAAAAGACATCAACAGACGCTAAAAGAACAAATGGTGATTTAAACTGCGTAGAAAAAAAAACATGAAATCAATTAGCACAAACACAGTGGCTAATGAGTTCGTAAAACCACTGATGACAATTCGCTGCTTATTTAGACACACAATATACGATATATAAACATGTACAGCAGATTTATCACTGAATATTGGAACCCGAAGAGCAAGTGATTTATCTACAGATTTATACAAGTATATATTTCTATTTTTTACTTTAGAGATAGAGATTCTATTCCATTTAATTGTGGTATACATGATATTCATTCTTACTATACTTGTGTTGTGTGCTCCTCTTTCCTACTGTTCTGTAACTTGTGATGTGATACTGACATCTCCCCACTGTTAGGAGGAATGAAGAATCTCTTAATATTTCAGTTTGTGCTTAATCAACCATAAAAAACAATTATCGGTAAAACGCTAACACTGTACTGTATAGGCTACTGCAAATTGATTTTCCGAAAGTTTTACATAAATATTGTAAATGAGCATTGATGTATTTTGTGTGGTTCTGTGAATGCTTTTCTCACATCTATCAGAGGAATACATGAAAACCACATCTATATGAAACGTACCCAGCCACAAATACATTGAGAGGTCTGTTTTTCTCTGAATAGGTCCAAAGTGTTATTTATTAGCCTGTTTTATTACCCGTCTATAATCTCCTACAGTCAGATTGACGACTTTATGAGTGTAATTACAGCTCCTGTTAGACACCCAAGTCTACAGTCACGGTCTGCGTTGATAAATTAAAGGGATATTAGTAGTTTTCACTTCACGCTCAAATACCAATCTCATAAGATTGTCAGGCTTGTACCCAGATGTAATTATTTTTTCCAACCAGTCATTCGCCTCACATAGCCAGTGACTAAATTAGATGTTTGCACTTGACAGAAAGGCTTAACGCAGCAATACAGAATGGAAAATCCAGTTATATGGATATCTGAAAAAACACACACACATGCTCCCAGACTAGATTTTAAATACTTAATTACAAGGGATATTTAAGGTCATTTTTATTCATACTGCAAAAATAAAGTAATTATGTATTGTTTTATTGTTTATTGTAAATGCTGTGCTGTTGAATGTTCAACCAAACCTTTACGTATTTGACTTTATTTGCAGCATGTTTCCGCAGTTTTTCCTCCTTGTCTGCTGAAGAAAGCTGATGCATTTTGTGTTCGACTGTCGCCTGGATTTAATGTTAGCATCAGTCTAAGTGGCCTAACGGATTATATCTCTATAGGGTACATACTGGTACACTTCTAAAAGTGTTTGACGGTGGGGATCATAATGGTGCGGACAAATGGCTCCTTGGGGCCCGTGGCAGTGTGTTTCTGTTGTGGTCGTGTTTGGACAGCGAAAGGGGAAAGCAGGGATGTCATCTGAGCGTAGCCCTATTAGTCTTCAGGAGTTGTTTTGACTACCAGTCCGGCCTCCAGTGTTTTTACTGAACCAGCAGCACATCGTGTGTCTACAGCTGTGCTTCCGAAAGCCATCAGGGGGAGACGAGCCAGTCACTGTTTCATGCTCTTTGGATGCTTTTAAATGCTTTTTGTAATCTCTTAGTTTATAAAGAACCTTTTTGTAATGTTATAAAGTTGTTAAAACATAACCACTTTACCACCCCCACAGCTGGGGGACCTAGCTTTGAAAAATAAATACTTGAGAAAATCAGACCACATCATGTCAAAGAGCCCTTTTGACTCTTTGGGCTGAAATTTGATGAATATGAGTGAGGGCGACCCTCTCTTTTTAACAAGCATGTATATTAAAGCTAGTGATAGGAAGATGAACTAGTTTCCTGGCTAGTTGGTTTGAAAATTAGGTACCCCAACTTTAAATCAGTGTTATGTATTTTAGGGACAGCTGATTGTGATACTGATACCAATTTACAGTAAGTAATCTTTACCATGTCCATAGTAATGAACAACTGGGCTCATTGATTTTGTAAATATATTTTGTGTGACGATTTAAATACTTTTAGTTCTTTGTCCAAACTGTCCAAACTTAACCAGACAAGACTTATACCTCAGGACTCATTTTACAGTAATACAATCATTGCATTCACTGAGGCAGATAAATGCGATGTGCAAATCCCAAAAGAAGAATTGCCAAGGACATTTTTCCTTTCACAATTTTCTTCTGTATCTCTGCAAACCCAAACTGTTTACAGACATACAGAAGCTTAAAAAAATGTTGTGGCTTTTGTTTGCGCTCGTCACCCACATGCAGCGCTAACCACCGTAGCACAGATAACACAATCTTTGGTAACAACACTGTCCAGCTGGAGCCTCCATTGACAACAGCCCCTCTCATCAGTGGGAAGACCGGACTCAATCCTGTCCAAGTCCTAAATCCTATGATCTCACTACGTCATTAGGTCCTGATACCCCTCCAACCACCTACCCACCTTTTGTTGATGTCAGTCAGGCAGATTTTTCCAGTGAACACCTACACCTTATCCACGCCGGAGGAAATGTGTAACAGGTGTTCGACTGAGGAGCGGAAAACCGATGGGGGCGTTGGGGTAAAAGCTTAGAGAACTATTAAGTCCGACCCAAAACTGAAATTGTGGAGGAGTACAAAATGATCAGAATTAACCTCTGCAGATGTGGTTCTGGGAGAGTTTAAGAAGCAGTCCTCGATTTGTTTCATTTATGGTGAATAAAGTAAATACCTTATTGACTGCCATTTGTCTGAGACTGGTGATTTCTGTCAAACTTCCCTCTATTCGACTGGAAATTACAGGACAACAAAAATACTTAGAAACAAACACATTTTTTCTGATGAAAGTAGACAGTCCAGTCTTTCAGAATCTGGTTTCATATTTCACATAGTCATATCACATCATATTCTGTGGGTCTTGAGAATCGGCAATATCATAAAAAACGGCTGGCAGTCAATGAGTTAATTGTCTCATTATTAATAGTTATTGCTGATGTCATGATGATAGATTAAACAACTTCTGTTTTCGGGCATATTCATTTTTGTTTCATTGGAAGAAGTTTTTTTTTTCCAATACTAACAATATGTTTGATGTCTAGAGAGTCGAATTAGTCCTGATAAGTGGTTCTATTTATTTAATGACTATTTCATGAATGAATGAATAAAGTCTTTTTTTAGTCCCACATTGGGGAAATTAAAGTTTTTTTTTCATCTTGAAGATATTTTTACGAGACAAATGGCCTTAATGTTGTTTCCATATACAGATGTTTACTCAGATTTTGATTGCACTTTGAAAACCAAATGTTTGTTGCTAATATTCCTATTGAAGTCTATCACTTGATAGGTGTAATTTAGGTATTATTTTTAATCCAGCATCAGCTATATATCAGTTATTTGTTGGAACTAAATAATGTTTTTCGTATATCTATGTAATTTACAATGGTTTGGGGCCATGGCGCTCTGGATGTCCTGAGCAGAGTGGAGCAGAGGTGAGCAGGGGAAAATCTGATGTGATTTTCCTGGCCCGATAGAGAGGCCAGCCCACCAGCCAGAAAATCAGGAAATCAAGGCCTCCGTGCTCCGATACCAAAGATAATGCAGATCACGCGCTGCTTCTGACTCAACCCGGCTGTCGCTCATGGGGCCATAGAGGTCTATGCGGACAAACTATTTTGTTTTTGATAGATACAAAATGTCCCTTCTCCTTCTAGTTCTAAATAAAGGATTTGGGCTGTGCAGTGAAAACAAGTATTACTGTGATTTAAATGGTTTCTTTCATAAGGAGCTTTGTAATGAGCAATAATTAGTAATAAGTTTACAAGCATTTGAATGGAGTTAGAAATATGAGGCCTTTACTTTCACAGCAGGTCAAATGTGGTGAATTGTAACTCTCATGACTATTACTACTATTCTAAAATCTTATGCAAACCCTGGAATTGCTTTGTTGATGTGAGGTTATTAGAAATGTCACAAAATACATTTCACCGTTCTCTTTTTGTGAGTCTAACCAACATTTTTCTGTTTTTTCTTTTTTGCAGAACAAAGACAGAGAACGAAAGACTGCAATAAGAAGTTAACGGCTTGGACACAGACCTAAAGAAGTGTTTAAATTATGATGCATTTCCAGGACTTCTTCTGAGCGTCCGAAGCCATTTGACCCGTAAATACAAGTTTTGAGGATTACTTTTTGCATTGGGAACTGAAACCAGGCGTCGTGTGCTTTTCCCACGACAGGACGTTTTTTTCAACACTCTTTTGTCGCTGAAGACTTTGTTCATGGCATTGATCATATGGCACATTGTGGGACCACTCCAAATGTTTGAAAGACAAATTTGTATTCATCAAAAGCTGTGTGTAATGAAATTGTAAACTGAAGTATAAGTGTATATTTATGTGTAATATTATGCAATGGAAATATGTTATTTAACGTACATATCATCTTTTACTTTGTCAGCTAATACGGCAAACCTTAAAATGCTGGGACACAGGAACATGCTGGGATGTTTGTGGTTGTGGTATTAGTAATAATCCTCTCTGAAAGCTGGAAAATATCTTGTGATGACCAATAAATAGTTTGTATATCTGGAAATAGATTTTGTTCATCTTTAAGTGGGGTTTTGAGCAGAGCGGATGGCGGGTTTGAGACGTTTTTTAACCAATAAACACTGAAGTTTCCATAGAATCCTGCGTGCTGCAGCTGCGGACAGACCCTCCACTCGGATGATAAAGCTCCAGTCTTTATACCACTGCGAGGGACACAGGTGCATCTGTCTGCGGAGACCTTTAGTTTCCTTCCTTCGCCAGGAAGCGTTGTTGAACTTACTTTACTTACTGTAGATGATATTACCATTATTATTATTATACTGTATTTAAAGAGGCAAAAAAGCCTTTACCCAGGCATGGTTTTGTCATTTCTATTCTATTGCTGATCCCTGGGCAAGACATGTTTTCGTTCCCTTTTTCTTTCTGAAACTGACACAAAGTTGCATGGTTAGTTTTCCTCTTAAAGTTATGTATATCAACTTGTTTTAACTGCGGGGCCAAGATGTCACGTCCATCTGATCAGACTGAATGACGAAGCTTGCTAATGTGTTCTTTTAATGAGCTTCGGCTGTCATAAATATCATCATAGCAGACAGAAGTATTAAATATTTTATAACAATAAAATAAAAATAAAAACATGTATTCATCTAATAAAAGTATATATATATTTTTTGAATAAAATAATAATATAAGTGAATATTTTCATGAAGTATAGAAATGTTGCTATTGATCTGGTGTTTACAAACTAGTATAAAGTACAAACAATTTTCAAGTCATTTCCATTGAATATTTCTGTAGCACAATTCTTGGTTTAGATTGTAGTCCATGGCAGATGAGTGGTCTGAACATCAGAGAAGTCAGTGTCTGCAAAGTGAATCAGTTTGGGTCTTTGGACGTAGCTGTGTCCCCTCTGTCCTCCTCGTTACCTTTCCACATGCTGCTCTTCCTCTGCGCTCTTCCTCCCTTTTCCCCGGAGCACCACTGGCCAGCGTCTGCCCCGTGATGGCTTTCCCTGGTGTCCGTGAACGCACCATGCCAAATATCCATGTTTATGCAAGATTCACGCATTTATTTACTCAATTTCTCTCCTTTGTGCATGTTTTTGTACATTTTGCGGTGTCTTTGGTCTGTCAGTATAGTTTTTTCCATTGTGGCATGGTAAAGATTCAAATCCGCATACAAAAAAATTGATTTTCATTGCCTTCCTTCTAAAATACTGTATTTAAAATATATATCTTCAACCTAATAAAAATAAACAAGTTAACGATTACTAATGAAAATCAGTGCAGACTAACACACCTCCTGTATTCCTGTTTGACTACGTCTTATATTTCACCCTTACAGCCCGTAATAACTAAATAAATCAATATTGGTACAAAAATGAAAAACAAAAACCATCTGATCAGTATACTGTCAATGGATCACACTGATGAAAAATAACAAAAATGTATATATTGACTTATCATTGAAATAGTTCACAGCTGAAACAGTACAATGCAGCATTCAGAGCAAAAGACAAAAGATATGGGTTATAACCGGACAGGGCAGAATCTTGGGGCTAGATATGTTAAGACTGTACTTTGTGAAAAATAAGATTATTTTCCTCATAACGTGAACATTTGATCTGTTTCGGGTTGAAAAACTCACTTGTATGGTTAATTTTGACTTAATCCTGCTTTTTTCTTCAGGCTTTTCAGGATTAAGACATGTTTTTAATGGTTTACTGGGATTATCCCACTGTATAGTCATTGTGTCACTTTGTTAATTGTAATATTTCTCCAGAGCAGCCGCCCCTCATTAGAGGCTCTTTCGTCTTCCG
This sequence comes from Knipowitschia caucasica, assembly GCA_964034765.1. Taxonomy (NCBI): domain Eukaryota; kingdom Metazoa; phylum Chordata; class Actinopteri; order Gobiiformes; family Gobiidae; genus Knipowitschia; species Knipowitschia caucasica. The sequence continues at coordinate 13,380,752 of OZ035829.1, forward strand.
GCCTATTCTTGCGTGTGACAGTGACTACCTTTAAAAGTAAAAGAAGCTATTTTACACTTTGGGTTGTGAATTTCTCCTGTTCGATTTTCAGCTATTTTTCACCATGAATCATTTTCTGCACCTGGCATCCATGTTTAGCCTTGAACCAAAGCTTCTGGTCTCCAAAGTCACTATGTGTTTGCCTGTTTAAATACGGCTTTTATGGGACCCAGCCACTACCCAGTCTGTGGTGCCATTTCAAAACCACATAACAAAAGTACTTCAAATGTATTTTTCCACCAATGAATGACTTTCTTTTAATGAACACTAACCAGGGCTGTTTATGTTACTGTTTCCAAATTATTTTAGGTGCTAACTCTCTAACAAACTGTTTCTTTAGACAAGGTGGCATTTGGGTGGATTTTCCCAACAATGTGATAAGTGCCTTGTGCACATTAACAACCAACGAAAAAGACCGAGTCGCACAGCCCAGAAATACTGTAAAACCAAGTACTGCCTTAAATACATGTTAGGAATACATTTATGATCAAATATGATAATAATGATGCATAGTTTGAATCAATTATGTGGTAAAAAGATCTGAACCATCCATTTATGTGTGTGTGTGCGTATATGCGTGTCGTATGTGTGTGTGTGGTATCTGTGTCATATACATTTGATATTTCATAACTGCATTCTATGATTTTTTTAAGGCACCCACTCTGCCCTTGAGGAAATACTGAAACAAAATCTCTCAAAGTGATGAAAGCAGAGAAGTGCAGATTTAAGTGTGGCTTTAGAGAAACACTTTCTAAAATGAACATCAATAAATCTCTTGAAACAGAATATGACTGTATAATGAAGTGGAGATAGTTGTGTTACTTCCTCATATTGAGAATGTCCTATACTCACAGGGTATGTTACAAATTATTTACTGTATGCATTACTGTTGTAGCTCATTGAAGCAGATCCTCTCCACAGATATGACTAATGAGTTGGTCAATTTGTATCAGCTTTTTTTATATGGAAACTAATGAAATGTCTTGATCTTGTATAGAGAACTTGCCAACCCATTGAGACAAGCAATAGACAGACCTGTGGGCGGCACGGTCAGACAGGGGTCTTTCTATGTGGAGTTTATTCTGGTTTCCCCCTGTCACTAAAGATACAGTATACAGTAATTCAGTGTGTTTGTGAGTGTGACATTCATTTACATGCACTGTCCCAATGAAATAACGGCAAGGTGGATTTATTTATGAAACACCATTCATGCAGAAGCAACACAGGATGCTTAATAGGCACAGAAAGAACATTGGGAAACAATAAAAAATCCATAATTAAACAACAAAATTCAGGAGCAGAGCACCTATTTCTCCTACGAGGGATCAATAAAGTATCTATCTTTCTATTTATCTACCTTTACAGTTCCCTCTGTGTGAAAGGCTGTTTAATCATCAGTTAATTATAGCTTTGAATAAAACTAAAACATACCAGTACATACAGCATTTTTAACAAAATACTGTTGGCAATATCATCTCTCGTTTTGTACCCAATTAATCTTTTCTTTCTCCCAATTCAGACAAAAGTAAAGCGGTTTGGACAGCCCTTGTAGGTCAATTTCGCTGCCTGCTTCCTGAGGTGAAAGATTTAAATGGCACTGCGTGTATTGTTTAAAGGATCAGGCTTCTATTATGATCCCATGAAGCAGGGATAATCTTACAAGTTTGGTTTTATAAAAGGAAGAAGTACATTTGAAAAAAGTGTCTTGTGCGTCCTAAATGAGCCCTGGTCTGATGTCTCTAGCAGGCCGTCTGTCTGCCTGCCTGCTTCACTCCCACATGCTGCAGATCAGGTTCCCCCCGTACGCCTACGCTGCGCAGATGACCGTTTACACACTACGATAAAAACCTACACTCTCTCGAATAGATGGACATAGTCGTGCATATTAAAAAAGACCAGCCTGGGTTATAGCTTAGCCCTCTAATGATTCCTGTGTTTTGCATTGATGAAAGCAGAGGAGATGATGAGCAGAAATGACTGAGGGGGCGAGTTGGACCAAGGTGAACCAGAAGTTGGATCATACCTTTAATTTGGCAATTTGTCTGAGAGGGAAACAGTTGTGATGGTAGATTTCCATTTTTGGATGAGTGAGGGAAGTTGACGGAGCATGTGTCTTCTCCAAATTGGTAGCTTTAATGACAGTGGCTTTAACAAAGAACATGTATTGTGTATATTGGTTTAGTGATGTAATAAATAATGTATGAGCCTTAAAATTATGATATTTTCTTTGGACTGACTTTCTGCCTAAATAATGCCTTTGTAAATAGTAAATTTGAATCACTTAACACATAATTGGCCGTGTAAAAACGAACACATCATGGCCGACCTCAAGAAGAAACATAGATGTATAATTCCTTTCTTTTTAAATTCAAGTGACTGATAAATTGTCCCTTTGCAAAACGCACAACTCATTTCAGACTTCCAGGTTGTTATGCAAACTAGAGGTTAAGGTTGAGAGAAGGTTAAACGAAACCAGATTATTATTATTTGTTCTGAAGTCTTGCCCCTGAGCGTTCAGCATTATTCTTTGCAAGACAATTTTCATGATTTGCTCAAACACAGTGTTGTTTATTACTCAAAGTCTCACATAAGTTAGGATGATTCTCTTCAAAGCTCTGCCTATTGCAGGACGAGGATGAGTTATGTGTTGTTTTTTGACAGCTGCTGTTTCGGCGTTTGACTTCCTGCTCTTGAACGTGCAACACGCAGTCGTTTCTCAAACTGCCGCGACGTGAGAGCCAGTGGAGGAGACAGCCCCACTTCCTGTTTTTTTTCCCAACTCATCCATGTTTTTACGTTCAGATGGCACCCAGGTGAATATGGCCTATTAATTAAAGTGGGAATCGGTAGCGCTACTGCTCGCTGCTGATGCATGACCTCCTGTTGACTTTGGAGCAGGACCTGTCTCTGGTGTGCAGCGTTGGCCAACTTCCTGCTTCCACTCCAACTGTCTCAATAAAACAAAAAGAACAAAGATATAAAATGTGAAGGAAAAGAGCGCTCCTTTAGGAACATTAGTTTGACAAACCCTGCAGGGACGCACACAGGCAGGAGGCTCCGAGCGAGATCTGTGCTGCAGTGGGCCGGATGAAAGGAAACACTAAAACTACAACGAGGGAAAGACAGGTGGCCCATTTGGCAGTAACACACTCACACACGTACATATATGGACACGCAAAAACTACTTCCTGTTCAGGTCCCTGCTGTGCACACCTGTGAAAGCGCAAGATCTCCAAACTTGCAGGTCCAAAATCACTTTGCACCTTTTACCAATCTCTGCCCCAGTGAAATGTAGGGTTAATTTATTATTTTTCTTCTGATCCAAACGTATTATTGGACAAGACAGAGTGAACAAATTACAATTGGGTGGAGAGAGAACCAGTCAACAAATTGGCGGAGGAAAACACCAATTGGACACCGGTGACCAGAATTTAGTACAGTTTTTGTTAATGAATGGATGAGTGATGGAAATTAGCATAGACTTTTTAGATATAAGATGCAACATACAACTTGCAGCAATCCTTCTGCATATTTGTGAAATTGCCCATTTGATAGCTAACAAAAACAGGGGTATGTCCAATTTAAAAAAAATTCTGCTGTCTACTCCTCTATATAATAATCTGCTTGTAACATGTGTATATGTCCAAGCGCTCAATAAACAAAACTAAACTAAACTTCTACATCCAAATGGCAATCTCAGGTTCTATGTTCGGGCTCTATGCCCTCTACAATCAAATATTTGTCGCACATCATGAATCGATTGCTAAAGTTCTTAAGAGTCTAAACCTTGCATCACTCATCAAAAACTGTGTCCGGCTCACCTGCAAATGTGTCCAATTAGTGTCCACATGTCCAATCATCCAAGCTCCATCTCTGTGGACCGTCCCCTCCTTGGCCTGTGTTAACATTCTTTGCCCTTGCTGTCTAGCCCTGCATCAACTTTAATTGGTTGTTAAAAAGACATTTCCTGAAGATGAACGCTTCACTTAGGCCTCATTAAAGTCTGTGTGTGGTTTTAAAAACAAGGACACCTGAATGCCCAATAAAGCAAATGAACTGCATTTGGGGGAATAACGTTTAGAATATTCTGTCTTGTGTGTTTTAGAGCAGTGGTGCTCAAAGTGGAGCGTGTGAGATGATTTGATCACATTCAATATCAGAGACCAATCACTATGCACTAATGTCTGTGATTTATTGAACTTTACTCCTTTCACCTACACCAAGAGGGCACTTAACAAAACAGATCCATAAAATGTAATTGATCAATTAATTTTGTTCTCAAGTGGAGCTGTGTGTTGCAAAAACCACAGCTCCGATTGAAGTGCCCAGTTATATTCTGAATGAATAATACTTTTCAGATGAGAAGGCCACCTGTTTTCCTTCTGTCACTGTCTCGTCTTTGCTCTGTGGTCAGGGCACTCTGGCCAGGTATCGGATATGAACTGGACAAATGTCTCCAAATGGGCCCTATTGTTATTAATTCAATTTCTGAAACCATGGAAATGTCTGCTCACAAAACCTCTGTCATATTATGAAGAGGACGCTTGGATCCCTTTTAGGAGCCAAAGCGACCAACCCGAGATGGAAATTGGAAATCATTTACAAATGCCAACGTTTCATGTGATGATTTGGTTTGTAAAACCATTTTATATTCAAATAATTCCTCCGGGGGAATTCTGATATCTGCTTCTATCATTTTAGTTTATAGGGAAAAAATTAATCCTGCGGCCATCCTCCAATATACTGTACATGTAGTAATTGTATAGTGATACATCTTGAAAGTCATAGGGAAATTGGCATTACCAGATTCAATTGATAAAATACCGTCTGCTATCTGAAATGATTCTCACTAAATAATCACATAAAAGTGGGTATTTTATTTACATGTTGACATTTCTTCAGCCAGGAAGGTCCTTCTGAGATTCAGACTCTTTACTGAATGTTAGGTCTGTTTGGCTCAACATCAATGAATAAAAAAACAATAGGTGGTAATCAGGATGCTGGTAAGAGTACTTAATAACACACTGAGGGTTTTATAGTCCCTCAGTCATTGACCAAACGGTGGGCAACACTATGGAGTCTTTAAAATCTGCATTAAATGCAGCAGCTCCTTTAAAACAGAAAACCATTAGGATTAGATCATCGTCGCCCTGGTACAGTGTTCAACTCCACACTTTAAAACAGGACGTCAGAAAATTGGAGAGGCTATATCGCCACTCCCACTCGGAGCCTGTCCACAGGGAGTGGAAAGCAGGTCTCCGAAACTACAAGAAGGCCCTTCGCGGGGCTCGAACTCAATACTATTCAACTTTAATAGAAGCGAATAAAAACAACAGTAGATTTTTGTTTGGTACCGTCGCTAAACTCACAAACTGCCATAGCGCAATCGAGCCTAAAATTCCAAGCTCACTGAGCAGTGTCGACTTTCTCCACTTCTTTAATAATAAAATTACATCCATCCGTGACAAGCTGGAGGAGGTTGCTCCTGCTGTTAGTGGTGGACAGGTTGAAGCGGCATACGTGACTTCCCACTTAGACTCTTCAGTGGGCCTTAATAAATTCATGGCTGTGAGCCAAGCAGAGGTGATCTCTGTGGTCACATCCTCAAAAGCCTCAACTTGCATGTTAGACGCAGTCCCGACATGGCTCTTCAAAGACATACTTCCTTTGATAATTGAGCCTATCGTAAATATAATAAACGCATCCATACAATGTGGCTATGTCCCACAAGCTTTTAAAACCGCGGTTATCAAACCCCTTCTGAAGAAAACAAACCTGGACCCAGAAATACTTACAAACTACAGACCGATCTCGAACCTCACTTTTATATCTAAAATCCTGGAAAAACTTATAGCTGAGCAGCTCCGCTGCCACCTGCAGGAAAATGATATGTTTGAAGTCTTTCAATCAGGATTCAGAGCTCATCATAGCACTGAAACGGCACTAGTCAAAGTCACAAATGACTTACTACTAGCTGCCGATAATGGACAAGTGGACAACTTGAGCACTATCCTCTCCTCCTTCCTACTTTATCTGTTTAGCATTTTTAGGATTCTGACTGTAGTTTGTTCATTGCTATTCACCCGTTGTCCCATTGTCTGTTTCATGGTACGATGACGGGATCTCTGAGCCTGGCCTCTTCCATCTACACCTGCGGACTGCCCCGCCCGACCCGCCTGGGAGTGCTTCAGTCCTGCACCGGACCTGTCCACGTTCAGCGTCCACTGGTCCACGTCCTGTAGCTAGCTTAGGTCCTGGATCATTAGTCTGTCCGTCCGGAGGAGCGGATCCCTTTCTCATATGGGTCTCCCTCCCTGTGGGTTTCCCTAGTTCTCCTCCAAGGTTTCTCACTTTTTCCCACTGGGTTTTTTAAGAGTTTTTCCTTGTCGATGCAGGAGGGTCTTGTTGGACAGTTAGTGTCCAACAGAAAGGATTGGTGATGATCAGGACACTTTAGCATTCTACAACATGTATGGACATTTTCTTCTGTGTGTGCTTTATACTGTATTCTTCATGTGTTTTAACTGTTGATTCTCTGACCTGTGTTGGTGATTTCAATGGTTTTGTTAAGTCCTCTGAGATGACTTCTGTTGTGACCTAGGGCTATACAAGAATAAATTGTATTGTATTGTATTGTGTATTGTATATATATATACATCATCAAGCTGTACGCCAAGAGCGAGAGAGACATCGACTCTCTGATCCAAACAACCAGAATCTACAGCCATGACATCGGGATGTCATTCGGACTCGAGAAATGTAGCAGGATGGTGACTCGGAGAGGCAAGGTAGTCCACACAGAAGGGATCTCACTCCCAGAGGGAACAATAGCAGACGTTGAGGACAGTTACAAGTATCTCGGTATACCACAGGCAAATGGCAACCTCGAACAGGTGACGAGGAAAGCGGCAACTGCCAAATACCTCCAGCGAGTAAGGCAGGTCCTAAGAAGCCGGCTCAATGGCAAGAACAAGGCCCGGGCAATTAACAGCTACGCCCTGCCAGTGATCAGATACCCTGCAGGAATAATCAGGTGGCCAAAGGAAGAGATTCAGACCACGGATGTTAAAACTCGAAAGCTCCTTACCATGCATGGCGGGTTCCATCCCAAATCCAGCACCCTGAGACTGTACGTAAGCCGTAAAGAAGGAGGCCGAGGACTAGTGAGTGTGAGAGCCACTGTCCAGGACGAAACATCCAAACTCCATAACTACATCATGGAGAAGGCCAAAACGGATGACGTACTCAGTGAATGTCTCAGGCAGTGGCGAGATGAGGAGGTGCTGGAGGAGAGCCCATCATGGAAGAACAAGCCTCTACACGGCATGTACCACCGGAGCATAACAGAAGTGGCTGATCTCAAGAAGTCCTACCAATGGCTAGAAAGGGCTGGCCTACAGGACAGCACAGAGGCACTCATCATGGCTAAACAGGAACAGGCCCTGAGCACCAGAGCGATAGAGGCCCAGATATACCACACCAGACAAGACCCAAGGTGTCGGTTGTGCAAAGAGGCACCTGAGACGATCCAACACATAACTGCAGGGTGCAAGATGCTGGCAGGGAAGGCCTACATGGAACGCCATAACCAAGTGGCTGGCATAGTGTACAGAAACATCTGTGCAGAGTATGGGCTGGAAACCCCAAGGTCTAAGTGGGAAACTCCTCCAAAGGTGGTGGAGAATGAGCGTGCAAAGATCCTGTGGGACTTCCAGATACAGACCGACCGAATGGTAATGGAAAACCAACCTGACATCGTGGTGGTAGACAAAGGGCAGAGGACAGCCGTGGTGGTGGACGTGGCAATTCCAAGCAATGGTAACATCCGGAAAAAAAGAACATGAAAATCTTGAGAAATACCAAGGTCTCAGAGAGGAGCTGGAGAGGGCCTGGAGGGTAAAGGTGACAGTAGTGCCCGTGGTGATCGGTGCACTCGGGGCAGTGACCCCGAAGCTAGAAGAGTGGTTACGGCGGATCCCCGGAACAACCTCGGACATCTCGGTCCAGAAATGTGCAGTGCTAGGAACAGCAAAGATACTGCGCAGAACCCTCAAGCTCCCAGGCTTGAGGACCCGAGCTTAGAGAGGGATAACCGCCCGCGGAGGGCCAAAGGTGAGTGGACATTTTTAAAAAATATATATATATACAGTGCCTTGCGAAAGTATTCGGCCCCCTTGAACCTTTCAACATTTTGCCACATTTCAGGCTTCAAACATAAAGATATAAAAATTAAATTTTTTGTCAAGAATCAAAAACAAGTGGGACATAATCGTGAAGTGGAAAGTAATTTATTGGATAATTGAAACTTTTTTAACAAGTAAAAAACTGAAAAGTGGGGCGTGTAATATTATTCGGCCCCCTTGCGCTAATACTTTGTAGCGCCACCTTTTGCTGCAATTACAGCTGCAAGTCGCTTGGGGTTTGTCTATCAGTTTTGCACATCGAGAGACTGGACTTCTTGCCCATTCTTCCTTGCAAAACAGCTCGAGCTCAGTGAGGTTGGATGGAGAGCGTTTGTGAACAGCAGTCTTCAGCTCTTTCCACAGATTCTCGATTGGATTCAGGTCTGGACTTTGACTTGGCCATTCTAACACATGGATACGTCTATTTGTGAACCATTCCATTGTAGATTTGGCTTTATGTTTTGGATCATTGTCCTGTTGGAAGATAAATCTCCGTCCCAGTCTCAGGTCTTTTGCAGACTCCAACAGGTTTTCTTCCAGAATGGTCCTGTATTTGGCTCCATCCATCTTCCCATCAATTTTAGCCATCTTCCCTGTCCCTGCTGAAGAAAAGCAGGCCCAAACCATGATGCTGCCACCACCATGTTTGACAGTGGGGATGGTGTGTTCAGGGTGATGAGCTGTGTTGCTTTTACGCCAAACATATCGTTTTGCATTGTGGCCAAAAAGCTCGATTTTGGTTTCATCTGACCAGAGCACCTTCTTCCACATGTTTGGTGTGTCTCCCAGGTGGCTTGTGGCAAACTTTGAACGAGACTTTTTATGGATATCTTTGAGAAATGGCTTTCTTCTTGCCACTCCTCCATAAAGGCCAGATTTGTGCAGTGCACGACTGATTGTTGTCCTATGGACAGACTCTCCCACCTCAGCTGTAGTTATCTGCAGTTCATCCAGAGTGATCATGGGCCTCTTGGCTGCATCTCTGATCAGTCTTCTCCTTGTTTGAGATGAAAGTTTGGAGGGACGGCCGGGTCTTGGTAGATTTGCAGTGGTCTGATACTCCTTCCATTTCAATATAATTTGCTTGCACAGTGCTCCTTGAGATGTTTAAAGCTTGGGAAATCTTTTTGTATCCAAATCCGGCTTTAAACTTCTCCACAACAGTACTGTATCTCGGACCTGCCGGGTGTGTTCCTTTGTCTTCATGGTTCTCTCTGCGCTTTAAACAGAACCCTGAGACTATCAAAGAGCAGGTGCATTTATACGGAGACTTGATTACACACAGGTGCATTCTATTTATCATCATCAGTCATTTAGGACAACATTGGATCATTCAAAGATCCTCACTGAACTTCTGGAGTGAGTTTGCTGCACTGAAAGTAAAGGGGCCGAATAATATTAAACTTATAAAAGTTTAAATTATCCAATAAATTTTGTTCCACTTCACGATTGTGTCCCACTTGTCGTTGATTCATGACAAAAAATTAAAATTTTATATCTTTATGTTTGAAGCCTGAAATGTGGCGACATGTTGAAAGGTTCAAGGGGGGGAATACTTTAGCAAAAACTGTATATATATATATAGATATATAGATATATATATATATATAATATGTTTTAATGTATTTTTAAAGCCGGTCTGAGCACTTTCCCCAATCCCAGTAAGTGCTTCTGACGATTGCCAAATACACATTGAGCAAAAACATTATGATGGAGAGGGCATGAAATAGAAAAACTGCCCCAACCATAGGAATTAATAGTAGTTTTGGCTATTGTGCAATAAAAACTGATCTGCCAAGTACAAGAAACCACAATTAATCTATTCCATTTTGTACAGTATATGCCGAACTTGTGCTGAAGGAATACATCTGACACAGCATCATAAGAGATATTGTGCAACAGCTCAGTGGTGTCAACGCTGAGGGCCGAAGCCAGGACTTCAGGATCTACAGCGGGACGAGCTGACGATCACCGGAGACCCACGAAATCTTAGCAACCAAATCAAAACAACCGCATGCTCAGAGGTGCAACTCAAACTGTCCGAGGCTCACTGCGGAGACTGATAAATGTGACAGCGCCTATGTAAATGGTAAATGGAGGTCTAAGGAAGCAAACGGTCTATTGTTTTATTGACAGTTTTATTGCACAGATCTTTATGACCATGTGCAGCCTCACGATTGAAAGATAAGTGACAAAAAAAAGCAAAATAGTTTGCAAATTGAAGTGGACCTGTAACTATGATACTAACTATGAAGTATGTAAGAAATCTTTATTTATATAGCGCCTTTCACAGACCAGCGTCACAAAGTGCGTTACAATTGTTTTGGGTATTTGTCTCTCACTCCACACAGAGATGGGAGCAAGGTCGCCGTACATGAGACAGAAGCCTGATCTATTGTACATATTTTTAATGGAAGGGGAAACAGGAGCATCCAGAGGAAACCTACGCAGACGCAAAACTATTTGGACTTTTAAAGTTATGAAAAGTGATTATTAAGCTTTTATTGTGAAAAATGATAAAAATAATGTCGGTAGGCAACAGTGCCCAGAAAGACGCTGAAAAAATTTAACGTTTTTTTTTATATTTAAAATTGTACAAAAATTAATCAAAAATGGGCAGGGCCTTAGAGTAAAGAATAAATCTCAAAAAATATATATTTTATTGTGTATTCATTAAACTTTATTATTTGGATCCCCATTAGCTGCAATTAACAACCTGCTACTCTTCCTTAGGTCCGGCATTAAAATACGCAAGTAACAAGTCATGTGATAATGATAATAATTGACATTGTGTATGTCTGGCCAATGCAAAAAAACATGAGCATTCAACACACTATTCTTTTGACACAAGTTTGGAAAACAGCATCCACGTTACTCTATTTCAAATAAAAATCCTGCATGTATCTTAAGCCCCAGGAGTAAAACCCAAACTTCCATCTATAAGGCTGGAATCCAAAAGTTGATTAATAAACCCCAGTTTCATGGCACTGTGGTTGAGTGGGAGATTTGGACTCAGCGTATAGACTTTAATAACCTCTGCTAATGGGGAGACAAACAGCGGAAGAGCTACACTGTTGTACGCAGAGCCAAGCATCAGTCAGAAGTACCGCGCCAAGGCCCTCCACTCTGTCCTCTCCAATAAGACCCCCTCTTTAATGCTGGAAAATTCCCTGCGAGCTGTCAATCACTTGCTTTAATAAAAACAAAGTATAACATTGCGGTCCCGGGAGAATTAAAATGCACGGTTTTGTCTGCAGAACTGTGAAAATCTCCTCTGCTTTTATTAGCAAAGCCCTGGTTCGAACCAAAATTTCTGGAAAAATCTGGCCACTCTGAGCTGTGTGCGACTCCCATCTGGACTGCATTAGACCAACCATCTGGACTCAAACCAACTGAAATGAAACTGGGGGTATTACAGAAAATAACTCCAGGATCTACATACACACCAGTGAGATACATATCTGCTAATCAGTCAGACATGCTTCGTGCATCTATTGAAACCTCTTTAAGTTGCGTCTCAGCCCCCGTGATGAGAAGTGAGGTAAGGATGGCGGGGTTTTGGGTAAAAAGGGCCAGCTGATGGGGTTCTTGGTGTTGAAAGTCAGTCATGAATGTTGACAGGATGAAGGATTAACCTGTTGAATTATGAGTGACAGTGACAGGCCACGTAGCACCAGCTGGCACGTCTGCTCTGTGACCTTTCTGAGCACACCCAAGTGTATTTGGAAGTAAGACTTTTTGTAGCCTGGATGGTGAGCCTATTAAGCTGATTATATGTGATGTTTAACATGCAAACAGTTTTACTTTTCTCTCCTGATTTAGCCACTCTAAGCTGTGATTTGTTGTTTGAATACTTTTGTTATTCTGCATTGCACTTCACCGCTCCCATACACTGCAGCTCTTTTTTGTTTAAATAAAGTATCAGGTACCTTGCTTCTTGGTTATCTGTGTGCTTTTTCAAGGTTTTTTGTTTTTTGTTTTATTAATTTTTCTATCTATTTTTTTGATCAGTTCGATGAAATATGAAAGATTCAACAAGTTTGCAAAGCTATTTTTGCAAAACTGAAAATGAATGGCACTGCTATTGACCATGGAATATTTTTTGTTGCCATGACGTTTGTTTAAGTGGACATTAGTTACTCTAGCAGTTCAAGTTGCTTAAATTATTCTATCTAACCAGGTTATATAAAAATCTAATCAAAACTAACCTTCCGAAAAGCAGTAGCACTGAATGATTGAAAGACTGCACAGGACTTCTTGAGATCAGCCACTTCTGTTATGCTCCGGTGGTACATGCCGTGTAGGGGCTTGTTCTCCCATGATGGGCTCTCCTCCAGCACCTCCTCATCTCGCCACTGCCTGAGACATTCACTGAGTACGTCATCCGTTTTGGCCTTCTCCATGATGTAGTTATGGAGTTTGGATGTTTCGTCCTGGACAGTGGCTCTCACACTCACTAGTCCTCGGCCTCCTTCTTTACGGCTTACGTACAGTCTCAGGGTGCTGGATTTGGGATGGAACCCGCCATGCATGGTAAGGAGCTTTTGAGTTTTAACATCCGTGGTCTGAATCTCTTCCTTTGGCCACCTGATTATTCCTGCAGGGTATCTGATCACTGGCAGGGCGTAGCTGTTAATTGTCCGGGCCTTGTTCATGCCATTCAGCCGGCTTCTTAGGACCTGCCTTACTCGCTGGAGGTATTTATATATTATATATATATATATATATATATACAGTATATATAGATACAGTATATATATATATATATATATATATATATATATACAGTATATATATGTAGTGTGTATATATATATGTAGTTTTTGATTAAAATATTGAATACTAATTCCATAAAATAATTATTACATGCTTGTTGCTGTTGCCAAATGTAAATCTACTTTATATCAAAACACATGCAGAGCTCAGCATTATGTAGATTAAGCTCAGTCTGACTACAGCTGGTCCTAGTCCAACCCTCCCTCAACCTCCTTAAATCACAAGGCAAGTGTTGGAGGCTGAACTAAATGAAATAAAAATAAACATGTGCGAGCAGCGTTTACTGCCTAGAATCCGGTATCGCTCCCATTGGTGGGAAACACACTGTAAATTGCTGCCGATCATTTTGTGGGGACATAGAAAGGTGGAATGTTTGAATTCTAGCAGTATTCATGGTTAACAGATCTGCGAAAATTTGTTTTTTTTAATCAGAAATGCATTATTTTTGTATACAGTGGCTTGTTGTATCTATAGCAATAACATCGCTTTGGTTTCAAGCATATGATTCTCTGCATTTCTGCCTCAGTTGGCTGCTGGACGGATTCCCCAGCCCATAACAACAACAATATGTTCCTTATGAATCCAGCTCTTCCCTCCTGTCATCGGGTGGCTCTTGAGCGTAACCCTGACTGCAAAAGATTTGTAAAATATATTGTTTGACCAAATCTGGGCCTGTGCCAAACATAAACGGACAAGACGACATCATCAACGTCAGGGCAATTTATGGTTTATGGCATTTCCCCAGAACAGACCATTGTACTTGAGACGACAAAGCAGGACACAAAGTCAAAGACCGGACTGGACTACTGTTGGAGCCATTACCAGCAACTGTCCATTAGATTACAGGGAATACATTTTTTTTTTTTTCTGTATTTGCTATTCAACGCAGTGGACTATTTGGGACAAAAAACAAGTTCAAGTGTTGTTAAGCCGTGATGAGTTTAAATCTGAGAGTCATCCCTGAGTTAAGCCATTTGCTCTGGATAAAATCACATGGATGTAGACTTCCATACAACAGAAATGGAATGCAGAGACATAATTTTACGTAAGGAATTCTGATTATTCTTCTATATTTAAGTACTCAACCTAACAATTTGTGAGACATTCTCGCTGGTAAGGTACGAAACGTTTTCTATGTTTGGGCAAGCTGTGCGTGGGTCTCTTTCTGTCGCAGTTAAATGTGTGAAGTTTTCGTCTTTTTAAAGATACGTGACCTTGAAAAAAGATTCCAGCAAAAATGGCGACGTAAAGCAGGTGCATCTGCATATCACAGATTCAGAAAATAATTTGCTGAACAATAAGATATACTGTACTTATTGTCCCCAAATGCCATTGACACATCCTGAATGCATAAATTGTTCTGTGAAACAGTCAAGAGAAACCGACAGAAAAATGCTGTGAAAAGTTAGTTTTTCATGTTATGTCCCCTTTAAGTCATTAGCCACATAATAATTAGCATAACTTGTCTTTTTGTTTGTTGTAAAATGTGGTCTCATGTTACAGTGATCCAACAACCATTATCAGAATAAACAAATGTGTCATGCATCACCAACAAATAACAGTGGCAAAAAATACACATAATTACAGCCTCCGTCTCAACTCCACCACAGAGCAGCAGTAGCATAAACACAATCATAGCAGAATATGAAGAGAAAACTTGACAGCTCCTGGTAGCAATTACAATACAGTTTTTGCACATCTGGAGACAGCAATTGCTGTGCTATTGTACTTGCAAAATTGGTCTGGCTCCATCTAACTCAGAGGGAAAAGGAGCACAGAAAATGCTCAAGGTCTTGTGAACATTATCAGTTGGCTTGAGGTTTGGACCAGGTCTAGATTTGCACAGTGGGGTCTGAAGTGTGGGTCTTCCTTCTCACTTTTTGAATCAGCAGATGTTTGCAGATGTGAACACAGGTTTATGTTGGAGGCTGTTTCTCTGTAAGAATGGTCTGAAAATATAGATTACCAGACCTGTACTATGAGTCCGCAGGGAGAGGAGGAGAAATGTTGGTGGAGCTGTGCTTTGGGAATCTCTATACATTTTACAATATGAAATCAAATTCATGCTGCTCTTTTCTTTTTACATGTTTTTAGTTAAGACATGATGTTGAATAGTTAAATGCGTGGCGTTACAGTAACTAGAAAAGCACTCGTAGAAGAAGAGTTGCATTCCATAACTTTTTGAGACAAACAGAAAAAACGCCAGGTTATGATGAACTGACAACGATACAGAATATTGGTGCCTGATATTAGCCCAGAATGTCAATAGGTTTCAGCTTTCCATAGTATAACTGCTAAATAACACAATTGGTCCCATTTTGTTACAATTGAGCTGTGATTTGAGGACAGTAAAATTGCGATGTACAGTTCTTTACTTGTATGCCTATAGGTTCTTACTGTATCTGCAGATACTAAAAGCCAATTAACATCAGTTTGACACAGTGGCATGTGTGTGGAGAGATGAAAAAGGCCTCTGATAATTGTAAAGCGCTTTATGACTCTTTTTATACTTTTTCACACTTATCCGAGGGACAAGGCCGAAACCATCTCTCCCTCTGGAACATAGTTGAATAGCCCTATCTTTGCTTTGTCAGCAAAGCGTGTGTCTGGGATTGAAGTGGTTAACCTTCATATCAAAAACAACTTTTTAGAACTCCACTACATTGTGACATCTGTTAGAATAGTGTTTTTCACGTACGTGGGTCTTGAAATATTCTTGTATTACATGTAACTTCATATAGTCAGCGTTCTTCTGGGTCAAAGTTTTTGTGCAAATTCTTGTGGTGCGCTGTGAGAACAACAATCTCACTTTGAGGGTCAGAGGTTTGGACGTTGCATTTTCTTTCTTTTGTGCAGAATCCTAAATGAAAAGGTGTTACAATTTTGGCCACATGACCACAGAGATTTAATGTTCTGCTTGTGGTTGAGGGCACAGATGGAGTCATCCAAAGACACAATCCAGAGATGAATCACAGAATAACGTATTGAAGTCATTATCCTCTGCTTGTGTACGGATATAATAATATTAGGCTTTACATTCATTTAGATCGACCCAATGGCTGCAGTCAGGGAGAGAGATTGAAAGGCTGGTCCGAAGAAGATTCACAGAGACACAGAAATGTAAACCAGGAGTGGGTCCAGAACATCATCTCCAAACCAGATGTCCCATTCATGTCGGACAGCCCACCAAAGTGGAAACTACAGAATCAAGATGCTTCGGAAATGGTAAAACTCCAACACAATCAGTTTCAGATCCTCTCAATGCTGCTACTACTTTGTATGTGACCCGGCTGCGTGTCCATGACTCAATGTGGACCTCTGCTCACTTTGCAGAGTGCAGTTGTGGGGAGTGCGGTGGGTGACGTATACTGCAGTAAAAGCTGTACTCTGGCTGGGCAGTTGTTGTAGTGAGGTGGAAGTACTGGAGACGCCCTGTGCACTGTGCTGTGACCCGCCTCAGTTTTAAAGGTGGTTAGAGCAGAGTTTGTGGCCAGAGGAACACTGCACTTGCTTAAGGCCACTGGGGTCAAAGAAGTGACATTACCAGTGGTGGCAAAAGTACTAGTCTTAGGGAAGTAAAAGTATAGATACTACAACTCTGGAAAAGTATTTAAATAATTAAAGATGACTTCTCATACATTGTTTTTTGACCCTTACAAATGACATTTTACTTTTTCAATTAATGTTTTTGAATGCGAAATATTATCTGAAGTAGAAAATATCCGGCAACAGATAAATGCATTACGCCTGCAACTCCCTATGCTACCACCAGAGGGTATCCACTATCCATACATCCATTTTCTTCCGCTTCATCCGTTGGCAGGTTGTGGGGTAAACAGTCTAAGCAGAGATGCCCAGACTTCCTCCAGCTCATGCGGAGGAACCCCAACATATCCTGGGTCTTCCCTAGGGTCACATGAAAAATTGCCAAAACTACTTTATGTGCACTACTTTTGTTTTAAAAGAGAGAAAAGTACTCTTACATTACAAAAAAAAAACGATTTAACACAGTGTTCAGAGGTTTCTTCCAACAGTAGTTTTGGTTTTCCTCTTTGCTCCCGTTTGGCCCGCTGCCATTTTATTATTGCCTTCATGTCATTTGTTTGGAAAGATGATAGACCAGACTAAAGCATTCATGTCACTTGGTTTTATTGTGGACTGACCCCAGCAGTCAAAACATACAAGTGCAGATGTGGAGTGAAGGGATTACAGCCCCAATAAGAGCAGGAATGTGCTGCTGCCACTTGTCGAGGTCCGCTCCATAAAGCACCACAGCTTCACACACACAAACCTCCCTTTGAGACAGAGATACACCGGAGCATGGGACAGGGCACCGAGAAAAACTGTTAGGATTTTTATTCTTCTTCCACTCGGAGTCATAAGAAAGTTCAGAAGGCCTCTATTTGAGTCCATTTTGGAAGGCCATAAATTAACATAACAAGGGCATAATTCATTTGAGCTTAATTTCAGAACCTTATTTGTTTGTACAGTATTAAATTCTGCTCAAAACGAGTGGGCTGAAGCATTGAGCTCCCCCTACCCCCAAATCAACACATTCAAACTTTTCATTCCCAATAAAAAATAATACAGAACACAAGGACACAAAAGCACACAAAAGCACAACTACAACAACTGTTATGTTTAAGTCAGATCTCCTTAAAGAAAGTAACAAAAGGGACCATATAATTGTTTCAGATACATGACGATACATACATAACCTAACCCTACTACAATAATAATATACCTATTACGCTCAGAGAAGAGATCTTCCTATGTGAAAATTGTAAGTGAAATACTGCGTCTCGATTTCTGTAAAAATACCGTTTATAAATGGTTTAAAGAGGAGAATGATATAACAGGGATATAAATATTTCCATTTCAGTTTGGGTATTTTTAAATGTCGAGTAAAGTATTTGAGGCATTTATTTTCATCATGATGCAATATTTGTCTTTCCTTTTTGGCTTTCCAATCTGAGTTTCCATAGAAAATTCTTTATTTATTGTCTCGACAAACCAAGTATAAAACTAAATATTCTCTTAACAGTGGGAACAGTCTTTCCCACAGTCTTATTCCACAAACTACTGAAATATTCATAATTGGATTACATTAAAACACACGAAGCTGTCGCAGATGTTCAGCAGCAGCAACTATTTTTCCACAATTTAGTGTGACACAAATTAAAGAGTGATATATGCAGGTGACACTTTACCAAATACACATAATAATACTCTAACTTTACAGTCATCTTCTCTGAGAATATGATTAATAGGTCCGACATTAAGAGTGATAAGTACTGTATCTTTAGCACTTTAGCACACATGGTGGTGTTTGGATGATAATGTATATTTCCAATCAAAGCTATTCTAATGATCAAAAGTTTTTTTAATCAAAACACAAGTATGTGTGTGTATTTCATGTTGTTTTATTATTTTTATCTTTCGTGCCCTGTGAAGCACTTTGAGCAGCTGGTGTTGTTGTATGTGTGCTATTGTTATTGGAATGTAACTTAAGTTATCATTTTGGTAAATCATATGTGGCTATGTGCTGAATGCTCTGTATTGTAATTCACTTTAGCTTCAGGAAGACTCCGGGAGGTCTGGGAAGCTCATATGCCAAGTGCCTTTTGTTGTGTTGGTTTCTTCCTTTATCTTATCTTATTTAATTCTGGTTGTTTCTAAACTGAACTGGTGTGTTTTTTGATCGTTTTCCTTACAAAAAAACATGAAAAAGGAAAGAAGCTGTGAGACAAATGGGCATGGAGGGCATCATATACTTAGGAAACGTGCTTTACTTTCTCCTGCTCAAAGATTCAGCTGGGAAACAGTGGAAATGAGACGTCTCCAGGAGGAAGTGCTGGTTTGTTTTGTTTCTATGTGATCAATGAGGCCAAATCTGAACCCAAACATTCGTCTTTCTGCTCCTGAAATAACTCCAGCCGCCACCTCCAATCGATCCTCGCTTCCACTGATTATACCCAACACAAGGTCACGGTTGCCACCTTTCTCTGTGAACACATAAAGCATATAGTGTCAAATTAGACAGGTAAAATGCCGGTCCCAGACACAGCCACGAGCCAACCCCAATGCCACAACTGCTGCAATGTTTCGCATCTGTTTGAAATAAAAACAGTTGCCATGTTGGGGAAAATTCTTCACTTTGACGGATTAAACGTGACAATTGTTTCCACTCGTTATTCTCCCTTTAGGCAAATAATCCCAACCCTAAAGTAACTCAAAGCAACTTTCTTCTTTTGTCTAATAGAGAGCTCCACGCTACATTAACACGCATAAATGTCTAATAATAACTGTGACCAACTGTAACAAACTCTCTGATTTTCTGATGCCTTTGAGGTTCCCCTTTCAATCTCAAAATATGGATGGCATATTTAGTGACCGCCAGAAGTGCTAAAAATACCTCTGCCAGTCTAGTAGCCACGAGTCTCCATCTAGCGCTTATTACCACACGACCTGAGGTTTGGGGAGCAGGGGATGTGGTCAGCATCTGTGCGTTTAAAAAGAAGCAAAAAGAAAAAATAAGAAGAGGACAGAGCGAGCGAGAAAAAGAGAGAGAGAGAGAGAGAGTCAGGGATGTGGTGAAGTGCACAGAAAAGAGTCTGCACAAAGTCAAGACTGGCTGTGGTCAGATGCATTAGTATTATGTGATATTTCCGATGGTCTCTTGGTATTTTTGAATGACGGCACATTTTGCAACCAACTAGATATTATTGAAGTCATGCATCACATCATAACAGAGGCATTTGCAGTTTGTTGGACTGTTTTATGACCACCCTATCTTAATAATTTCCACCAAATCAATATGTTTCTTTATAGAATAGTCATAATCACTACATAGACAGAAAATGCTATCAAATGGTTACGCAGCTATTGGCATGAGTGGGACACCCAAATAATAATAATAATAATGAATCCGTTTTATACAGTGCTTTTTCTGGACACTCAAAGACGCTTCACATTATTTTCATTATTCTTTCATGGTATATATGTTGGTGATAAACTACTAATGTAGCCACAACTGCCATAGGGGCAAACTGAAAGGAGCGAAGGCAAACAGTAGGTGGCATCAGCCCCTTCCGACTACCACCAATCATTCGCTGACACATCAAACCTATTATAGGCAATGTCTTGCCCGAGGACACAGTGACAGTTTGGTGCTACAGCTGCAGCTGCCCCACTGTGGCACCTGGTGTTGCAGAGGTCCCCCGTCACAGCACTACCCAGGCCCTGCACTGCTTAGCTTCAGAGGTCTATCAGAATCTGGCTTTCATATGCAGGTGGCGTCACAATATATTAATCCTTTAAAATTCATAAAGCTTGGTTAATTTGGATTTATTGTTTTCATTTCTCTAAGTGAATTACATGTATGAAACATGCTGAATTATTGCCAAATTTCCTTTTCTTTGCCCCATGGGTCTTTAAGGACATCTGGAAGAAACCTTTGCAAAATAAATTACAGCACACTAGAAAGCAGATGGGCTGTCATGGTAATTTTGAAAAGACGGGATTATTATATTGATCCTATATGAGATGGATTGTATGTAATTTATAGCTAATTAGTGAGCAGGATATTTCATTTTAAATACGCAAACCATTATCGTTCAGTTTCAGGTTTTGTTTGTTTTATTTTTAAGGTAAGATTATGGTACATTCAAACATAAGTAAAATCAAATTAAATCACCTTAATTTTCTGCTCTCAGCTTACATACGATTATCTTAAACAAAGCTTTAAATCACTCATATAATTATACTATCAATCAATCAATCAACTTTATTTGTATGGCGCCTTTCCAACACAAGGCCACTCAAAGCGCCTCACAACCCACATAATATCACACAAATCAGAGACATCAATAAATACATTAAAAACAGAATAAAATCACAAATAATGAAAAAAAAAAAAAAAAAAAAAAAAAAAAAAAAACTTAAAATATTAAAAGCACACACGGGATTAAAATAATAAATAACCACAATGCATTAAAAAAAAAAGAGTATGTATCAATAAAATCCTTCAGCCGTATGCACAGCTAAAAAGAACAGTTTTTAGCCCTGATTTAAAAATTGCCAGAGTAGATGCTAGCCTCACATCTTCAGGAAGATTGTTCCAGATTTTAGCTGCATAAATCTCAAACGCTGCCTCCCCATGTTTAGTTCTGACTCTTGGAACCAGTAAGAGGCTACCTCCTATGCTCCTCAGAGTCCGGGTCGGTTCATATGGGACTAACAAGTCGCTTAAGTACCCTGGTGCGAGGCCATGGAGAGACTTGTACACAAGCAGTGCTGCTTTGAAGTCTATTCTCTGAGCCACAGGAAGCCAGTGCAGAGACCTGAGAACTGGACTAATGTGGTCATATTTCCTGGTCCTGGTCAGGACTCGAGCTGCAGCATTTTGGACATACTGCAGTTGTTTTACAGCCTGTTTGGAGAGACCTGTGAGCAGGCCATTGCAGTAGTCTAACCTACTGGAGACAAATGCATGGATGAGAATCTCCAGATCTGATTTAGACACTATGTTTCTAATTTTGGCAATGTTTTTCAGATGGTAAAATGCTGCTGATGTTACTGATTTGATATGACTGTTAAAATTTAAGTCTGAGTCCATTATAACTCCTAGGTTTCTGACCTTGCCTACAGGTTCCAGGGAGAGAGACTGGAGGTGACGAATAACGCTCTCTCTTTGTTTCTGAGGACCAAAGACAATCAATTCTGTTTTGTCTGCGTTTAGCTGAAGGAAGTTATTTTGCATCCAATCACTAATCTGTTGAGTACAGTGAAGGAGTGATTCCACTGGTCCATGTTCTCCTGCAGTAAGTGAGACATAAATTTGAGTGTCATCAGCGTAATTGTGGTAGGATACATTGTTGGAGCGTATTAACTGACCTAACGGCAGCATGTAAATATTGAACAGAAGAGGCCCCAGAATTGATCCCTGTGGCACTCCGCAGGTCAGAGCCATATGATCTGAGACACAGTTTCCTATCTGAACCAAGTATTTCCTGTCTTCTAGGTAAGACCTAAACCAACTTAGGGCAGTCCCAGTGACACCCACCCAGTGCTCTAGTCTCTGCATGAGGATCTCGTGGTCGACTGTGTCGAACGCAGCACTCAGATCCAACATTACTAAAACTGTGACTTTTCCTGTGTCGGTGTTAAGTCGGATGTCATTTGTAACCTTCACTAGTGCAGTCTCAGTGCTGTGATTGGCTCTAAAGCCGGACTGGAGCGCATCAAACGAACTATTAGTTACTAAGAATTCTGTAAGTTGTTGGTAAGCAACTTTTTCCAGAATTTTTCCCATAAACGGCAGATTTGAAATGGGGCGATAATTCTTAAGAACTGTGGCATCTAGACTCCTCTTTTTTAGGAGGGGTCTGATGACTGCCGTTTTCAGGGCCATTGGAAATGTTCCAGATGAGAAAGACATGTTCACTATTTGTGTGAGCAAAGGTAAAAAGACTGCTCAAAACAGACTTAAAAAATTTAGTGGGTAGTACATCCAGGCTACATGTGGAGGAACTAAGGCTAGAGACAACATCTTGGACAGTTTCATTATCTGTTGGTGCAAAGTGCGATAGCTCAAACAGCCTCACCGGCTGTTGTAATGTTATTTCTGCCTTGGAGGTGATGGCGTTTTTGATGCTCTGAACCTTGTCATTGAAAAATTGTGCAAACTCATTACATTTAGATTCTGAAGCAAATTCGAATGGCAGCTGAACAGGGGGGTTTGTTAATCCGTTAACTGTTGAAAACATAAGTCGTAGATTATTATTGCAGCCATCAATGGTTTTAGAAAAATACATTTCTCTTGTTCTACGTAGCACCCTGTTAAACTTGCACAACTCATTTTTGAAGATATCATGATCAACCTGGAGATTGGATTTTCGCCACTTCCGCTCGGCCCTACGGCACTCTCTCTTCTGTACCATGACTGAGTCCATTTTAGTCCAGGGGGCCTTTGGCTTATTTGTAATCATTTTAACCTTCACAGGAGCGATGATGTCCAGAACATTTATAACATTGGCGGTGACAGAGTTAAACAATTCGTCAACAGTAGAACACAATGTGTTCTCAAAGTTTATCATTCCCATGAATAGTTCGGTTGTGTTTTCATTTATGTGTCTGTGTCTGACAATTGCAGATTCAGATATATATGGTTGTTTACTATCAAAACACATGTCAAAAAATACACAGAAGTGATCTGACAGAGCCACGTCAACCACATTTACATTTAAAATATTAACCCCCTTTGTAACCAGCAGGTCTAGAGTGTGCCCTTTGCTGTGGGTGGGGCCACTCACGTGCTGAGTGAGACCAAATGTTTCAAGTACAGAACTCAGCTCTTTTGCATTTTTGTCATTGCCATTATCCACATGAATATTAAAATCACCTGTAATCACTAAACTATCAAAATCGGTGCAAACAACTGAAAGCAACTCAGTGAAATTATCAAAGAAATTGTGACAAGACTGCGGTGGCTTGTACAGGACAATGATAAGAATAGAAGGAGATTGTTTTTGTTCTATTTTAAAAGAAATATACTCAAATGATAGAAAATTTCCAAGGAGAATTCTATGAGAGATAATACGATCTCTAAATAATGCAGCAATGCCTCCCCCCCTTTTATTTTCTCGTATTTCAGATTCAAATTTGAAGTTTGGTGGCGTTGCTTCTATTAAAACCGCATCACCTGTACTCTGGTCAAGCCAAGTTTCAGTCAGAAACATAAAATCAAGATCATAAGAACGGATAAAATGATTAATTAAAAATGATTTGTTGCACAGTGATCTGACATTAAGCATAGCAATTTTAAAATTAATATCAGTAACAGTGGGTTTAGTTAATTGATTTTTACAAGGAGCAGGAATTAGATTTGAATGTCTAACTGCTGTCCTTCTGTTATGATTTTGTTTTCCATTCAAATAAAAACATTTTTTGAAACTGATGCGAGGAACACAGTTTCTATTTGTCTAACATGTGAACTCTTTTGCTGTGTAAGTCCCGGATTCAGGACGGCATTGCTTCGTTGTTTAGAGCAGGAGGCAGCACGGTTCAGAGGCGAGACTGTTATTTCACTGCCAGACGGAAAGGGGTCAGTGTTTGCACCACAGTACTCACCCGGTGCTGGTGAGCAGGAGAAGAAGGAGGAGGGTGGTGGTGGTGGGGGCTCCGATGTAAACAGTCACGCCCCCCTCGGGGAACACTGAATAACGTGGCGTAGGTAATCCGTCAACAAGCTGGTGCCATATCTATTTGGGTGCAGACCGTCTGGACGATAAGCCACGTGACGCTTCCAGAAAAGGCCAAAGTTATTCACAAAAATAAAGTTAAACGAGCTACATGCAGACTGGAGCCACATGTTCAACGCCACTACGCGACTGTACAAGCAGTCTCCCCGGTTTACAGTCGGGACTGGACCAGAAATAAAAACACACAACCCGGAGGACTGGAGGAGGCGGAATAGATCCATAAAATGCTTCTTTGTGACCTCGGACTGCTGCAGCTTCATGTCGTTGATCCCCACATGCACGATTACCTTTGAAATGGTATCAGGCAGGGACTGAAGCAGAGGAGGGAGACGGATGAGCAGGTCTGGCACAGTAGCTCCGGGAAAACACTGAGTGACCGCGTTAAAAAAGCGGACGTGTCTCACGATGGAATCTCCAACAATCAAAGTAGTCGGGGCGAAGAGTGGACGTAGCCGCGGAGAGGGCGCTCTGTGTCCATGGCCAGAACCAGCGGGCTCATCCAGGGATGAGTCCGAACCAGGGCGCTGCTGAACACATGGAGGGGAGCGGGGGTGTTGATTCTCAGCTCCGGGCGACCCACGCTGTGTGCTCGGGGACGCTGGAGCGGCGTGAGGAGCAGGCTCGGGTCGCTGCTGTTGACCCGGTGAAGGTAAGCGGTGGTGATGCACTGGGGTCAGAGAAGGGGAATGACCACTCTTTCGTCTGAGGACGGCTTCCTTTAGGAGCGTTTTTCTCGCAGTGGACTTAGATCCACGAACGGCAGAGTACGCTGCAGAGTCCAGAGGTTCTGCTGAGGGGGCTGGGATGTCAGTGGAGAGGGCTGCATAGCGGTTTGACAGGCTTAGGACATGGGCCACGGCGCTGGATGGCTCCTCGCAGTTCGCGGGTTCCTCATTCGGAACCGGGCGCTTAGGTGTAGAACAGGAGGGTCCAGAGCTGACAGATCTCTCCCACACGACAGTGTCACAGTATGCAGCGCTCTGTGACATAAGTCGTGAGTGCTGCCCGCCAGCGACATCAAAGAGTTTGGACACGAGTGACTGTTTATCCTGCAGCTCTGCAGTGAGGCGAAGGACTTCTTTACGGAGGTCTGCAATAGTGGCACGGTCCCTCTCACGAAACTCCAATGTGAGGCGACTAATGTCGTTTATAGGGTTTGTGGTTATTGCAGTGTCGCGTTCCATGTCTGTGTAGGTTTAATAAAAGCTCATGACGTGGTGCCCTCGTGGTAGCCTCCGAGCTAGCACGTTTTCAGCAACACATCTTCATTGTCTCAGTTTGCTCTGGGCTCCAATTCACAATTCTCAAGAGCTTGTGAAGAAGTTTCAATAAAAAATACATTAAACTGTAACTTTAAAAAGAATTAAAAGCAGTAAAAAATCCATTAAAACGAGTTAGTCCAGAGAGAGACACTGAGCAGACAGTGGACATGCTGCCATCAACCATGGAACCATTTTCGAAGCAGGCCTACTAACGCACAGTAACACTCAGTGTTGCCAACTCCTCAGTAAGGAAAGTAGCTATTGGCTGTCCCAAAAGTCGCTAGAAGTCGCTAAATGACGTCATCGCCTAATTTGCATAATTTGCCATTTGCAAATAACTGTAACGGACGAAGGATGATTTAATGTGACCCACTACTGAGAGAAAACAGAGTCACGGACAGAGCTGCCGCGGATGGAGTGGGGGGTAGTGGGGGGTGGCGGTGGTAGGAGTGGCCGGGGAGCTTTGGATGTGTGGTGGTGGTGGAGCTGAAGTTCAGTCTGCAGCAGCCTGAAAACTTCCTGTGCTTTTGAGTCTCCTCTCTCTCTCTCTGCTCCGCCCATAGACTGTAGCTGGGACTGCTGCGCAAGGCTACTGTGAGACTGGCCGCCTGTAAGTGATTTGGGACGGGGGAGGGGCTCACGTTGAGGACAGTAACTGCAGAACAATACGTGCTTCACGAGTCTCCAAAACACCAGATAAGTCGCCAAAACACCAGATAAGTCGCCAATAACACCAGAAAAAGTCGCTAGATTTGTCGCTAGTCGCTTTTTTGAAAAAAAGTCGCTATAGGGGTCTGAAAAGTCGCTAAATCTAGCGACAAAGTCGCTAAGTTGGCAACACTGGTAACACTGATTACGAACTGGCCTATACTATACTATATTACAAACACGTCCCTCCATTCTTTTTGTTTAAATGCTATCTGAAACTTGCTACGATATAAGAAAGTCATTGACAGAGCTGCTAAAGTATTGGCTCCACATGAGTATTTCGTCATTTCTCCAAATTATGTTCTTCGCTTTACGTCCAATTAGACTGTGCCATGTTCAATACTGCCACTAGACGGCAGTGTTGGCGAATTCTAGCAATCTCAACCACCTGCCCCTTTCCCCTTTGATTGTGAAGTTTCCTAAAATTCTCTTGACAGTTCATACATTTAATACATGATTTCTTTATTAGTTGAGTATTTTTACTATAATCATTTAACATAGTAAAGGGCATTTTATGAATGAATTGAATTTGTGGCTATACAGTATTTACTTCTTAAGAATTAATTTCACATTTTAACATTGTGAAATGCCATCATAAATGAGCATCAAGATCAAGGTTTTCGCTACAAAATGAACATAAATAATGCATGATATGTTCCTTACTGATCTAAATATTAGCTCCAACTCATTCCAAACCTTTACACACACAGAAATACATTGCTTTTTAACATTTTGGCTTATTGTTGGCTTTTTACACATATACAATCTTACAATACAAACAAACCAACTTGATCTGCCTCAGTCCTAGACACTTTTATATTTATTGCCTCTATCCTCTCCATTCCACCGTCCGTCTGTCTGTCTGTCTGTCTGTCCACTCTCGGCTGCAGCTGCTGTCCCACCTGGACCATCAATCCTTCTGCTTTAGACCCCTACCTGGCTCTCGTTCAGCAAACACAAACACAGCCAAGCGTAAGCCACCACCACGACTCGCACACCAGGAAGCAGCGGGGGCAACACGATCCGTCTGTCAACCTTGGACCGAAGCACTCAGATGGAAGTTCCAGCTTTGGGTCAAAACCTGAAATCAAGACTAACAAGATGATGTGTAGCCCTGGGGTGAGCAGCGGATTTGAGGTGCTCTCTACACAGACAAACTGGCAAATCAGAGACTGAAACGGAGCACACAAAGCAATTGTACCTCATAAAACATGTTGAAACCATGAAAGAACAAGTGAGAATTGCCAGACTTCTTTCTGGTGCTATGTTGCTGCCATAATGCCTTTAATGCTGACTTATGTAGCAACACATTGAAGCCTGGTGCCCTTCCTAACACTGCTCTCTTATTTATGCTTATTGAAGGTTTGCAGGGGGGCGTCTGAGTGCGTGGGTTTAGTCGGTCTCAGGTCCAGGGGCCTGATCAGCAGCTTCTCATGTATGTTATATACATACCGTTACATTAAAGTAAAGGTGCACTTTATTGATCCCCGTAGGGCAATTCATCCTCTGCATTTGACCCATCCTGATGCCACTAAGGCAGGTGCAGTAGTCGCCGTAGGGAAACCTATGGGAAGAACTTCACTCAGAAAGATCCCATTCCGATCAGGATTCGAACGCAGGACCTTCTTGCTGAGAGGCGAGAGTGCCATCCACTCTTCACTGTGACGCCCCTCACACTTTCCACCTCTTATCATTACTAGTCCTGTAATATTTGACGATACACTCCTCAGGTTATGTGAAGTTTATGTCACTTTAAATGTTTCTTTTTATTATTATTCAACCAGACTGCAGCAACAAAATTATTATGGGTTTTTTTCCATAAAGGTGTTGAGATCTGAAGAATGATTACGATAAAGTGAATTAAAGGAACAATATGTAAAAATCTGGCCAAAAGTGGTACTGCAGTCACAGTCAATATTTTGTAGTCCTCTCCCACTCTCCCTGAGTCAGGTTGCCAGATTCACACCAAATCCAGCAGCAAACACAGGGAATTATTTTATCAGTTGTTTGTCCGTCTCCATTCACATTGCCATGACAGCCGTGCTAATGCTGAATGAATGTTTTGATTCATGTTTTTTTATTATTATTATTTGGACATTTGAGATAAAAAACAAAAACAAAATAAAAGCAATGTAATTATACATAGTTTATGCAAAATACATAAGCAATTGATGTCCAAAATAGGAGTGGGAAGAATGGATGTTGGAACGTATTTCTTCAGCGTATCAACATCAGGGTTTGCTCAAGAGGATATCACCTTTCAATTTTATTTATTCCCTATTTTTTAGACAAACATGTAAAAGTCCCACATCAAAAAGAGACTAACATTATTTTAATTGGGGTACATGTGGTCTTAAATGATTATTTTTACAATTAAGCTATAATCTGCAAAAAAACGTCTTGACCTTCGTCTTTTACCGTTTTTAGAGCAATCTGTCATAGAATGTGATAACATGCAATAAATACAAAAAGACATAGCCCAGAATCGAACCCGGGTTCCTGCATTGTAAGCGCACAGTTTTAACCACTAGACCACCGATTCACACAGTTAAGAGTCACTGTGAAGAACGGATTCAAACTAGCAAATTCTGCATCACACGTAAACTTTTATCAGCTGTCTCAATTGTTCAAAGGCGTCCCGATATAAATCCTCGTTTTAGTCTTTGTTTTGTCATTAATGATTTGAGAGTCATAACAAGACCTTTTTTAGTTCTGCGCCACATGTTATTTTACCTCTGAGATTAATGAGCCGCGCGGAGTTCTGGCAACCCGATCACGGACTTACATGACACTTCCTGATTGGCGAAACGGCGGAGGGTAGGACATCAAAATCAAAACAATAACAACTTTTACGGGTCGTAAAACTAATTTTGATATTCAAATATCTCGGATGAACTACTGTTATCAGTTAAAGATGTGTTTGAAAAGAACATGATTTATTAATGCCTTTTGAAATATTCGGGTCATTTAATGATGACTTGACATGCAAATATTACATATTGCTCCTTTAAGCTTGAACTGAAAAGGATAACTAAATTAACTTACAAAGCTCACCCAGTCTAGTGGTTGGTGGTTGGTGGTTGGTGGTGCTATGGCTGCAAAAAGGAATGGATGAATAATGCAAGTTAAAAAAAGTTTTAAAAACAGAATATACATCAGATATGTTATTATTGTAAATGAGGAATAATGTTGATATTAAACTCCTTTTTGAGAATATTTCTTTATAAATATTAGTGCAATTAGTGAAGAAAGAAATTCTATCATCCTTCAGCATTTTAATCTTTGAGTCGTTGTTCTCTGCGCTAAAAAATACCTCCCTTCTCTGGGAAAAATACCTATCACAGATTTCAGGCCCGGGTTTAAAAACACACTAATTAATATCCACTAAAAGTGCCAAAATATCCCGAGGACTGGTTCTGTGGTCACCCCTTCGTCTCTCACTTACTCTTGTTGTCTTTGGTGGTGCAGTGCTGAACTCTGCCTCAGGTCAAAGTTAGATTTCCTTACACAAACTAGGCCTGATTGATTGGTGTATTTCACAGAAAGTCTGAGTCCAATATAGAAGGCTTTTGAGGAGCCGTGACCAATCAGATCCACCCCAGAGTTTATCCATGAAATCAGTTTTGCTCTTAAACAGTGAGTGGCCACAGCAGCTGCAGGCCAAGCGATGGAAGATAAGAGAGGGATCGTTGGCACTTAATGATTTTTGGGCAGTAGTTTGGACGTTTCAACAAACAAAAAGGCATCTCAACTTGCCCAAATCATTCAATAAAGCATTCAAATATTACACATTTTTTGGTCCCTGAAATCTCTGTCAAGACCCCTCTGATGTGGAGGGAGGGGTGCGGTTGATGTTTGTGATGGCAGGACAAGGACTTCTGCAACTCTTCTTTTGTGCACTTTGGCTTTCTTCTCTAAGTAGCAAGGAATTTAAAATGGATGTCACCTTCTATCGGCAGAAGAGTAGAGATTATTTTGAAGTGAGTAGAACAAAGCAAACACGACCGTGGACGGAAAAGGTAGACAAATATTCAGAAATACATGGAGTGTGAAGTTGGACAAAAGCGCTGCTGATGCTGTTATTATTGGCAGTGAAATGTCTTCGGAATCCATGGAAGAAAAATCTATGTCATTTTTGTTATAAAATTGTGATAGAAGACTTCTGTTTAGAGTGTAATGTATATTGACAAAAGGAGATGTCGACCAAAACATGTCTTCGTTATCGATTGGTTGATTAAAAAAGGGGAGTGGTCAGACAAAAGCTATGAACTATCAGATAATGTAACAGACCCTTACTGTATGCTTATATATTCATTTTTTAATTATTTATTTTACCTGCTGATAAGCGTGTCAGCCTTAAAGACCAAATGAAATTCAAAAAAGCTATTATTTTCCATATAATTTCATCATCACAGTCTTTGTAATTCAAATAAGAACAGATAAGAAATCTTTTATTTGTCTCACAGTGGGGAAATTTCAGTGTTGCAGCGCACTTACGGACAGTAGTGAGAGCACACAGGGGGCACACAAAAAATACCAGTCAAAAAAATATATATTTACAAAGTGCAAAGTTATATACTGTACATATAGGGCAGGATAAGTTAAGATGTTTCAATCCCTAGTAATTCACCCCAATGTCGAACCTTGGAATCTAATGAGAGAGGATATTGTGTTCCTCTCATCCCTCACATCAACAGTTGAGTACCACAGCATCATTGGGTGCTTCGGCCTTTTATCAAAAGACACCCTCCACCGGGGCAGGCCCACCACAGGCTGATCATACCTGGGTGTGTGACGCATAGGCACTGAGTGGTTCTGAAGTTGCATTATTGAGATTCAGATTCAGATTCAGATTCCGTTTATTTGCCATTTGCAGTAAAAAAAAACACATTGGAATACATTAGCAAAAGTCACCAGTGTGCACAGACAAATACAGACATAAAACAACATTAAAAGTACGGAAATAAAACAAATAAAACAGTAAACAAGTGTCACTGTGAAATCGAAATTGCACATTGCACATGATTGCAGCATTTCCTTTTTTACAGATGAATGAAATATTTTGTCAAACATGACATTGTTTACACATCCCCATTGACAGATTAATCTAATAAACTACCAAAGATAATCTACATTTCCTAAAATCCACATTTAGCATTGGTTTTGTTTTATTAAATCTATCAAATACCTGGTTTGATATCCAGAGTAATGTCCAGTAGTGTTTTTGCATGTATCCGCCTGCATTTTTAATTTCTATTACAACCCTGGCTGCTGATATTGGGGGCACGGTTCCAGCGAAAGTGACCAAGTGGTTTCTGAAAGTGGTTTGTGACTCAGTGTCGCTGAGAATCAAAGCCAAGCAGACAAATATCACATTCCTTTAGTATGAACCGTAGCTGTTTTGTGGTTATTCCCGATACCTTTAGTCACTGCTAATGTTGTTTGCTCAGCACATAAATAGCAGACTCCATTCTCTCAGCACATTGGAGTTTTCATTATTACTTATGCAAACCCTGCGTCACTGTTTTCTGGAAAGAGTTATATGTTGTCTTATTGCCTCTGTGCTTTTTCTTCCTCCTGAACCCTCTGGAGAGAACCATGATGCGTTCGACAGAAGCTGAAGCATCTGTAAGAACATCCTCTTTACTCAAATGTCTTTCAAATTGGAATAATAACCGATTACATGCACAATGTTCAGTCATCATTCAATTATTTAGTCACATAATCAATTGAGCCAAACGCATTCCCAGCCACCGTGAAAAATAGAAAGGACACTGCAATTAAGGCCATGTTTTGAACTAGTTGCTGGGACACAAGCACTCAGAATTTGGGTTATTAAATAATTGGCAGCCACCTGCAAATGAAAGCCTGATCTAGACCGCAGAAGCTAAGCAGGACAGGTACTGTACGGCAACCTCACTCAGCACTTGTGACTCTGTAAAAGGCGCTATATAAAAAACATTACTTACTTAATTGCAGGGATGGGAGACATCTTGGAACACCAGGCGGCATAGCGTCTGTAAAGTGCCAAATTGTTGTTGTGTCCTAAAGACTTCAGCCACATCAGCAAGTAGAGTCTGATGTGTGTGAGTACTATGGATTGTTATAATATCCATTCCTAAATATAAATTTACAGTGACATATTCAGTATCAATACATCACAACTTCCCTCAACTACTGGGCACATTCGCTGTCCCCACTGCCCTCGCCTCTTTGGTTGAGGAGCAGAAAAATCTACTCCTCAACCAAAAAATCTTTTACTGGAATGAAACTATGTCTGAACTTTGTCAGCAATGAGCAGCACTCAACGTTTTGTTTTAACAGGTCAGATAAATACAGTTACATCTTCAGTCCGGTAAAGGCAGTATCCTTAGATAAAACCCCTGAAGATTTTTGTAAAATGATAAAAGATTTTAGACAAATTGGACATGCCACTGCAAAAAAAAGTAAACTGCTTCAACAATGGTAGATGGTCAACTGCTTCCAATGGTAGATACAAAAATGTCTTGTTTTCTCATAAACAATAGGTTCAGGATCAAATTGATTCAAGCACTCACTAATTTATACTTTTCCTCCATTTGATTTGCAGTTTTAGTCGGGTATCAAGTCACAACAAGAGCCAGCAGGAGAAGAGCAGCAGATCATCTGTCCTCAGAAGTTTCCTCTGGGTCTTCTGTGCTCAGAGAAAAGCAGAAGACAGACCAGACAGGTATAGCCTGGCTTAGCCATCCGTAAACTCCTGTCAATTATCATACGAAATGAAATGAGTATAGGGTATGGTAAGACCAGGCTAAGGCAGCCATAGATAACATAGTTTGTAATTGAATTCAACTCATGGTAACTTGTGTTCCTTCTGACATGATCATCAACACACAAATAATTGTTCAACACTCAGCAAAAATGTTTTACTTTTGTATTTGTTGGTGTGGGATATTGTTTAAGGTTTACTCTCTTTCTAAAGCACTTTGAATTACCTTGTGTATCATTGCTTTCAATACGTTTCCCTTGCCCTTTTACTATGTTTATTCATTTTATGTTGTTTTTAGACCCTCAACATACAACTTCTCAATTCAAATACTCCCACTTATCCCATTGTTCCATATAATTCCATTATTGCCTTTTATGCAAGCAGAGATCCCATAAAAACAAATGTATGCTATAACTTTCCTATTCTTGTTCCTCCAGTCTCCCAGAACAGTGGCTGTGGTTTACTGATGCTAAGCAGCTCTTGGCATGAGCGCAGCTCTACGATTAGTGCCCCTTTAAACACTTCTAATTCACAGCCTATGAAAATATTATCTGAGAGGGCCCGCTCGCCGCCTGAGGGGTCAGGGGTGCTGTTAATGGCACCAGGGGCTCAGTGTGTGGAGCTGTGGAGGCGCATAGCGTTAGAGTCGCCTTAAATCACATTGGTCAGACTGAGAATGCGAACAAAAACTGGATGAGATGCAATCATATGCGCCCCGAGTAATGTAAACGTGACAATTATAGGCCTAATGCATGGACTATTTGGACGCTGACATAACAGGAACATATGGAAATTATTTCTTAGCTTGAATTATAATGACAAATGGTTTGTTTTTCCAACGTTGTGTATGAAGGAAAGCCTGGAATCACTTGTGTCTGTACGCCCCCACACCTCTGCACACGGGGCTAAATTTCCTGCTAAGTGGTTGTAGGAGGAGGTGAATGGAGATTTGTCATTTTAGTTGGTGGTTCATATCAGCTGACAGTTTATGCAATGGAGCTGAAATATCAATAAATACTATATTCTGCCTCTACACAGGTGCTTTCCGTTCCCAAAGTGTGGCACAAGGAGAGGCATAATGAAAAATAATCAGCAGACTTGCAAACAGGGTTCTTCTCTCAACAATCAGACAAGTTCAATAAACCATTGTATTAACATCTGCTCAAGCTGGCACACACGATTTATTCATTTACTATTTACTAATTGATTACATTCATAATAAGAGTTTTCCACAGAGCAAAGTTTGTGCACGGCACGGTGGCTGAGTAGATGGCACTCTTGCCTCTCAGCAAGGAGGTCCTGGGTTCGAATCCCGGTCGAACCAGGGCCTTTCTGAGTGGAGTTTACATGTTCTCCCCGTGGCTGCGTAGGTTTCCTTTGGGTACTCTGATTTCCCCTACCACTGCTCCTCCTATACTGGCGACCTCACTCCCATCTCTGTGTCGACTGAGAGGACAAATGCCCAAAGAAATAAGAATTGTAAACTGCTTTGTGACTCTGATCTGTGAAAGGTGGTATATAAATAAAGATTACTTACAATTACTACTTTTGATTATTACCGAGTTATTGTCTTCATTCTCTGATTTATGTCGTATTATTCTTATTATTTTATTCCTTTTGTTTTCTACACAGCTGCCTTAAAATATTGTACATTCATTGTTAAGTTAGAACTGTTAAAGTAACAGTTATGTTTACTGCGTCTTGAGACTATGGATGTATAATAAGATAAAGTGGTACTAGTCTGCCCTCTACTGACCGCACGCTATAACGCTTATCGGTTTGGTGAGTTTTCCAGAATGATTGAGTCTCGTTCCCATCCTCTTAAACAGTTTCTAGGGAGTTTTCTTTGACATTTCTTCAGAATAATCCTCGGAACTCGATTTAGTGTGCATAGGCCCGGTCTGAATTCAAAGCCAACATAATGAATGGTTTGCTCTATACGAGGCTTGACATGGTTTGTGAGGCTTTTGTTTCAAAGTTGGACCCAGTCCAAAAAACTTCATGGGTAAAAGAAAGGGCCAGTGTTTCCACCTTTCTCTGCGCCATTTGGAACCCCACAAGAGGCCCGACAGACCCATTGATGATTCTTTTCTTCTGCGTCTAACAGACATCAGAGAGATTAATTTGGAAACCTCGGGGCATGCGGCTTAGAATTACAGAGGACAGTATTTATCCACCAGATAGAGCCAGAGTCTCAGTGGCTGGATGTAGTATCTGGTACGTATGGGTACACCGTGTTCTCCTTATATGTATTACATCCATGACTACATCACATGAGTATAATACATGAGAATTGTAGACAATGAACTGTACATGGGCCGGAAATTTATTTTGATTTGTTTTTTTTCTTTTGGTTAATAAACTGAGTTATGAGGTCGTGAGGCATATTTTTTTCACAAAAAAACAATAAGTAATCTACGTGAATGCATCCTCAGCTTTTGTTAAAGTCATTACTGGATAATAGATACGAAGTCTGAGCCCAGCTTTTAGTGATTCAGCCTTAATTGGGCACTTGTGGTGATTCGGGGTACTGCAGGGATTTCCCATGGTCCTCTGCGGGACTTGCACGGTCACGTAGTGGACTGGTGTCACTCATGCGCGTGCGCCAGGATGGAAGGGGTCACTCGCTGTGCATCCGACGGACTACATGAAGCATTGAAAATATAATATTCAGAGTCTATGGATTAACACATGCATAATAACAGTAAAGGCACGGGGGCTTGGGCCTGTGTATCTCTTGCTTACATCAGTGAGCTCCAAAAACACTAGCTGACTAAAAGCCATGCAGAGGTCCGATCTAAATGTATCGTATCTTACGTCATGTCCCCATGGTCCTTAAGAAGGTTTTTGGTACAGGACCGGATTTTTTAAGTC
The DNA here is from genome assembly GCA_964034765.1 of Knipowitschia caucasica. Classification (NCBI taxonomy): domain Eukaryota; kingdom Metazoa; phylum Chordata; class Actinopteri; order Gobiiformes; family Gobiidae; genus Knipowitschia; species Knipowitschia caucasica. The sequence goes on from OZ035829.1 coordinate 13,416,603, forward strand.
TATGGTAAAGACACAGCCCCGGGCCATAACGGGCATACTCCGCCCTCATCACAAAAATAGCCTCCTCTGGACAATGGAAACAGCCTCGATGAGGCTGCATCGTGATACGGACCTGTTAAATAAATATAAACATTAAAGCAAGTCTTGTCTTCAAGGTCTGTAAGCAAGATGCGCGGAGGTCGTGACGTCACGTTGCCGGGGTGACCATCCTCTCGGTGGCACGTGGTCAGTATAAAGCCTGACTGTGGACGTGAAAGCTGCGCACAGGAAAGAAGCGACGACAGAGGTAAGCCATGGTCTTTTCTTATATAAGAGTAGTGCACTGCGTCCACCACACAAATCACACAACTCGGTGTTAGAATGGGCGCCAGAGCAGAGGAGCAGAGGTCACGGCGGTTAACTGATCCAGCATTGTGCAAGTGCAGCCTCCATTCATCCCCCACCATGACCGGGATAGCAGCCCACTGCTGCATTGTTTAACCCATCAAGAATGTGTCTCACACATGAAATGTACATCCGAGAGGGAAACACGAGAGTTTAGATTCTACAAATATGAACAAATATATCAATCAACCTACTACTCAGATCCTCAAAGTGACGCATTCGTCCATCATGACGCTAGACTCTTAGCTTTGGAGCGGTGTTCTCTTCCATTTTACTCTTGGATTTGCTGTGGGCTTCTCAGGGGGAAGGGATGAGACGCACAGGCTGAGATCCAGGCCTCAGTGTAATGTTGTGTAATGCATTATCTGGGGGTGGGTTATTGCGTCATTTAATTAAACCAGCGCTAGAGCAATCGCCCCCAATCTCACCAAAGGAACAATACTGACTGGAATGTTACACTGGGATAGTAAAATGTCCAGAGAGAGGTCTGACGTGAAGATGCGTCGTGACGGAGGAGCCCTGTGCAGCATCTCGGTTAGGTGGATTAGCGTCTGTTACGTAATCTGCTAGTTTTGTACAGAAATGTTTTACTATGCAGAGAGTGCGCGTAGAATATATTTATCAGTGCTATAGATAGAGTCAGTGCAGCTTTGGGTTGTTCACATCTAACTAAAAGGATAAACGGTGACGCAGTGATTTGCAGGCCTGTGGCGGAGGGAGGGCAGACGTACGTGCGTCTCAGGGACTCCGTGATGAAGAGCAGCTCCCTGATAACCCGCAGAGGAGCTGAACCGTGGTTCTGCGTTTGGTTCATTGAAGCTGAATCATGGTTAATCCTACAGGTTCAAAGGGGTGTAGCTGCCGTGGTGCGTTTGGGGGACACACAGAGAGGCGGAGAAAAGAGGTGTCGCATGATTCTGCCGCAGACTCCACTCTGAACCTGTTGATGCGTCTGTAGCGGGACTATTGGTCATTCAGTGCGTCGTGCAGGATCCAATCACGTATTCTCATCTGGTGTCATCTTGGACCTAGACTTATAGACTACGTGTAACACACTGAAAGTCTAATGGTTATTTTGTTGAAATATTGATTTGTTCCTTCCCTTCCTGGACGTGATGCAGCCATGTTTGGCCTCTGAAGGTCACCCATGCAGATGGAGAAGGGCAGAGGAGGCCTGGAGCTTCACACTGTAGTATAGGCTTTTATAGCACTATGATGTGACGTAACATTTATTCAGAAATTATTATCTCATGCAAAAAATGACCGATTACGGACTCAACAGTGATTTTAAATAATCATGAATAGCATGTAAATCCAAAATAACGGTATCTAATGCATAGCTTAACTTGGATCCACAAGATAGAGCAGGCTTCATGCATTTTGCATTTGCTTTGCTTATAGTTAATGTGGAACATTACGTAATCAGAGAGAAAATGGCAGCCCCCATAGTCTGTCAACAACCTGGACTTAAAAACACTGAAATACCAAAATCAAACCTCATTTCATTGTCATTAGAATATACTATATCTTTTACTATTCTAACTATGATCTATTAGGAGACGTTTGGAATATTTGAAACTAAAACATGTGCGGGAATAATATAGTTCTGTATGGGAAACACTGGCTGGACAGTGGGTTGTTCTGGTTGAGTTTAATTCATTCAGTTAAGGATGTGCGTCCTGTGACTCCGATTCATGTGCCCGACCACAAGCTCTGCCTAAAAGCGCAGAGAGGAGGTGGTCTTAACTGAAATATTGATTTGGATCGTTCGAGACTTGATCAATAATATGATTTATTCTTTTGAATATGCTCATTGAACTGTGTGTCTGTCCAGCTCTGCCTTTGTCTGTGCTATTCAATACCTCAATACCTCCAACATGGCTCTCTGCACTTATTACTAGTAATTCATCACACTTTCTCTATGCCACATTTACTTCACTTACATCATTTGACAGAGTATTTAGTTTAGGTGTTTTGAGTTGAGTTTTACGTCATCATTCACATATTGTATAAAAAGTTGATGAAGCTATTATATTATTATAAAAGTTATGTTGTTAAAGCCATTTTTTTTCTGGTGTATTGTGTACGCGTGAAATAAAACAGAAATGACAGTCAGACAGCAGTGTGCCTGTGTCAGCAGGATACATGCAGCCTGATGTGATCACAGTGGACAGTTCATCTGCTCTAGTGTCAACACTGGGGACACGTGAAGCCCACGAGGAAGGCTTAGTGAGGAATACTGTTCAGCTTCTTCAAATGTTGGAGGTGTGAAAAGCTGAAACCTAATTGGCTGCTCAGCGTCACCAGTCACGTCTGTGGAAATGTTCACTGGAATGTTAAAAATAACAACGGTGGTGAGAGGAGTCAGAGAGTTCAGACACTGGCAGATCGTCAATACTGGAGTGTAAAGTGGACGCATACATGAACCGGGGCAAACAGACACAGCCTTTGTTACAAAACTTGTATTTTCAGTTGTTTAATCATCTAAAAAACAAATAATGTATGAGTAACATAAATTAATTGTGTGCTCACAGCACAGTGCTCGATACTATGTACTATGTGCTATATGTATTTGGTTTAGTATTCCAATTAATTACTCTTTAATTGAACTAGAATGCTAATGATTAATTGTAATTTAGATATACTGTAGGTCAAATGACAATTAACTAATTTTGTTATTATAATAAAATGGATGATAAAGTCATGGTTTCACATGTTTACAGTTGTAGTAATCTTGTATTTGTAAATTGTGTAAATATCATCACTTGATTTGGGTCATTAGCTCGTTCCGACCTTTCTCCCTGATGCACAAACACATGGTGGTGCTTCTCCAACACAGAGTGGCTATTCTCGGTGTAATTGGGTCAGAGCTTTTGGGGAGGGGGTTTCCTAATGAACAGTGAGTCGACCAAGCAGAGGTGAATGTCAATTAGTCTGACATAGTGGGGACAATAGATTCATCACATGACACACAGTTATTCCCGGGTAGTAAGTAACTGCAAACATTTGCGTGAAGTAAATGTATTTGTCAGTTACACTTTGTAAATATCCATCTCATTTCATTAAATATATGCTGGTAATTACTGCAGAGCTCAGAAACAGAAAACATGTGTAAATTCACCAAACTTCACACAGATGACACAAAAATCATAGATAAGTGATGTTCCAGTTTTTACTTCTCTCTATTTTAGGTTCTCCCACAATGCATTTCACCAGATTGACAGGCCGTTCCACATGCTCAATCTCGCACACAAAGAGATTAGGAGATTACAGTCCCACCAACCAGTCGAAAGGACGATCTGTAGTAATCGCATCTACTTCCTTTAATGGTGTCCTCAGTGCTCTATAACTTATTAATGATAGATTCTGTCATTCTGTTCCCAAAGGAACAATTAACTGTGATTATCTATAAAATAATCCCTGTATAAAAGGTTTAGATCAGAGATAATAAATATATAAACAAATCGCAATAACGTCAAATAAATGTGCATGTGTACAGCTTTTAATATGTGAAGGAATCAAAATATTCAAAGATTAATCATGGAAGAATAAAATAGTAACATAATTGCTAGTTACAGCCCGTGTTTGGAGAACAGCTCTTTTAATATCAACGTCTGCCTCAGCATTTCACTCCAATCCATTTATGTAAAACTCTATTAAAAATGTTGTTACCTACAGCATCTCTAATCTTCCTTTTCACTTGTGCTGTTTTTGCAGGTAATTCACACCACCCAAAGCAACAACAATCATGTCAGACCTCTGCGTTGGAATCAATGGGTGAGTTCATAGAATGTGATGTCTTTTATCATATTCAGGCTTCCTCTCCTAAAATGCCCTGTGCTTCTCTGCAGCTTTGGCCGCATTGGCCGTCTGGTTTTGAGGGCTTGCCTTCAGAAGGGAATCAAGGTTGTAGCCATCAACGACCCTTTCATTGACCTCCAGTACATGGTAATTTTTTTATTGTCGTTAAATCTTCTTTGTGTTGTATTTATTGGCTGCCATCTACTTAACTTATATTGGTTTTAGGTCTACATGTTCAAGTATGACTCCACACACGGCCGCCACAAAGGAGAAGTCTACCACGACGGCACAAAGCTGTTTGTGGACGGTCAGGGCATCAGTGTGTTTCAGCAGTAAGTGTAACAGGGACTTGCACTGTACTGAATCCACTAGAGCAATAATGTAGTAACAGTTGTATTTTCTCAGTCGTGTTCCAGCCGAAATCCCTTGGGGTCAAGCTGGGGCCAAGTACGTTGTTGAGTCCACTGGTGTGTTCCTGAGTGTGGACAAGGCCTCTGTACGTAAATGTTATTATCATGCACAGATTTAGGTCATTGGGAAAAGTCTGTTATTAATCATATTCTCTCAACTGTTGTTCTAAGGCTCACATCCAGGGTGGAGCTCAGCGTGTGGTCGTGTCTGCCCCCTCTCCTGATGCCCCCATGTTTGTCATGGGCGTAAACGAGGACAAATATGACCCCTCCTCTATGACCATTGTCAGGTACTTGCATCTCTGAAAATCACCATTATTTTACATTGTGTTGTGATTTTTAACACTGTGTTGTTGGTAGCAATGCCTCTTGCACCACCAACTGCCTGGCTCCTCTGGCTAAAGTGATCCACGATAACTTTGGCATTGAGGAGGCTCTTATGGTGAGTCAGTACCATGGTCATTTTCTTCGGGTTTGTTTTTGATGATAAATAATACAAAACTCAAATGGACATTGAAATCATAGACCAATGAAAGCATTTATATTAGTTTTTTTTTATCTTTGAGTTGTACAGGCTTTAATGTTAATTTTAGATTTTCTTCATGTGTTTTTATGTGTCTGTTTACATTTGAAAATAAAAATGTACAAAAACCAACCCATATGATAAATAATCATTTTGTTATAGACCACAGTCCATGCATACACAGCCACTCAGAAGACCGTGGATGGGCCCAGTGGAAAGGCGTGGCGTGACGGGCGTGGAGCCGCACAGAACATCATCCCTGCCTCCACTGGAGCTGCCAAAGCTGTCGGCAAAGTCATCCCCGAACTCAACGGGTAAACGCCACACCGAACGCTTAATCACAGCCCTTGTATGAAACACGCAACTACACAAGTCTTATCGTGTGTGCAGAAAGCTGACCGGCATGGCGTTCCGAGTGCCAGTGGCCGACGTGTCAGTGGTGGACCTGACCTGCCGTCTGACCAAAGGTGCGTCCTACGGTGAGATCAAAGAGGCGGTGAAGAAGGCCGCCCACGGGCCTCTGAAGGGATTCCTGGGATACACCGATGACCAGGTAACTCAGTTGTCCGCCATTTAGTAATGATATAAATACCTGAAAAGTTTGGTTTGGTATTTTGTCTGTCATTGATGATCCCATCCTCACCCCCACTACACCTGATCAACATACAATAATATCACAACAAATACTTTGAATAGATTAGTTCCTGAATTTACAATATTCAGTGCCCACTTTATAGATTTCAACCACATAAAGATAGAATAGACCTCTACAAACCAGTGACTACACGTTGGAGGAGCTGGATTTACATAAAAATACTATTACTAAAAAAATACTAAAAATACTAATTTCAATTGGAACCAGCAGTAGCTCAGTTGGTAGCGCGTTGGCCTTTGAGCCAGAAAGTCGTGGGTTCAAGCCCTGCTCAAGACTTTCACCATCGACTCCCACTGACTACTGTCGTTGTGTCCTTGGCAAGACACTTAACCTCTGGGAACACCAGCTGTAAAGTGCCAAACTGCCGTTGTGTCCTTAGGCAATACACTTCACCCCCATTGCCTAGAATGCGTCTGGTGTGTGTATGAATGGTTGTTGGTGGTGGTCGGAGGGGTTGCCTCGCTTCTGTCAGTGTGCCCCAGGGCAGCTGTGGCTACAGTAGTAGTTTATCACCACCGTGTATGGAGTGAATGAATAATGACACATGTGAAGCGTCTTTGAGTCTCCAAAAAAGCGCTATATAAAACCGATGCATTATTATTATTAATATTTGATTAAAACAAAAACATGTCTCGAAACATTCACATTGAAAATTACATTGCTGATCAGAGCAGTAGAAAAGTTTTTCATCTGTGCCAAAATGACACTGCCAAAACAGAGTAAGAAAGCAATTATGAAGAAAATTGGGCATGAAAACAGATCTCATTTCAGTCTTTATAGATTATAGATCAGATTGTCAGATACTTGTGCATACAGAATCTTGTGTGCACAATTTGATTTAATGAAATAAGTTATTTTAAACATAACTTTGAGGGCGGGTCATTTCAAAGGAAAACATGTAGACAAAGCTCTTTTGCGGTGTCAATGAAATATATTGACAATGTTTAATCTGTAGGTGGTGTCCTCTGACTTCATTGGTGACACTCACTCCTCCATCTTTGATGCTGGTGCTGGAATCTCTCTCAATGATAACTTTGTCAAACTTATTACTTGGTAAGTGTTAACTGTCTGTACTTTTTATCATAAAGTAAAACATTATTGATGGATTTGTGACATCTTCTTGCAGGTACGATAATGAGTTTGGCTACAGCCACCGTGTCGCTGACCTGATGCTCTACATGTATTCAAAAGAGTAGAGGTTTCAGCGGGAAACCAAGGAAAGGGACCACCTCATGTTTTGCCCACTTTCCTTCTGTTTTAGACCTGCGCCGCCCATAACACAGAATAGCATCACAGTTAAGCTCTACGATTGTAAAAGTAGAGCTCACACCAGTGTTTTTGAGTGTTCTCAGTTTATGTCTTGTTTCTTTAAGAGACGATAAGTTAGTGAGAGTATCTGTGTCCGTGTGCCCATCCACCTCCTACTGCCACTCGATGTGTCGTCTGGGCGATGAAACTGCTGTAACCATCTTCCTGTTGGTGTGTTTAAAGCTTATCACAGGCAGAAGGAGGGCGAGAGCTACTGTAACGCTTATGATTAACGAAACAAAATAAAAAAAACTTCAAAAATACATGTCTCTGCTTTATTTCTGGAGCATTTGTGTGGCACAATGACTCCCTGAGAGGCTAAGGGGGTACTGGTTTAACTACAGGTCTCAGTTCGCTTTTACTTGAAACCTAATATTTTTTCATAAATAACATGATTTTGTTGTTGTTTGTCTCAACAGCGAATGTATGCGATGATAGATTGAGTACTAGTTAAATGGAATTTATTTAAGAGTGCTCTTGATCAGAATTGTTAAAACTGCTTCCTTGTTCTTTACTGACTTTAGTTGGTCTAACACTGCTCTGATTAAAGTATGAGCCAGCCCCAAGCGTAGCTATGTTAAGAGAAGACTATCACACCTGTGACGCCATCTATCGTTTCTTCAGCTTGAATGACACTTTAGAGCAGGGGTGTCAAACTCATTTTGGTTGAGGGCCAAAAAAAAATTAAAGGGCTGATCAGGGGCCCAGAGAAGTGGGTTTCATTTATTATACTTTTTTTATAATATGAAAGTATCTATATAAATGACTTGTTTCACATTAGTTAAATTGGATATTCTTTTCTGATCGACTTAGTTCAGGAACTAAACTAAAACTGGACCAAATTTTTTTTTTTTCACCCGAGGAAGATTCTTGGGTGGATCATCAAGACTATTGGTCCTCCCAACTGAAGACTCGTAAAAAAAAAAAAAACATAACAATATTAACTTCTCATTACATGTTGGCTTAACATTTCTTATGGAATTAAATGTTATGGTTGTTTTCTTGAGAAAATTATTAATTGATAACACGCCATTACCAACAAGGCTGCTAATTAATATTGAAGAAGATGACATAGTCTGGGATCGGGTCTTTCGTTCAGACAGAAGACATGTTTTATTGTCGATGGTAGAGACAGCACGAACAAAGCACGAACACAGAATGCAAGTGTATTATACAGAGCGGAGGCATGGAGACCTCCAATCAGCAGCTTCTACGGTGTGCTTGTAGCTTGGCCTTCAGATAGACAAAACATGAAGTGGAAAAGTACAGTACTTCTGCACATTGATAGAATGATGAGTTTAACTATAACAAAAGTTGCTTAAAGTGTTATGAAATCTCACAATATAATAATTTAAATTTGTCTCAGGGGCCACTGGAAATGGTCTCACGGCCCGGATCTGGCCCCCGGGCCTTGACTTTGACACCTGTGCTTTAGAGCCTGCGCTAGTATTGATTAAACCAAGTGAAACTTGATTTCAAAGGGGAAGAGAGTATTTTGGAAACCTCTGGTAGCCTCAAACTTTGCCTGGGAGGAAACTGGTCTGCAGCGTTTTTGCACAGCAATAGATCACCGGTAAATAAACCATCACATGGTCAGGTTTCAAGTGAAATTCAAGTTTTGTATCTACCTGGGAACCATCTAAAATAATGCTCCACCTGAGAGGTGGAAATCAACAAGTGAATTGTTTTTCATTATGCTTTTCCAGTAAACTAACCACAGTCAGTCTGATGGTCAGTCCACAGTCAGAGTGATGAGCTCTTAAAGACATGTAAATGCATTGCTTTGACTGGGCCGCTTTTGCAGCTGGAGCATGAGGACCAGGACAGAGACAGTTTTGAATATTGATCATTTGAATGCGTCTCCAGAAGTTTAGAGTCTGCACGATTTGCTTGTGTTTTGCATGTGCGTCAGACACTGGACAAAAGGCAAATGCTTTTGGTAACAAACTGATTAATGGAAATGAAGCATGAATGGTTTCCAAGAACAAATTGCACATAATTCATGCTATAAACCATAATTGGTATAATAAAGAATAAACACTAATAAAAACAACACATCTAAGAATGCTTATCTAGTGAATATGATGTATTTGAATGCAACTTAAATAAAGTTACAGGAAGAAAAAAACCCTCAATATCCTATCTTTGCATAAAACAGTAATTGCAATAATGAAAAATCTATTCAAAATAACAACATTTGACAGCCATCAAATTAGGCCATTAGATTGTATCAAATGCATTTGTCTAATTAAACAAACAAAGCCAGTGTAATGACTCTATTGCATGATGGGAGGAGTCAGAGTGCATGTATAAAATAACTAGGGGGCAGAGGTTTCTGACTTGACTGATGGACAGTCACTATGGAGGCACTGCTCCTTTTGCTCTTCGGTGCAGTGATTTCAGCCTCACACGCTTGGGTTCTTAACTATTACGTGGCAGTGGATGACTACTCTGGTCAGCCTCTGTATTTGAGCTGGTCAGAAGCGTCTGAAGAGTGCAGGTCCGGCTACACTGACATGTTGACGTTGGACATAATGTCTCAGTCCACTCTGACTTCGGTGACTGCAGGTCTGACCATGGTCTGGATGGGTCTGCAGAGGGACGCACACAACGACTCAGTCTGGCACTGGCTCGACACCAAGTATGTACCACACAACAAATATAAAATCATAGTTTATAATAATTCAATAAAAAATGAAAAAGAACACATTCAACTTTTGTGACTTTGTGTCAGAAATTGAAACGAGATATCGTCAAGCAGAGGCTCACACAGCTACTATTTGACATTTTAAAACGAAATGATTTGATTCTAGTCCGTCCTGCTGCTCAGTGACGATGACCTAAGAACTTTCCAGCTCATTGGGCCTATTGAGATATATTGGAAGGATGAATTGGCTGAACTAATTTCAGTTGTCATGTTTAAAAACGTATGTATTTATATTATTTTCAGAATTGTTGATCCAACCTCCGGTGATTTCTCCAAGACTCTTAATTGGTTTGACAACGGAAATAGCAACCACTGTGCATATTATAACACTAACAACACCTGGTCCAGCAGAAAATGTGCTGAAAAACATCCCTTCTTTTGCTCCACAACACATGGCATAACCTACCATTTGACCAATCTCTCCTGGCATGAAGCTCGAAAGGTGTGCCAAGATAACGATGGGGGCGACTTACCCACCATCACCAAACATGAAGCCAATGGAAATGGGTATTTTAAAAGTGGCATAGGTGTGTTTGGCTGGATCGGCCTTTATAGAGTTGGGGGTGACACATGGATGTGGGCTGAGGGAGAAGATGCACAATACACTGAATGGGCCGACGATGAACCAGTAACTAATGACTGTGGAGCGTTTAATGCAATGGAGCAAAAGTGGCAGAGCTTCCCGTGCGACACCCACATGAATGTCGTCTGTTTTGTGGACAAACTGACGGTCGTGCACGAGAGGAAGACCTGGGAGGAGGCACTCGAGCACTGCAGGAGTCTGAAGAAACAATGCACGGTGAATAATGGCCAGCAGAAATGTACGCTGCAACATGACCTTGTGACGTTGAGCGGTCAGTCTGATTACAGCCATGTGAGAAAGAGGATCAATAATGTGACTGATGAGGTAAGAACAAGTTTCTATTTTAGATTTTATTATGATTGATAACACAGGAACACAATGTGAGTGGCTGTGTGAACCACAGCAGTTTCTTCCGCTTTGTCCGTTGCCGTGTCACGGGGTAGAAATCTAAGCAGACTCTATCTGTGGAGACTTCACTATCCATGCTCCCAAGGATTTCCCAGGCCAGCAGTCCTTCACTAACAAATTTCGGTATAATTACAATGAAATTTCAACATTAAACAAATGTTATTTTGAAAAACAATTCAAACACGCAAATTTAAGTATAAATTGGTTAAAAAACATCCAGTGTTTTTGTTGCATGTGAATGAACAGGAACATACAGTAAAATCCTGAAATCACAAAGGCATAATGTGATTCAGTGAAACAGTCTTTAACCGTTAAAATTAGCTACGGTAATGGCATGTTGAGAAAACAGTAAATTCCTGGAACCATATTTGCAAGCTATTCTTTACAGTGTTCCACCCTGTCCTGGGTCGTCCCCGCAGGGTCTCCTCCCAGTGGGACAGCCTGGAATAGGCATCTAGAGGCCTCTTCAGCTCTCAAAGCGAACAAGCAGTGGCTCTAGTGAGTCTAGCTGAGTGGAAGTTGTGGAGTTTGTCTTCTGCTGGTATAGCCATTCTTCCACTTCATGTAAATTCCTGGGCTACCTTGCGAGGACTGGAGTGGCTCAATTACGTTATAATTTGAAAATAGATCATACCGTTTGACCATAAATGGCTTCACACAACCACTAACAATGAGTGGAAAGGTAAAATACCTTGTGTTATCAATCATAGTCTCTATTCTGTTCTGTTTTTATAATGTATTCATCCTTAATGAACTAATATGTGAGTTGACTTCTGTTGCTGCAGGTGTGGATAGGCCTGCGGTTCCTGGGGGGTCAGTGGTGGTGGATGAAAGGAGAGCCGGTGACAGTCATTGAAGGATTACCACATTGTCCCGATCACCTCAGCAGCTGTGGGACCTTCTCCAAAACTACCGGCCGCATCTCGTTCACAGATTGTTCAAAGAAACTCCAGTTTATCTGCCAGAAGGCTAAATGATAGGAAGGATAGACAATTCTATATTTCAGGTGATTTTAGTTGCAATCAAAGTAAGCAAACTTAATGTTATCCACATTTGCTTTTTCTCACCCTAGCCTTAATATGAGGAAACCGTCATGATCAATATAGCTTTTAGTGTTTGAAATAAAACTTAGACCTATGTCATTTGAACACTATCGCTGTGATAGTTTGGCTTTTTGGCACTAAAGTAACTTAAAGTTGTGAAATTTTAAAATCAGTAATATGTGCATCCCAGTAACTAGTATGTATGTATGTATGTATGTACGTACGTACATACATTTAGTTTATATATATATATATATATATACACATACATACATACATTTAGTTTAAAAATTGTCCACTCACCTTTGGCCCTCCGCGGGCGGTTATCCCTCTCTAAGCTCGGGTCCTCTACCAGAGGCCTGGGAGCTTGAGGGTTCTGCGCAGTATCTTTGCTGTTCCTAGCACTGCACATTTCTGGACCGAGATGTCCGAGGTTGTTCCGGGGATCCGCTGTAACCACTCATCTAGCTTCGGGGTCACTGCCCCGAGTGCACCGATCACCACGGGCACTACTGTCACCTTTACCCTCCAGGCCCTCTCCAGCTCCTCTCTGAGACCTTGGTATTTCTCAAGCTTTTCATGTTCTTTTTTCCGGATGTTACCATCGCTTGGAATTGCCACGTCCACCACCACGGCTGTCCTCTGCCCTTTGTCTACCACCACGATGTCAGGTTGGTTTGCCATTACCATTCGGTCGGTCTGTATCTGGAAGTCCCACAGGATCTTTGCACGCTCATTCTCCACCACCTTTGGAGGAGTTTCCCACTTAGACCTTGGGGTTTCCAGCCCATACTCTGCACAGATGTTTCTGTACACTATGCCAGCCACTTGGTTATGGCGTTCCATGTAGGCCTTCCCTGCCAGCATCTTGCACCCTGCAGTTATGTGTTGGATCGTCTCAGGTGCCTCTTTGCACAACCGACACCTTGGGTCTTGTCTGGTGTGGTATATCTGGGCCTCTATCGCTCTGGTGCTCAGGGCCTGCTCCTGTGCAGCCATGATGAGCGCCTCTGTGCTGTCCTGTAGGCCAGCCCTTTCAAGCCATTGGTAGGACTTCTTGAGATCAGCCACTTCTGTTATGCTCCGGTGGTACATGCCGTGTAGGGGCTTGTTCTCCCATGATGGGCTCTCCTCCAGCACCTTCTCATCTCGCCACTGCCTGAGACATTCACTGAGTACGTCATTCGTTTTGGCCTTCTCCATGATGTAGTTATGGAGTTTGGATGTTTCGTCCTGGACAGTGGCTCTCACACTCACTAGTCCTCGGCCTCCTTCTTTACGGCTTACGTACAGTCTCAGGGTGCTGGATTTGGGATGGAACCCGCCATGCATGGTAAGGAGCTTTCGAGTTTTAACATCCGTGGTCTGAATCTCTTCCTTTGGCCACCTGATTATTCCTGCAGGGTATCTGATCACTGGCAGGGCGTAGCTGTTAATTGCCCGGGCCTTGTTCTTGCCATTGAGCCGGCTTCTTAGGACCTGCCTTACTCGCTGGAGGTATTTGGCAGTTGCCGCTTTCCTCGTCACCTGTTCGAGGTTGCCATTTGCCTGTGGTATACCGAGATACTTGTAACTGTCCTCAACGTCTGCTATTGTTCCCTCTGGGAGTGAGATCCCTTCTGTGTGGACTACCTTGCCTCTCCGAGTCACCATCCTGCTACATTTCTCGAGCATTTCTATATATATATATATACATACATTTCTATATATATATATATATATATATATATATATATATATATATATATATATATATATATATATATATATATAAAAAAATAAAACAAAAGTATTGTCCATAAATTAATTTTGGTAATTTCTCAGGTGAAATTCCTTTCTTTACAATCACATGTCTGTGTTTGCAGCTGGTAATTTCCACGTTTGGAAAAAAACCCCACAAATGCTACAACTGGTAGCAAAGGGATAGGGCAGGGCGATAGCATTCTTTACCCTTAAGTTAGTGTCACTTTATACATTTTTCTTTTGTTTGTGACTGTGATTGTTTTTTTCTTGCTCTTGTCAGCGACATGAACTGATTTGCCCTTAGGGGGCTATTCAGACCAGATAAGTTTTCTACCCGCATATTGTGATGGCATGTACTTAATCCTTTTTCTTTGATAATCGAGAACAAGACAATCCCGTTTGGTAGGTCTGTCCCTGAAAGTTGTCAGCCAGGCCCTTTTACATTTTGACATACAAATTTGTAAATAATTTATATTTGTGTAAAAGTGGCATGGTTGTGTCTGGTCAGGTTACAGAAAGCTAGCAGTGGTACCTACAGTAATATTAAACAACTGGTTACTGAGTGTGACCTACATAAAAAGTGACAAAATCAAAATACTTTACATGTTGTTCTCTTTCTATTTCAACATCTTTTTTTCTAATACAAATGCTTTAGAATTACGGCGAAATATGACAAATGTGTTTTGGCGGCTGATGTTATGTTAGTATGAGGACATTCCTTTGCCGAGCGCTTTTGTTGGCATGTTGTGACTTGTTGAGCAAATCTCCATGCCCCAGAGTCACGCTTCAGCCATGTACCAACGCCTAGGATGGTGCAAACTAAACTCACTCTATCCCTAACTTTGATCTACAAGCAGCTGACACCACTTATCTGACCGAAAAATATGCAACAGGATTGTGAAGCATATTCTTGGTTTATTGACCCATGTTTTTGAAAGAAATGAATGAACAAACTGTGTGGATTATTGCAAAGAAAAGTAGAAAAAGTACACGCTAAATAAATTACAGTCATACTAAACAGGGATGATCGGGGTCAGTTCAGGCTCCAGGGCAAAGTGAAGCCGTCCAGCTCTTTGGTGATGACAGAGTTTAAATGACTCAGCTGCTCGGATGTAAAGTGATTTTTCCAATCTCCAGCAACACCTGCAATACAAGCGTTATGATTAATGCCATAAAGAATTTAAGACGAAATTACCATATTGTAATTGATTATTTTGATATGGGATGGCTTCTCTTATGCATCCGGAATGATCTACAAGCTTTTATTCTTGACTCTCTCACACAATTGTCATATTTTTGGTATTATTTGTTAGGACAGTGAACAATAATCAAAAAGTTTACTCCAGAATTAACCATGAAGGGTTGTTCCCATCCATGGGGAGGCTGCATTTCAGATTTATGCAGCTAAAATCTGGAAAACAGTCTCCCTGAAAATGTGAGAGAGGCATCTACTCTGACAATGTTCAATTCCAGGTTAAAGACTGTTCTGTTTGCATGTGCATAAAACTGAAGGATTCTATCTGTATTTTTAATGCTCTGTGGTTATTTATTCTTTAATTCCTTGTGTGATTTTAAAGTTTTAATGGTGGTTCTGGTTTTTGTCTTATGTGATGATTTGTGCCTTTGGTGATGTGGACTGTGAAGTGCTTTGTGTTGCCCTGTGTATGAAAGGCACTCTACAAATAAAGATTGATTGCTTGATTGATAATCCCATGGCAGGTTGATGTTACAGCCAACTACAAACCAAAAAAAAAAAGCAACATAGAGACTAAACGGCAGATGTTGGTAAAAGCAGCAACATGAACCCATAAGATGCCGGACATTACAACGTGACAACACAGACAATAACAAGGACATCAACATAAACATGTAGTTCACACAGTACAGCCAGCTTGGATTGTTTACGAGCCACAGTTTGAGAAACTTTGAAGATTCTCAGTGATGGAATGAAAGTAAATAACACTTTATAGAAAGCCGGTCAAAAAGGACATCATGGTCTGTGGAAGGCAGCGATCCAAAGAGATCTGATGCACTCAACCTCACCAGGCAAAAGTGTAATCATCAAAGGGCCTCAGGTTTCATGGATAACAAATCTCTGAGCCGCAACTGTTTCTGCCCTTGAGAATCAGAATCTCACTACGTTTACATTTATCAATCCAGATGCTGAAGAGTGTGTGCAAATATTGTGTGCCATTTCCATGGTTTAATTTGTATAAGACAAGAAAATGAGAAATCAGTTTGCTGCTAAATCACTTATACACAAAATAGTTCTGGTTTTGCCACACACCGGCTTAACTAGTTGTAAGTGTTTATCTAATATTGTTTCTGCTGACCTTTTCTCAGAAACGGGGACTTGTCAGAATCCATGTACACTTTAGGCACTAAACTGAAGTTGGACATAGGGTTGTTCTTCATGACAGTGAAGCTGCAGTTTTCTGCAATCTTCTGGATTACTTCCTCTCTCAAATTCTTCCCCAAGAATCTGGAGATCTTCCTCAGAGCAGTGGGCAGGTCCTGTCAGACGTGAAACTGTAAGGATATTGCAACTGTGTTGTCATGGTTTCCTATTACCTCCTTCATTTCTTCATATGTGATGTACAGGATGCGATCTCCCAGCTCAGGCTTCCTCCAGCTTTTTACATGATCTGTCCATTTCCCAAACGCCACTAAAAAACACATGAAATGATTACAAAATATCAGAGATGGGCAGAGGAAGCCCTGTAGCACACCAAAAATTATCCCTAACCTTGGATCTCAATTCTCCACTTGCAGATGACTCAAAGTCACCAAAAGTCAAAAAAATGACTGTCTCCTCACGACACAACACTGTTCACAAACATTGATACATCATTTATACTGCGCCTATCCACTGAAAGCTGAACCATCTGAACCAATGTGAACCATCTGAACCAATGTGAACCATCTGAACCAATGTGAACCATCTGAACCAATGTGAACCATCTGAACCAATGTGAACCATCTGAACCAATGTGAACCATCTGAACCAATGTGAAGCCGGGAAACTCATTGAGCCAATAAAACGCTTCGACACACCCACACAGTGTTTTGAAGCGGTCTGCTTTAGGAAGAGCTACAAAAGCTCCGGAGCTTTGGTGTCATGTGTCCATCACTACAAAATATGATACCTGAACATGTGTGAAATGAAACTCAAAAGATAATTACATTTTCCATCAAGAAATTTGTCCAAAAACTCATCAAAAGTTCCAGGATCTTCAAGAAATGCAGCCATCTGATGAAAGTAATAGAATGAAACAATGACATCCTTGGGGTTCCTCATCACATAGATGATCTACGAGAGACAAAGAGACGATTACTCGTAAATTAAATAATAAGTAGGTGGTCTTCAGGTTAAGGAAGGCTTTCACTTTCATTTATTTTTTATAATTATTACTTGTTTTGTTGCTTAGCTGGTCTGAGTAGACTACTGAGTGGCTGCTGCTGCTGCTATAGTACTACTACTGAACACATTGATAGCAATTTAATTAGCAGTCACTGTGACCACCTCAATTGTTCACGTCTACATGGCTGTCCACTTTAAAACTGGAATCTTAGATATCTGCAACAAGCATGTACAATAGGACCCTTCACTCCTCTCTAACACACTGTTTGCCTATTTACCTTTGCCTTGGACTGGTGAAAGGAGGCAGGCATCAGGTCATACAGGAAATGTGTGACCAGAGCACGTGGAGATTTGAGCTGGTCCATTACGAGCGCTAAGCGAGTCTCCTCCAGCCAAGGCACCCGGTCCCAGTTTGGGATGGTCTGCACTGGGGTCAGGTCTCCTTCATTAAGGATCAGGGGGAGGATCTCCTGCATCCACACTGTACCTGCATCAACAAAACAAATTCAGTTAGGCCAATAGTACTTTAACCTAAACCTTTGATGTTGGCTCTCCAATGCCTAAACCCATTTAGGAGTTCATAAAAACTAAAACGATGTCTTTCTCTTTTTTCCCTTTCCCTTTAACCAGCCCATTTTCTGGACAGAGCCTGAACATTCCAGAGAGGAATTTTAGAAAATGGAAAGTTAACCACTGGATGAGGAGACTTTTCCATTTTCTCGGTCATGCCCACGGATTAACCATTCGATGGGATCGTAAATAAATACGGTTGAAGTTTGCATTTAATTATACAAATAGTCGCGCAAATGCGAGGATATTGAGAACTTTTCAACCTGGAATTGACTAAATCCAAGCTGCATTACGACTGCATAAGAAACGGCGGATTGAAGTGATTGACTATTTATTATACGATGTTACAGATTGACACATGACAGAAGAGAGGAATGGGTCGCACGGACTGACCTGACTTTGGGAACGTCACAGCTATTACGTCACTGTCTTCAAACTTAAAGTCCTCCGCAAACTTGAGGCTGTCCTGTGAGTGCGTCTCTTTGGGCAGAAACAGCCCGTGATACTGAAGGGACAGTTCATCCCGAGACATCGTGGCGTCCGAGTGCGGGCTCTGTCTCTGACCTGCGCAGCTGCTTTAGTGCAGTTAGTGCGGAGTCCACAAGAGGGCGCCAGTACCCGGTGCCAAAGTCACGCCTTGACATGAAATCGTTTAAGAATCAGATGTGCTTCAGACTGTATACACTTGTACTTGTACGCACCTTTAAGCCATAATGCGGTGTAACAGGCGCGTGTCTTTTGTTTAATCAATGATTTCAACATTAACAATAGTCCTAATCCTGATCGACACAAAACCATATTACGTTGTCTATTTTTATAATCGTTGAATCATCATCACTATGAGCAGCAAAGCAACCTGGAATTATAAAACATGTATAAGCGGTGTTGTCAGAGTTCCAAAACTTCGTCACGTGGGGGCTGGTTAGTTCTGGGATGGGAGACCTCTCATACCAGGTGTCACCGTATGGCGAGTTACAAATGCAGAACATGATATTATAATTCTATGGGACCATGAGGCTAACATATTGTCTGGAGAGGTCGAGGCTCTGAATGCCGAATTAACGAAATCGGTGCTGGTCGAAGGGATCAATGGCACAATATCCATCAGTCTACCCCAGGCATAGAATGTATATATAAATACCCCAGGGCAGCGGTGTTGTCGCTCAGGAGGCAGCTGTATGAATAACAACACAGTGTAATGATCACTGGGAGAGGAGCGCTAAACGTATTACAATGCTACATTTTAATACAATGCATCCTAGAGATTCATGAATGCTGCAATAAAAAAAATGTGAAAGGCATGAGCCAACATGAGTGATTCCAAACTCTCCAAGAACGCCAGAACAGTTAAATCAGAGCTTTGACAGTGGTAGAAACAACCATTGTTAGACCTCCTTTATTGTCAAATATATTAAACTATTAAATACAAATAGTTGCGCGGTACAATTACACGAAAAAGTTTAGGCTGACAACAGGCATAGTAGTATTACATAATGTCAGCTGAAGGACTGAAATAAAAAGACTATAACATTGCAGCTTTTCAAACTAAAACAGAAATCTACCTGATTTGGGAAAAGTCACAGCAAACACATCCGTGTCCTTCACTGAGAAGTTTTCAGCATACTCCAGACTCTCCTCAGTGTGAGCCACTGGAGGCAGAACATAATCTTTATAATTCACATACTGTACAGAAGTCATGATGGCTTTAAACGTTGAAGATCGCTCTGCCGGCAGCAGACAGAGCTGGGTCTCCTTTTTACAACCGCGGTAAAGTGGGCCGCATCTTTCACCTCCGAAGTAAAACGGCCCGCATCGAGAGAAAAACTGCGCGTTTTGTTGACTACTTACGGTAATGGCGGTACAGCCTTTCGGAGTCACCTTTTCTCCTCGAACAGAAAGCGCGCTGAGGAGACTCGTTTTTGTGAATACACCCATATTTGGAAAGCATTTAATTTGGTCAAAAAGTGAAATTTTCAGCAGCTGTCCATTTTTACAGTAAAGACTTGTGTGGCTTATTCCACTGGGTTCATGACCTCGATATAGCTGCCTTCAACGCTGTGCCTACAACCACACACCTTTACTGTGGAAATGTTGGGTAAAATTGAGACAAAGTACACTTTAGTGCAAAATACACAAAACTGTAAAAACATTTCCGCTTTTGATCTACTGTAACTATTTACTGTAAAAAGGTGTGTGACTCATTTCAATGGATTTATGTCCTCATTATTATGTTCTACCACTGTGCCAAAGACCAGAAACGTTTACTGTAGACATTTGGAGAAATATGGAGTTAAAGTAGCCATTTTGGTTCAAAGTATCCAAAAAATGGTCAAAACATGTCATTTTTGATCTACTGTAACTTTTTACTGTATAGAGGTGTGCAACTAATTTCACTGGATTCATGACGTCATGATTGCCCTCTACCACTGTACCAAAGACCAGAAACTTTTACTGTAGAAATATTGAGAAATATTGATTTAAACTAGCCATTTTGGTCCAAAATAAACTAAAAATGGTCAAAACATGTCACTTTTGATCTACTGTAACTTTTTACTGTAAAAAGGTGTGCGACAAATTTCACTGGATTCATGACGTCATGATTGCCCTCTACCACTGTACCAAAGACCAGAAACTTTTACTGTAGAAATATTGAGAAATATTGATTTAAAGTAGCCATTTTGGTCCAACATACCTCCAAAATAGTCAAAACATGTCACTTTTGATCTACTGTAACTTCTTACTGTAAAAAGGTGTGCGACTAATTTCACTGGATTCATGACTTCATTATTGTCCTCTACCAGAGCTGTATTTGCATTGCCGGCAGGCGCAGGCTTCCCTTTTTCACCGCTTCTGTTTACTGTCATAATGGACAGAATTTGTAGGTGCAGCCAGGGGCCGGAGGGGGTCCGGTTCGGAGACCACAGGATTTCATCTCTGCTGTTTGCCGACGATGTTGTCCTGTTGGCTCCAAGGAACCAGGACCTGCAACATGCACTGTGACGGTTGCAGACGAGTGTGAAGCGGCTGGAATGAGAATCAGCACCTCCAAATCCGAGGCCATGATGCCTGACCGGAAAAAGGTGCCTTGCCCTCTCGAGTAATGAGTAATGATTAATGAGTAATGATTATTTATATAGCGCATTTATATACAGTGCCTTGCGAAAGTATTCGGCCCCCTTGAACCTTTCAACATTTTGCCACATTTCAGGCTTCAAACATAAAGATATAAAAAAAATATATCAACTACTGTACAAGTGGGACACAATCGTGAAGTGGAACAAAATTTATTGGAGAATTTTAACTTTTTTAACAAACAAAAAACTGAAAAGTGGGGCGTGCAATATTATTCGGCCCCTTTACTTTCAGTGCAGCAAACTCACTCCAGAAGTTCAGTGAGGATCTTTGAATGATCCAATGTTGTCCTAAATGACTGATGATGATAAATAGAATGCACCTGTGTGTAATCAAGTCTCTGTATAAATGCACCTGCTCTTTGATAGTCTCAGGGTTCTGTTTAAAGCGCAGAGAGAACCATGAAGACAAAGGAACACACCAGGCAGGTCCGAGATACTGTTGTGGAGAAGTTTAAAGCCGGATTTGGATACAAAAAGATTTCCCAAGCTTTAAACATCTCAAGGAGCACTGTGCAAGCAATTATATTGAAATGGAAGGAGTATCAGACCACTGCAAATCTACCAAGACCCGGCCGTCCCTCCAAACTTTCATCTCAAACAAAGAGAAGACTGATCAGAGATGCAGCCAAGAGGCCCATGATCACTCTGGATGAACTGCAGATAACTACAGCTGAGGTGGGAGAGTCTGTCCATAGGACAACAATCAGTTGTGCACTGCACAAATCTGGCCTTTATGGAAGAGTGGCAAGAAGAAAGCCATTTCTCAAAGATATCCATAAAAAGTCTCGTGGAGACACACCAAACATGTTGAAGAAGGTGCTCTGGTCAGATGAAACCAAAATCTAACTTTTTGGCCACAATGCAAAACGATATGTTTGGCGTAAAAGCAACACAGCTCATCACCCTGAACACACCATCCCCACTGTCAAACATGGTGGTGGCAGCATCATGCTTTGGGCCTGCTTTTCTTCAGCAGGGACAGGGAAGATGGCTAACATTGATGGGAAGATGGATGGAGCCAAATACAGGACCATTCTGGAAGAAAACCTGTTGGAGTCTGCAAAAGACCTGAGACTGGGACGGAGATTTATCTTCCAACAGGACAATGATCCAAAACATAAAGCAAAATCTACAATGGAATGGTTCACAAATAGACGTACGTTTGATATTCGCCTGATATTCGCAAGGGACCGTCTGCAAATTGCAAGAGGTCAAAACGACTAATAAAGACTAAAAATCAACAAAGATATTTTTCCCAGAATTGATGGGTGTAGTAGCTCCCATTTAATGATAGCTAGCTACTACAGCCAAACTTTTGGGAAAAATATGGTTTTCCCCTTCACAGTAACAAAAATGAAATTGGAAAAATTTACAAAAAAATCAACAAAGACAGTTTTCCCAGTTTTGATGGGTGTAGTAGCTCCCAATGAACAATAGCTAGCTACTACAGGCAAGAATTTGGGAAAAATATTGTTTTCCCCTTCACAGTAACGAAAATGAAATTGGAAAAATTTACTAAAAATCAACAAAGACAGTTTTCCCAGTTTTGATGGGTGTAGTAGCTCCATTTGAGCAATAGCTAGCTACTACAGGCAAGATTTTGGGAAAAATATGGTTTTCCCCTTCACAGTAACAAAAATGAAATTGGAAAAATGTACTAAAAAATCAACAAAGACTTTTCCCCCAGATTTGATGGGTGTAGTAGCTCCCAATGAACAATAGCTAGCTACTACAGGCAAGAATTTGGGAAAAATATTGTTTTCTCCTTCACAGTAACGAAAATGAAACTGGAAAAATGTACTAGAAATCAACAAAGACTTTTCCCCCAGATTTGATGGGTGTAGTAGCTCCCATTCAATGATAGCTAGCTACTACAGCCAAACTTTTGGGAAACATATTGTTTTCCCCTTCACAGTAACGAAAATGAAATTGGAAAAATTTACTAAAAATCAACAAAGACAGTTTTCCCAGTTTTGATGGGTGTAGTAGCTCCATTTGAGCAATAGCTAGCTACTACAGGCAAGAATTTGGGAAAAATATGGTTTTCCCCTTCACAGTAACAAAAATGAAATTGGAAAAATTCACTAAAAATCAACAAAGACTTTTTTCCCAGATTTGATGGGTGTAGTAGCTCCCATTCAATGATAGCTAGCTACTACAGCCAAACTTTTGGGAAAAATATGGTTTTCCCCTTCACAGTAACGAAAATGAAATTGGAAAAATTCACTAAAAATCAACAAAGACAGTTTTCCCAGTTTTGATGGGTGTAGTAGCTCCCAATGAACAATAGCTAGCTACTACAGGCAAGAATTTGGGAAAAAAAATTTGTTGATTTTTAGTGAATTTTTCCAATTTCATTTTTGTTACTGTGAAGGGGAAAACCATATTTTTCCCAAATTCTTGCCTGTAGTAGCTAGCTATTGCTCAAATGGAGCTACTACACCCATCAAAACTGGGAAAACTGTCTTTGTTGATTTTTAGTAAATTTTTCCAATTTCATTTTTGTTACTGTGAAGGGGAAAACCATATTTTTCCCAAATTCTTGCCTGTAGTAGCTAGCTATCATTGAATGGGAGCTACTACACCCATCAAATTTTGGAAAAATATCTTTGTTGATTTTTAGTGAATTTTTCCAATTTAATTTTCGTTACTGTGAAGGGGAAAACCATATTTTTCCCAAATTCTTGCCTGTAGTAGCTAGCTATTGCTCAAATGGAGCTACTACACCCATCAAAACTGGGAAAACTGTCTTTGTTGATTTTTAGTAAATTTTTCCAATTTCATTTTTGTTACTGTGAAGGGGAAAACCATATTTTTCCCAAATTCTTGCCTGTAGTAGCTAGCTATTGTTCAAATGGAGCTATTACACCCATCAAAACTGGGAAAACTACTTTTTAAAAGCAGTTTTTATTGTATTCACCAACCCATCTGCAACGTTCTGTCAAATCTTGCACTTTGCAGACGGTCCCTTGTTGAGAGCTTATCACACGTACGAGCGGAGACTTCATCTTCATTGTTTTTCGTGTTATAAATCGTCAGCTGCAGCCTAAGTAAAGTTTTTTTTATATAGGTGGCAACATTGTGAACAGTATTTAATACTACACTCTTCACTAAACTGAAAATACGGACAGACTTTGAATCCAGGGGGATTTTGTTCGAATATCAGGCGAATATCAAACGTTCGGCTAACTTCACCTCGGTGTCAGATAGGCACCATCTCTCGAAAAGGCGCCACCATCTATCCAAATATAAACCAAATAGAAAACACTAATATCGACGAATCAGATTACGATATCACAACTAAAGTCATGCTATGTAAAAGATATGGTATAAACAGAGTTTTATAAAGCATCATGTTGGTTTCGCTTTGTATGAGTTTGCAGCTATGCTAATGTTAGCTCATTCACCGGGGAATGACTGTGCATCAACGCTACCTGCTACGAAAACAATACCAATTCAGACGCATGCAAGATTTAACACATGTAAAAGATAAACAGTGACTAACAACGTCTACCATGATCAAGTATAGAACGCAGAGAGTGAACATGAAAGTTATTCGATACAAGTTTACCTGAATGTAGTGAGGGAAAAACTGTATCCTCGGTCCGCCATGACGACTCTTCTACTTCTGATCGAGTGCGTGCCAGCCACGTAGCAATACCGCCACCCACTGGCTCTTCGAAAAATAATAATGCAATATTTGGATAATTATTTGAAAATAACAACAGTATGGTAGTACAAATGTAAACCTTTATTTTTAGGCTAAGTTAAGTATTGTGATCCATGGTTGGGAAGTTATCACAAGTTAAACTATTTAGAGCTACGACCAACAGGGGGCGCTGCTAACCACAGTTTATTTTTATGGAAAAGAGAAGAAGAGTGGTTTCGTCGCATGGTATTGACGTCTCGAAGGTTTCGAGTGGCGCATCAGTCTTTTTAGTGCATGTATGAATGTCACATGTCTTTAAACATGATAAACCTAGCCTCTTTAGTGCAGAGCCTGAGATTGTCTTTACTCCATATTGAAAGTCGTTTGCTGGAAGTAGCAGGACTCCAGAGAAGCCTGGGTACGTCAACTCATGTTCTGATCCGTTGACTGGGTCACACAGTCTGTACCATGGTCATTGGTTATTTAGGGAAGGGAGATTGTCTTTATGCATGTCATTCTATATTTTATAAGTTATCTAGTAGCCAAAATGCAATGTTCCATTAACAAAAGACACATTTCATGTAAGGTGAAGCAGTAACGTTATGTATGATGGCAGGTTGGAGGCTAATATTGAAGGTATTATTTGATATTATATAAAAGATATCGTTTGGATTTTGTATACTAGAGTATATGATTCTTCAGTTCACAAACATTAGTCATAATGTCCAATTGCTCATAATGAATATTGTTATCATCCCTAAAGGTCAATTGAGAATAATTCCAGATGAATAATCTAACTAAATTGACAATGTTATTGAGGGGGTTTAAAGTTCTATACATCGGTATTAGGACTATAAAAAATCATCTTGTGTCTAATAATTAGTAATCTAACCTTTTTTGTATCTTTAAACACTCAAATGTATAGAACTCTCAAGCACTCAGCACTGATGTATGTGCTTATTTGTTACATCATTATTCTGTATATATGTATGTAACATGTTCATACTAAGATTGCTCAAATAAACAAATAAAAAATAATAATAATTATTCGTAAAGTAGTATATTCATTAAATAATCATTACCACTGCATGCTTTTTGCATGTTGTTTGTAATGATAAAACAATCTGTCCTCTGTTGGCTTCACTTCATCTTTGCGTGCTTTATGTTGCAAGAGTGTGCACATAAACTGGTATTCCAACTGTTATTGATTGAAGAATGTCTGTAGTGTTATAATTAATTACATTTATTGTAATTGTGTGTAGCTCCAGCCTTGTCTGTATACGGCTCAAGCGTTTTGCCTCACCTCAACAATGAGCAAGAGTTTGAGGAGCAGGCAGAGTGTCCTGACAAACCCCCTGGATTCCTTGATGGTATCCTGTGGATGGCTGCACCCAAAAAGAGACGAACCATTGAGGTCAATCGCACAAGGAGGAGAGCTGACAGCAAACTCTTGAAACTCAAGGTAATTTTCCAATTGTTACTTATATTATTGCTCAGTATTGTGATTTATTATTTTAACTTGCTCTTCTTTCTTGATGTTCTGCAGACCAATATTGAGCCATGTCCAGAATGTGGCCATCTGAAACAGAAACATATACTGTGCGGCTTATGTTACACTAAAGTCTGTAAAGAAACTGCAGAGATTCGTAATCAAATCAAAGAAATGGAATGTGGACCTTTTGGGGCTCCAGCAGTGGAAACTGTTGTACTTTATAAGGGAGAAACACCAAGCGCACAAGACACTGATAAAAGGATTGTAGAGAGGCCAAGAAAACGACCAGCGTGGTTCAACGTATGACGCATTAATATATGAACAACCTTGTTGATGAGATCTTATTCAAATGTGGTAAATTAAACTCTCTGTAGATTTTCTTACTTTACATACAATGTGCAACCATGACAGTTAATACAGTTTCTTTATTTCTCAATAAATCTATATTGATTAAATAAGTTGTTGGCATTCTTGATTCTTCTTATCAAATTTCCACTAGTCCATAGCTTCTTGTTCAAATAGTTTCCGGTTGACCGAGGACCATATCAACACAAGACAGGTTGTTGATGTAAATGAAGATCTGGACTCTAGCAAGAGGCAACTGACTACTCAGTAGCAGATACACTCTTACAATGCATAATTTTTAGCAATCACTTATTCCTGTTATTTAATTTTGTACATTTAACAGCAATCAGCAATCAATTTCTTTCACTGATATCTGGACACCATTTTTTTTTTTGGTTCAATACATTGCGTGAGATGAGGTGGTACTATCTGGTCAATTCCTTCTTTGATGTTCAGAAGAAAAACCACTGGACGAATGTGTGCTACCAGGCTTGTTGGACAAGTCAGGTGATCGAAACAAGATCTCAATACAGGCAAATGAATTCATTATGTACATAACTTAAAAGGTTTTATTAATGACCCTAATGACGCTGTCAGAGAGAAATTATACTGGTAGAGTTGTGAGCTGCAACAGGTGGTCCACAAGCTGAGCAGCAGAGGCCACTGCAGATAAAAAAAATCTCCCACCGAAAAAAACAAATTAAGAATCGTCAAAGATATATATATAAAAATATAAATAATCAGACTTCACTTTGATGAAAACTTCAGAGATGTCGGCTTGATGCCTACACAACTAGTAATGGAAGTATATTATGCAGATCTAAAATGCAAATTTGACGTTCGAGAATCACAGGTCAGAATCAAAATAATTTTATTCACCATTTGCTTCTCTTGCAGACAAAAAAATAACTTGTGAGATGCAATATCCTCTACTAAAAAAAGAATTTAAACATAAATAAACAATGTAATAGTTATAGACAATTTAATCTGAAGAAATTAACACATTTTATTTTAAGTATGCAAAACATTCAGATTTCAATGCAGTCATTACTCACTTTGTTTTTCCTAAAAGTGCATCTTCTGCTCTCCTGTGTTTCTGAACGGTGACTTGCAGTTGCCAGTATTTCAGATAAACCCACATTAAACTCCCATTCTTCCTCTTGTCCACGTTAAGCAATTCTGCACAGTGCTTATCCCTCTTAAAAATGTCTTTCAAGTCCAACTCCAAATTAAGTTGTGACACAAATGGATCTTTGACGGCCCTCAGTAGAATGTTTTTCTCCATTTCCAGGCGTTGCTCTCTAGGCAGGATAATGGAGCAGTAGGCACTCTGTCGCTCCACTAGGAGGTGCTCTAGCTCAGTCAAAGTGGACGTTGCTCGCAGGTGCCATTCATTCTCTTTCTCCAGAGCTTGGTGCAAGAGTGAACCAGCTGCCCCACTCTTGACCAGTTGTTCCTTCTCTTCTTCCAAGGCGTCTCGTTCCTTGCTTTAAGATTACTTAGTTTTCCGAGCTTTGCTGGATACAGAGGGCAATTTACAGAAGTTCACTAACATGTGGAGTGGAGCCTGTGGTTCCTTTGATGTGACCACAGTGTATGGTTTCTGCTGATGTCACATCTTGTGAGTAGATGCGAGTAGATTTAGTTATTTTATAACATTAGGCCCATATTTAATATGTACTAAATATGGGCCATGGGTGTGATACATTCTCACTATGTTACTTGATTATTAATAAATCTTATTAGGGCCTCTACTTAAATACATTCCCACAACATAAAGCATGTGATTTCTTATTTAAGTTTGTGCCTTTTTGTGTTTTCAGGTCGTGCTTGCTGAATGTTGACAACTGGCTCCACATACCTGCCATCAGTGCAAAAGAAGTAGCTGAGGCGTTTTGTTTTGTAACTTTTGTTAGAAGCAACAGGATGTAAACAAGTTTAGTGCAGAGAGCTGGGAGCGTTCTATAGAAGCAGACAAACTATGACTTTCTGTGGTTATATCAATTACCATTGTCTTTTAACGCCCCATCGTACTACAAATACTTCTAACTCGTAAAAATGGCTTTACATATAAGCCTGACTTTGTAATGTCTTGCAGAAATCCTCAATATAAAACAGATTTAGCCTCTATTCACTTCCTGGAAAAATCTTGTCATTTATATTGATAGAGTGAGTGCTGTTTTTGTCATCCTTTGCTTCGGTTGATTTCTGTTGACTGAAGTTCAGCTATACCAAAAAGTAGTCTGTGTTAGAATTGCAAAGTAGTTTCATGGATGTCTCTGAAGCATCTATCACTCTCATGTGTAATGAAATGCTGTTAATAATACCAATGTGTTTATTATGATAACAATATTGCACTGTTCGTGTTTATAATAAATTTTGTTTGAACTAATGCTTTAGTGCCATCTTCTGGTGTAAATGCAAACCATGTGACTTTTACAAAATCAAACTTCCTGTTGTAATTTTAAGTCACTAGATATTTATTGTCACTCACCGTTCATTAAACTGCATCTTCTGCTGCTTAAATCCTCACGGAATTAACTTTGAATGGCGGCCTGTACATCTGTCTACTATCTAAGGGCAAATTGCTCCATCCTTTATAGCTGTACACCAGGGGGCGCAGTGGTGTTATTTTACGGTGTTAATAATGCTCTTTAGATGGTTTTGTAGATAAAGTTTTCAAGTGTAATTATCTTTGCGGGACATTTTGAAGAGTAGAAGGTGTTAGGGACAATCCATTCACCAATCACCCCAATCACCCCAATCACCCCAACTCGGCACGTGACTCCTCATTCTCAATATGAGAATGAGGAGTCACGTGCCGAGTTGGGGTGATTTGGGGGGGGCTCTGAGCCTGTCGGACATATTGGCTGCGCAACGGGGGCACGCCCCCAGAATTTCACGCGCTCCTCATATTCCAGAGCACTTTAAATTATACGCATTTACGTTTTCGGCGAGACAGAGACGGATCTACTGATACAACAAGGGAAAGGAAGACAGTAAAACAATGCTTAGAGATAAGGCGAAAGAGAAGGGACCGTACAGGAACAAGCTCATACCAAGCGCAAAACAGAGGTATTTGGAGAAGCTTGCGGACATCAAAAACATCGACCCATACGAGCTCCCTGCAGCGGAATGGCACAGAAACCTGGACCATTTACCTCCGTGCACATACATGGACATAGTAAACTACCTTGTATTTGGTGTAAGTTACACGTTGTTTAGCAGTGTTTTGTGTCCCTTTGCACTAAGAAAAGTATGACTCTTATTATCATTTTTACCTATGTTGGGCATGTTTACATGCTGGAAACAGTACTTTGACTGCACACGTTTGTAACAAAAAAAATATTCATTTCTCAATAAATATTGGTAAACCATATCAAGTTGTTTCATGCATTTATTTAAAAATAAAAGATACAGTAAAGAATAAGGTACTCAAACAACACTTTTGCACATGTTCGTTAAGGCACAGCAAACAATGACAATCTTATCCAAAGGCATTAGGTTTTCACCCTCACATTTGACAAGCATGTGCACAGGTACAGTTGAGTGTAAGAATTTGAATTTGTTGCGCACAACACCGATCACCCTCTCCACGTGAATTCTGAGATGTGCTATGGCCCTAGTCTCCTCCACATCTTTCGCCTCAAGCTGAGCACGACCCCTGGTGAATGTAGGTATTTTCACTTCAGCACACATCATGCCCACATGTTCTCTTATATTAAAGCCTCTATCTGCCAGCACAATGTCACCTGGTAACAGCTGAGGTGCTGTATTGGAAGGTCCAGTCTGAGGCGCATTAAAGTCAATAGGACAAGCTGGAAGGGTGAGAGCTTCTTCATTCTACCTTGAGGCAGATCTGGAGTTAGGTAGAGTAGAAGTGTCTGGAACAATGCAAAGTTTGGAAGCCCCGTGTAATACTTCACTGTGTTATCATCACCACTCAGAAAGTTCTCATTCATCCGGTACGTATCAAGCTCACGCTTCAGCTGTCTGTTTTCTTCAAGAAGATTGTTGATAACATCTCGTCTAGATGTGCAGAGTCCACATTCCATGTCCGGGTCAGCTGGCGGCTGGTCTAGGGCTGGCGGCGGCGGCGCCTGCGGCTGGTCTAGGGCTGGTGGCGGCGGCGCCTGCGGCTGGTCTAGGGCTGGTGGCGGCGGCGCCTGCGGCTGGTCTAGGGCTGGTGGCGGCGGCGCCTGCGGCTGGTCTAGGGCTGGTGGCGGCGGCGCCTGCGGCTGGTCTAGGGCTGGTGGCGGCTGCAGCTGGTCTAGGGCTGGTGGCGGCTGCAGCTGGTCTAGGGCTGGAGGCGGCGGCGCCTGCGGCTGGTGTTGGGCTGGAGGTGGCTGCCGCTCCAGTGGCAGGGACCTGCGCCTTACTTGCCGCTGATATCTCGCTTCATCTGTTTTTTGTACATCATTGTGGCCTAACAACAGGGATGGTGTCCAGTCAGGGTGGTTCTCCAACATCTCATATGCTGGTTTACCTACACGAGAATAATAACAACATATAATTAATATAATAATTTGCACAATCTATGTAATCAATGCTTTAAACTGGCAACTATGTCATGAACAGCATCTCAAGTACTTTTTAGGTCACCTCATAATGTCATATGAAGGTTTATGTACAACAGAATAATTAGATTATGTGTACAATCTATGTAATCTATGCTTTACACTGGCAAAGACCTCGCAGAACACGTGCTAAGTAAGAAACAGCCTGAGAGGGTAACAAAGACACAGAGACAAAGGCACTACAGAAACCATAATAACATATGCTAACCTACACTTCCTAGCTTTAAGAGACAACTACATAAATACATTTTTAGAGAACGTACCAGAGTGAAAATGCAGAGAACACACTCTCGTCGACAGGGGTGTGTGATCGAAAGTAAGGTCCTTTCTTCTAATTGCAGCCAACCAAGCAATCCGACGTCTCCTTGTCAGGTCAGAGAATTGCTCCCCTTGATGCTTTTTCCATTTCGGTAACCTAAAAAACTGTATCCCGTTGTTACTAGGTTTTCCATATCCATCGTGGGAGGTATTGGAGCAGTTTTTAACGCAGCAGTTATTTCCAGGCATGATAAAACAGTGCGGAATAGCAAGAACCTCCGCTACTACCGCGTTCACAACACACGTAAACAAACTGTACTGCCGCCACCGGTGCGCAGCCAATATGTCGGCAAAGGGGGGATGGGGAGGGGGGACTCTGTGCCGTGACGTCAACTCCTCATTCTCATATAGGCAAGGCAAGTTTATTTGTATGGCACAATTCATACACAAGGCAACTCAAAGTACTGAACAAGACAAGATAGCATTAAAATCAAAATAACAGTTCATTAAAAAGAAAGATGAAATATAAAATCCCTCAGTTGTATGCACAGCTAAACAGAACTGTTTTAACCTGGAATCTAATATTATTAGAGAAGATTGTTCCAGATTTTTAGCAGCAGGAATCTGAAATGCAGCTTCTCCATGTTTAGTTGGAGTCTCGTCCCTGTGCTCCTCAGTGTCCGGACCGCGGTAAAGTGGCCCCGCATATCGTCGGCAGCGGTAAAGAGGTCCGCACTTTGAAAGCGGTTGGCTCCATTATGCTGTTACTTACGGTAAACGTGGAACGGGAAGCCGCAACGAGAAGCAAGCATTAATAATAAAATCATTAAAAAAGAACAAAAAGAGTTGTTCACTAAGATGTCCTCTATCACTGTGTAAAATATAATTCACTTTCACTGTAGAAATTCAGAGAAAATTGGGGTCAAAGTGTGCACAATTGGTCCCAAAAGCACTTTTTAAAAATAATTTTAAAAAGTGCTTAGTGAACAAGTGTGCCAGTGAAAGTAGTCAGGGAACTTTTTTTGATAAAAAAAAAAAAAAGTGCTTTTGGGACCAATTGTGCATACTTTGACCCCAATTATCTCTGAATTTCTACAGTAAAAGTGAATGATATTTTACACAGTGGTCGAGGGCATCACAGTGAATAAGTGTGCAGTGAAAGTAGTCGCAAAAATCTTTTTGTTCTTTTTTAATGATTTTATTTATACAATTGCATTTTGCTTGCTCTCGTCGCGGCTTCCCTTTCCACGTTTACCGTAAGTAACAGCATAATAGAGCCAACCGCTTTCAAAGTGCAGACTTCTTTACCGTTACACCATGGATCTATTATCGGTTCTAGCGGATGTTACGCACGGTCTTACAGAGACTGGCCCCTTCTCCAGTTGTTGAGTAGGAGTGGTAAAGTGAAAATTGACTGTGGGACTCCCGATCCCTTAAAACAACGTTGAAGAAAGAGGAACATATTTCATAACATACGTGCGTTTCAGAGATAAAGAGAGAATCATGGAGAACACGCAAGGGAACGCGCCATCACAAGACAAGGGAGCTATGGCGCAGGGCCAGCAAAATCCCCCTCCACCCTACCAGGAGGTGTCCGCTATGGGGGACGCACAGCCTGCGCAAGTAAGACTTTTTTTTGTTAAATTACCACACAGGGCCACACTGTGTGCATTTGGTAATACAATCAGAAAGATGTTATCGGACACTCATTTTCACAAAGTAGTACGCTTGGTAAAAGCAAATTATTATTTCTATTATTTTAAGCATTCCTTTATGGCTAATTCTGGTTCAACAGTTTTGCAGTCAGTTGGAGAGAGTGTAACAAACTGTTTAGTTCTACTGACAGTGCTGTTGTGTTCTGGCCTTTTCCTTTACTTCGCCCATTTTATTCTTGGCAGTTTCCTGGATATTCACAACAGGCTTACCAAAACCCTTACCCGGGACAGCCCTATCAAGGCCAGCCTTACCCTGGACAGCCTTACCCGGGACAGCCCTACCAAGGCCAGCCTTACCCGGGACAGCCCTACCAAGGCCAGCCTTACCTGGGACAACCTTACCCAGGACAAGTTTACCCGGGACAGGTGTACCCAGGACAGACTGTGATTACCGTACAGCATGCGCCTCTGTCTCCTCCAGAGAACGACTATCTGGTGTACTCTATCATCACCCTGCTGTGCTGCTGTTTCCCTTTGGGGATTGCTGCTTTGGTTTTCTCTATCAGTGTAAGTGCCTTTATTTTCAACACAGCAACAAAATATAGATTCAAACACATTGACACGTATTGACTGGATGCTGTTGACTATTTCAACACTGAATTTCAGCGATTGATTTTATGGAAGAGGTTATTTTGTGTGACAAACACATATCTTCTATACTTTTCAACAGAGCCTTATTTCCCACCTGTCCTGGTACGAGCTTTGTTCTGGTGCAGACCTTGTTTGGTCCAGTTCAAGTCCTTGTCCAATGGTCCAATCCAGGTGTGGGCGCGTGCACACTTTAAGGTCTGATTCACTTGAGCTAGACCAATTCTGGTTTACTTGATGCAAAAATCACCATAAAAGTCACTTTTGATCACAGATCTGTGAAGATTCATTTTCCCCAAGTGAACCAGAGCTGGTCCAGTTAAAGCAGGGATGTTTTGAGATTTAAAAATCAATACAATTAAACCTATTTTACAGCCAACTTCAGTTCCCTCATCAGCAACATAATATGTCTTCCAAAACAAGTAAACAAAACTATTGAAAATGCGCCCTAAGTTTGTACAAATGTGGACACATTTTAATGTATATTGGTAAATAGTTTCATGGCCATTTCTGACTTGTTGCTAGTTCTTCATATCAGAAGAAGTCTCTCCTCATCTCTCTGTCATTAGCGCTGCAGTGCACAATATATCAAAAACATTGTTATCGTAATATTGGGAAGTGCAATATTGATTTTGTAAAGGTGTTCAATAGTTTAATGTTATATCATGTGTTTTTTCATGATTAAACATTTGCAGCCCATAGACCATAGTTACCAAGATAGTGACCAAGATAGCCAACAGTGCAGTTCCAACATGTTGAAAGATTGCAATATATCGTTTTATTGTGACACAACTGTCTCATATCACAGTTATTTACAATATCATGCAAAATTGTTATTGTTTCCTGTTTCTAACGGTTAGCACCACTGTGATTTTGTTCAACAAAGCTATGCCTGTGCCAATGTAAAAAACAAAAAACAAAAAGGGTCTGTTCCATGACTGTTCATATGGTACCGTGGGAATAATGCCGCTTTTCTAGGGTTGGGATCGAGGTTTGGGTACTTTTTTCGTACCACCTCGAACTGTGGTTCCAACCGCGCCGAACCTAAACCATGACGTGACATGGCCAACTGCCTTACAGTGATTGGTCATCGAGTGTCGTCACTGGACGTCTGACCCTTTGGTAAAAACAACTCAACCCGCCATCTTTAAAACCGGCTGCTCTGCTTTGGCTACATTACGTCCTCCTCACTCCAGAGAAATGGAATCACACAGAAAGCCCCAAAAGTCAACGTCCTGGTCCGTCCACACGTTACTCTCTTTAGGCCGAAAGACAGAATTCAAAGGGAGCTCTAACACACAACACGGAGGTTTAACAAGGTTTTCATGGAGATCGCTCTGGATTTGTGACTAGTCTGTGGTAATCCTGGAAATAACTGGTTAGCTACGTATCCCGTCGGCCCAAAGCTCTCACTGAAATGCATTAACTCATGTAAATGTTTGATTGTTGTACACAGTGGGTTAGTTACATTTAGCTATTGATAGCAAGCTAAGCTAATGTCCTTCCTGTGCTACTGTGCTTTATCTTCATTTGTCTGTACACGTGCAGAAAAGGGGTTCAAAAGCAAAAGTTACGATTTCCTACCATATACTCTTACTTCCATTTACATTACATTAAATACTTGATGTTCGTCTGTCTCTCGCTCAGTGTCCTGAAAAGGTTTTAGGGGCCAGTTCTGCAGGTGGTTAGCAGAGTCCCCTCGGAGGTAATAGCAGCTATCACCGATATTATAATAAGTCCATGCACCGCACCAATGTTACTGGTTACACATTGCGCGTAAATGACGTGGTCTGACAATCCCTCCCTGAAGAGGTACTATTTTCAGTGGAAAAGCACCCAAACTCGGCCGTGCCGTGCCGCACTGTACCGTACTGTTACTGCGGAAAAGCGGCATAAGTGAGTTCAAGCACTTTGATTTGATCCTGCCCTGCTTTGAACCTTATTAGTTAAGTCATCTGACATTGAGGGGTTTGAACTCCGCTAATGATAGTTATTTAGGCTATATCCACACGAAGACAAAACGCTTATAATTTCAGAAACTTTTTCTGTAAACACGGAGTTAGCTCAGTAAATGTGTGCGTCCATATGAATGTAGTCAATACGCCTGAAAACGCTGTGAAACTATGCCAGACCTGTTGGTGGCGCTGTGACGCAATGACGGGATCAAGCCCAAACTTCCGTGGGCATGCGCGGAATTTTGTAAACAGACAACATGGCGAGTGGGCGAGCTGGTACTACATTAGTATGAACGGACGATGAGGTTGAACTGTTGCTTCGGGTCACACTGGATTACAAAACCAACAAGCTACATTGTTGTTGTCATTATTTTCTGAGTGCGGCGCATGCGTGCTTTAACAAGAGGCGGGGCGATGACGCAAGCGTCTCAGATACATTGCGGAGAGGCAGTAACCACGGAGCGGCATATACGGAGTTTTGAAATCTTTCCACTCTGGGACCTGGTTTCAAAAATGTTCGTTTACACCCCCCCAAAACGCCGGCCTCGTATGGACGATACACTGGATTGATAAAGTATTTTTGCGTTTAGGCCTGAGCTTGACTTCGTGTGGACAGGGCCTTAGACAAATTAGTACTTGTATGAAAGCAAGATGATGTGCGGTACTCAAACTGGTTTTGTGTCAGTAAATCGTATCTTATTGAAGACTATGTTACCGTAATAAATATCAAATATTCATTGCTCTTCACATCTTGATGTGCTCTTCACATCATGATTATTATGTAAAGAGCAGATAAGGCAGATACGTCCTTTCCCTTCTTCTGGATCATTTTACTTTAGACTTTCCCGGAATATGTACACAGCAACACTCTGTAGAGTGCACATGTTCCCAAGAAGACCCTGACATGGATTAGGCAAACATTAAATTTTAAATATAGAATATCTCTCTGCATAAGCACTAAAAACACCCAAAGATCTTTTGCAAAAACAAAATAAAAAAAACAAAAAACAAAATACATCTATCTATAGATTAATTTAGTAAGTATAAGTATAGCATACTGGAGGTGGAAGTGGGATAATGAAACTGAAAATGTTCAGAGGCTTCCCTGCAGAGTTGTGGACTCGAGTCACATGACTTGGACTCGGGTTAGACTCGAGTAATAAATTTGATGACTTTAGACTCGACAAAATCTTGAAAGACTTGCAACTCGACTTGGACCTTAACATCAGTGACTCTTGATTTCACTTGGACTTGACCCGTTTGACTTGAAAAGACTTGCTACTTTCCTCGAACCCAAAGATTAAAAAGTATGTTCCCACGACCGTCACAAGTATGTCAACTTTTCACCGAAAGCAATATGTAAACAGGCCAGCGCGAGGGCGGCTATGTGCGCCCAGCGGGGTCCTTCAGGGAGAACGAGCTGTCAGATAACTTTAGCGGTGTCTAAATTTAAGATAAGAATTCTGTTATTCGTCCCACAGTGGGGAAATTTCAATGTTGCAGCGCACATATAGGACAGTAGTAAGAGCACACAGGGATCACACACAATATATACAAATAAGTAGTAGCTATGTTTCTTAGCTAACACAACTAGCTGTAGATGCTGAAAATGCTTCAATACCAGTCAAAATATATATATGTAGTAGTGCAGTTATATACTGTACAGTTAAATAGTGCAGGATAATAAGTAGATAAAGTAAAGTGACATATGGTAAGTTGACATTGTTCTGTGACATTCTGAAGTTGCAGTATTGCACATTGCACATGATTTAAGAATTTACTTAATTACAGATGAATGAAATTTACAGGCTCAGCAGTTCTTATTGTACAGTCTGACAGCAGCAGGAAGGAAAGACCTACGGAACCTCTCCTTCACACAGCGAGGGTGAATTAGTCTGTCACTGAAACTGCTCTCCAGAGCAGAGAGAGTGTCCTGCAGGGGGTGACAGTCATGGTCCAGCATAGATGTTAGTTTGCTCAGGACCCTCCTGTACCCCACCTGCTGCACTGTGTCCAGGGAACAGCCCAGGACAGAGCTGGACTTCCTGATGACCTTGTCCAGCTTCTTCCTGTCCCTCTCTGTCTTCAGGAGTGGCCCCTGCACTCCAAAAGACCTAAGCCTCCTCAGTAGGTAGAGGCGGCTCTGGCCCTTCTTGAAGAGGGCGTCTGTGTTATGAGTCCAGTCCAGTTTGTGGTTAAGATGAACACCCGGGTACTTGTAAGAGTCCACTCTCTCGATGTCCTTTCCCTGGATGTTCACTGGAGCTGGAGCGGCAGAGTGACGTCTGCGGAAATCCACCACCATCTCCTTGGTCTTCCCCGCGTTGATGAGGAAGTGGTTCCGCTGACACCAGTCCACAAAGTCCTGTATAACTCCTCTGTACTCTGTGTCATCGTCCTCGGAGCTGAGTCCGATGATGGCAGTCGTCAGAGAACTTCTGTGGAACACAACCGTGTGAGTGCGTTAGAGACGAAGAAAGTAACGGGAATGAGCCCAGTGTACGGAGAGATGGAAATTCGCGTCTTCTGTGCATAGACTGTAAAAAATAATGGACATAGTCACGCCTATCTCCGCCGTTCTAACTAATGGGCCAAAAATAGTGCTCTGCTGGAGCAATCCAAAATGGCCGCGAGTGGTCTCACCCACAAGAAAATTGTGAAAAAACGCAGCTGCGCATGCGTCAGCCGGCGCAAGTTCCATTCATTTGAAGAGACTTCAAATATTCACAGTGAGTAAACTAGACTGGTCCAAAACACTCCCTTCAGCACTGACGCACATGTGGAACAGAGCTTTGGGCCAAGAGCCAACTTTTGGACCATCCTGTAAAGGTGTTTGAGAGGTAAGAAGATGCTATATGTTAGTGTGATAATGGGGGGTTTTGAGATATTGACATTAAAAAGGGAGATTAAAAACTGCCAGAAAAGGTGCCGAATAAAATAATTTATGGATTAAAAGAGCTGGGCATTTCCAATAAAACCAGAAGTTAAAATGAATTAAAATCATGTTTAATACAATATACAATGGATAAAATAGTAATTAAAAACAGGATTAAAAAAATAATTAAAACAATAAAATGATAAAATGATGGCGGTCCAAAGGGCCTGGTCCTCTCGCCCGGCAGATGGACAAAGGGCAGCACTCCCACGGCATCAGGGGGGGGTTCCGCGCGTGCAGCCGCTGGCGTTGTACCTGCAACAGAGAGGCAGAGGGCCAGCTCTCCCGCTCACACCCACCAGGAAGCCCAGGCCTGAGGCCGCTTGATGCAGCAGGAGCTAGAGCGGTTGAGCGGTACTCACGGACAGGGAGAGCTCCCCGCTCTCCCGCTGCATCCTCTGACTTGTTCGCTGGTGGTGCTCGCTGCCTCCAGTCCCTCGCCTATCTTCCCGGCCCGAACGCTGCGCCGCCTCACTCCCCTCCTACGGGGCGCCCGGGTCCAGCGGCGAGCTCCATGCCCTGTTGCACAGCACACACACGGGCCAGCCACGCACAGCACCCAGGATCCCCCCTTCAGCCCAAGGCTTCCATAAACCACGTCTACACAAGAGCAAAACTCATCGGCAGGGCAGGGTCCAAATGCCCTGCCTCTGTGTAGTTCTCGTCGTGGTGCGGGGGTCCAGAGCGTGGGTGCCATGGTGCTGGCCCGGTGCGCGCTGGTCTCTCCTTCCGGGCTTGCCTCCCCTCGTGCGCGTTCGCTCCCAAGTGTCGCGTCTGATCTCCCCCTCTTCTCTCTCCTTGCATGGCCTCTTTATACAGCCACCCCAGACACAGGTGTCCTGATTTGCAATCAGGTGCAGGCAGGTGTGCCGGGTAACCACGACGACTGGGAGGCATGAAAGAAAACACACAGCAAACAAAACACATGCCATCCCAGTCCACCGGATTATATTAGCATTGGCTAATTCTTATTCCGGGTCCAACCCCATCGGCCCGGGGTGGTATTGCAAGCATGTCAGCGCACGTCATTTTGGACACTTTTGAGCCGGGACCCGCCCCCACTGCTTCTGTGTGAGGAGGAGGAGACAGAGGTGTGAACAGAGGAGGAGGAGGAGCAGCAGCATCAGCGAGACAGTGTGAGCGCTGCTATCGCCAATGTTTAGTACGAATGTACACATCCAAAAACATATTATAAAAGCATTAGCAAAGAGCGTATGCCCAGCTTTAGTACTGCAGTGGATTTTGGAGATAAAACGCCATAGTTGTGGTTAGAGTGTGTGGAGGCGATGGCAAAA
Source organism: Knipowitschia caucasica (assembly GCA_964034765.1). Lineage (NCBI taxonomy): Eukaryota > Metazoa > Chordata > Actinopteri > Gobiiformes > Gobiidae > Knipowitschia > Knipowitschia caucasica. Next base: position 13,456,042 of record OZ035829.1, read on the forward strand.
ACGTTATTTGATGGGGAAAAAATACAACAAATATTGACTCCACCTCACAGTCATTTTGGCGCATTTTGCCATAATCTAACTATCAGAAGACAAAGACTCCTTTTGGCTCAATCTTCTGAGTTGATGCCATTTTGTCACAGGACGAAAGAGCCATGTCGGAGACCGCGACCAACAGTGTGTGTCTGTGGTGTGCGTGCGTGCGTGTTGGAGTGCGCGCTGCATTGGAGCGAGGACACGCGGCTACGCGCGTGCTGTTTCTCATCACGCACCGCACGAGGCGGTGCTGAATTCACGTAAAATATTATAACTAGGAAAACTTTCCTTAGATTTGGGAAACTCGGGACTTGAAGGCAAAGACTTGAGACTAACTTGTGACTTGTAAAACAATGACTTCCCTGTTTAAAAACAGCAAGTGTGTGTGGGAAGACATCATGATGATAAGCCACATTACTGGAATTTCCAGAAGCCAATGACCTTTACGTGTGCCCACCCACTTCCTCGTTTCTGCATAGTTTTTTGAAAGAATATATGCCACACTAACACAAACGCTGTACAAATAGAATATGGATATAAATATAAACATACAAACATGACACAATTACTTCACTTATGTTTCATGTTTAACAAATAAAGCCATATTTTTTTTTAGAAAAAAGACCTACTTGCAAAACATAGTAAACTTTGTAGAAACATTCACAGAATATGACTAAGATAAGATAAACCTTGATTAGTCTCACAGTGGAGAAATGTCAGTGTCATCGTTGCACATTACAGCAGAGAAAGGAAATAAGAGCACTCAGATTGCACACATCAAAGTCTATTATTTAAGATAATAGACAATAATTTAAGATAAAATAAAATGAGATAAACTCTGGGCTATAATTGCACTTGGTTCGGAGTAATTACAGATTATACATCTGTTTATACATTAGCAGCGGAGAATATGAGCAGAATAAATATAGACTAGAAATCGTGAGCCTCAAAGTTAAAAGTCTTAATGACCAATTGTGATGGCTTCACAACCCGCTACGCTGTATTAGGCATTTTCTTTATTTTACTTCCACAAATTACTTATCTGACTTTGCTGAAAGTTATGTGTTGCAACAGAGCTAATGCATTGGAACAAAAAATCATACAATTGGTTTATTTTTAGACCTGAAGAAAGCGTTTGACACAATTGACCACTCTATTTTATTTGGTAAACTTGAGAAGTATGGTGTCAGAGGTATCTCGTTGGATTGGGTAAAGAGTTATTTAAGTAAAAGGAGTCAATATGTTAAACTGGGTAATGTTTGCTCATCGTGGATGGAAATTAAGTGTGGAGTCCGTCAGGGTTCAGTATTGGGCCCAAAATTTTGTATTCTTTATATAAATGATTTATGCAAGGGGTCAAAGGTCGCAAAATTAGTTTTGTTTGCCGATGACACTAATGTGTAAGAAGGCGGGGTTATGACAGCAGGCCTGAAACTGAATCCCAGAGAGCAGTGGACGGATGTAAGTTATTTTGTAATGGAGATTGTCCGAGCAGTGAACTATGAAAGCCATGACAGTAGATACAGATGGAGGTAATGGAGAAATGTTGTGAGCGTGGCAGAAGAGGGAGTAGGCTCTCCAAGCGGAGCTGTATGTAGACAGGGTAGAGGTAGAGAGGCCCATTTTCATGTAGGATGAAGCGGAGGAGAGGAGGTGAGAGAGGGAAGGTGAGACTAGTCCAGGATTAGTTGATCCATGGTAAGGATTGCGCGTGGCTCCGAACTGGCCGAGGGGCAGAGGCGCCGGAAGTCCTGAAATTTAAAACGAGAAAGACAGTCAGCAATCTGATTAAGGTGACCAGGAAAGTGGCGTGCGGTGATAATAAAATTGTTTAAAACGGAGAGCCATGTGATGCGTCTGAGAAAGGACATGATTTTGGGAAAAGAAGAGCGACCTTTGTTTCATGCTTCCACTACGTCGAGATTATCACACATGACAGAGATCCTCTTTCTCTGCCACGTGTTACTCCACAGCGCGCAGGCCCCGACCACTGGGAATATCTCGTGTAGAAGCGGAGATCGTTGGAGGACCGGACGATGCCGTCACAAAGAACGAAACGCCGTTCCAGCGGTCCAGCAGGCGAGACCAGAAGTCCAGGTCAGAGCGGCACCCGTCGTCCAGGGTGACCGCGTCGTGCAGGGAGGGGACCGAACCCGCAAGGGTGAGAAGACGTGAAATGAAAGAGCGGCCCTGGGGAACGATGCGGATGGCATAATTGAGGTGCCCGAGCAGGGAGAGCAGCTCGCGCTTTGTGATGGAGGGAGAGGACAGTGCAGACTGCGACACGGAGTGCATGCACTGGAGCTTCTCCAACGGGAGGGAGGCGTCCATAGCGCGCGTGTCGAGGCGGATACCGAGAAACTCCAGGGCAGTGGCTGGGCCCACAGTCTTCTCCTCTTCTGCGGAGCGAGTCTCCGGAGCCGTCTGCGGGTGGATCGACGAGGAGAAAATCATCCAGGAGATGGAGGACAGAGCCGGACATGGTTTAGTAGAATCCAACACAAGGCCTCCAAGAGATTGTTAAATAAGGAGGGATTGCTCCTGCAGCCGAACGTGAGGCGCGCAGCAAAATAAAAACTGGAGCGCCACTTGACCCCAAACAGGTGCCAGTAATCGGGGTGAATGGGCAGCAGCTTGAAGGCGTCCGTAATGTCCGCCTTCGACAGCCAGGAACCAGGGCCGAAAGCCATCACCAGCCGGATTGCGTGGTCCACGGTGGCGTACTGCAGGGAGAAGGGCTCAAGAGGGATGAGACTATTAATACTCGGAGTGGGCCCGGAGCGGGGGTGGGACAAATCAAAAATAAGACGCTTCTTCCTGGAATATTTGCGTGTGGCAACGCCCAGCGGGCTGGAGCAAAACGGGGAGAAGGGGGACCTGGAGAAGGGGCCGATGACGTAGCCCTTGGACACCTCCCGTGCGAGGAGCTGCGTGACCATGAGGGGCTCGCGGAGAGCAGACTGCAGGTTGCGGGACACGTAGGACACCGAGGGGAGAGTCGCCACACCGACATAGAAACCCCGGGCCAGGCAATTAGCAGGAAATTAACAAAAGTCAGGTCAGGATGGAGCGCGAGCGCGCGGGCACGGAGACTGGGGTTGAGAGGTGGGCCGTGATCAGGGCACACGGAACGGGGATGGGCCTCCCTGTACAGACCACAGACGTGGAGGTAAGCGCAGGATGGATAACGGCACACACTTATGTTGAACATGCGGCACACGGGGGTTTGATCAGATACCTCCTCCTTGGGGACCGGAGACGCGCGGGGCCGATAAGCCTGACCAACGACGGGATCGTTGGTCAGATGAGACAGCCGACAGGATGGCGTCCGTGCGCGCGCAGAGGAGGGCACGATCCTGGGCCGCGAAAACTGCAGCGGAAGGATCCGGCTGGGGAGGAGGCGGGCCGGGAACCGCCGGGGCCGCCTGGGGAACGTCGACAAGGCAAGGCACCGGGGCGGGCTCGGGGCAGGCCGACGAAGCAGGGGGGAGCAGGGGCCCGTCGAGTGTAGAGGAAGGGGGGCAGGCGCGCGTCGGCTGCAAGTGCCTGGCCTTGCGAGGGCGCTTGCGAGGGCGCTTGCGAGGAGGGGAGTCCGGAGCCCGGAAGGTGGAGGCGGAATCCGCAGACAGCTGCTCGACGAGGCGCTGGAGCTGCAGCGGGGTTGCGTCCGGACCAGGCACGACGCCACGGACGGTACGTGGAAGGTACGGACGGACCCGGCGTCTTGGGACGCCAGACGCGCGCTCTTCCGCGACCGGGCGGGTACAGGCGAGGGAGGAACAAACAAGTCGTTCAGGAAGCGAGGCGTCGAGCCCGAAGCAGACGGGGACGCACAAGCACGGGGCGAAGACTGCATGGTGAACGGGATGCGTTTTAGCGAACATACACGATGCCGACTTGAGAAGGCCGGGAAGTGGGCGTCTCCGGCTTTTAACTCGCTGGCCTGGTTGTTATTGGTTGACTGGAAGTGGGTGTTGCTGTGCGATGAGCCGAGGATGAGAGCAGGCCTGGAGGAGCTGGGCAGCAGCAGGCCGGGTCTACCAGGGTGAACTTGCGCAAAGCTTCATTACAAGTGCTATTTAAGGCAAAAACAATGTGTTACCTCGGAATGTTCAAAAATGTTTTTGTTGCATAAAAAGTGTTATGACACAAGGAATACGATGGAATTTAAATTCATAAGAGTGCGGAAAAGAAGGAAAGGGTTCTGTATTTCAGTTTGTGGAACAAGATTGTGGAACAGTCTTGATATTAAGTTAAAAGTATGTCATAATATTTCAATTAAAAAACCAGTATAAAGAGTTAATCTGTCAGAAATATCAGAGTTACAGGGGCCCGTGTGTGTGTTGGCGTGCAAGTTATACACAACCATTGATGTTTTCATTTTACTTTTGTCTTTGTTCTCAAGTTTTAATTGTAAATGATAATTTTTGATAATTTAGCGACTCAGAAATTTGAAATAAGGGGTGGGATTAAATAAGTGTTTATTAATTCTTCCCACTCCCTTTCGTACATGAAACAAGACAAGGGAACAACAACAAGACAATGTATTATTTGTATTTTTATTATTACTATTATTTTATATACGTATACTTCTATGTTCGACTGAACATTATTACCATTTGTTTTGGTGCTTTTGTTGTGTACTTATATCCTGTATACTATTTGTCTGAGTATCTTGTTTTGGTTAAGTCTTGAAACTTGGCATGTACAAAATGAAAATAAATGAAATGAAAATGAAAATGAAATGAAAATGTGAACAATCCTTTTACTCCTTGCAATATTGTGGCTTAAACCAAAAGATGACATTTTGACAAAACCCTGCCCTAAAACTCTACAGCAAAATCATTATGGATGTTGGATGTTTTACCTCCACTTTCTATTGTATATTTGAGTAAACTGCGCGTTCATGCATAAGAATGAACGGATTCATTTATGAACCATAAACAGCAGTTGTTGTATGAAGCACAATGAGTGTTCACAAAGGTTTGTTTGTTTGATTTAGTTTTGGTTATTGGTACCTTAATTAATCCTACAAATACATAAGTGCTGAGTAATGTATCGGTTAATG